>CM056495.1:25886870-26444383 GCA_029783415.1 Anisodus acutangulus
CGGATATGGAATGAGAATTTGGATTCCTTATATGGACTTGTTAGGCCCAAGATACATTCTTTACATGTTATCAGAGTCATGCTCATTCCAATTCTTTGTTCACCTATGTTGGGCCCTCAAATTATATTGTTCACGCTCCAGTTAACGAGATATGGGGGTGCGGGGGAGTTTTAAGAGTCACACATCGGATGTGGAATGGAAACAACGACTCCTTATATAGACTTCAACAATCATCACCCTACAAGCTAGCTTTTAGGGTTGAGTTAGGTTCAAGATCCATTATTTACCTTTACAACTCAAAAACATCACTAATGCCTAAATACCAAGACTGTTGATACTAACAATGTATACTTCTTTTTTCGTGCTCATCAGAATTGGCATGTTCTCTCTTCTTTTTCTTACTATGTTCCATTTTAACACTTTCTACTTCAATGCTGATGCTTCTTTCTTCTGCTTCTTCCCAGTATCTTCAGGTTCAGTCCCATCAGTTGATACACCATTTTCCTTTGTTCCAGTAGACCTTTTCTTATTTTTCTTTTTTCCTCTCTCCTTCACTAGGTGTCAAATGGGTTGATTGGGCTGAATTTTAACAGGTCAAAATGGATTAAATTAATAAATGAGCGAGTTAATAAACCGCATAAAAGTTACTTGGACTAAAATATGTTAGGCTAAAAAATGGGTCATAACTCAACCCGCTAACCACCTAAAAGTTACTTGGGCTAAAATGTGTTGGACTAAAAACCGAGTCATAACTCAACCCGCTCAATTCTTACTAGTAAAAATTTAGTTTCTTTGTTTGTTCGTTTTAATTTTTAGATATTTTATAAACTATTTTTTTCTTTTATGACTATATATAACATATCAAATAAAAAATAGACTTTTGAAATGGATTAATTTGGACTACATATTAGCTCAATTTTTTATGAGCTAAAATGGTCTGAGCTAGGGGTGAGCACGGGTACAGGGTACCCAGATACCCGACCGGAACTGATACTATCGGGTAGGTTCAAGATAGATATATTATAATAACGGATAGGTTCCGGGTATTAAAATTAGGAACCGATCAATATCGGATCTGGTTCCGGTTCCGGTAAATAGAAACTGGGTACCCGGACCCGGAACCGATACACGGACCCTATGAACCTACCCCCATTTAAATTATTTAGTTTTGGGCTTTGGGGCGTTTAAATTTTTGGCCCAGTCCGGTTAAAAGGAATTATACGGAATTAATTCGCATTTCACTACTTCACTTCGCCCTAATTTCCAAAATTTTCACTTCGCAGCTCACACTCACAGTTCACTTCGCACTTCGCCGCAGCTCGCTCACAGGTTCACTTCGCAGTTCGCAGTCGCACTACTACACGCTTCGCCATCGCCCGATCGCCCGATGCCGATCGCCATTACGTAGCTCGCGCCTCGCAGTAGCCTCGCCATCAGCCCATCACCATCGCCATCGCCATCGCCAGTCTCCTCTCTCACTCCAGAAGCTTAACAAAGGTTGTTGTATTGTGCTCGAATTCCTCTCGGTTTTGTTAAAGGTAATGAATAACCCTTAAAGTTGTTGCATAGTGAAGAACATTAGATTTTTGCATTTCTTGGGTTGATTTCTGTATTGGGTTGATTTCTTGGGTTGATTTATGTATTATAATGTTACTGTTTTTTATTTCTGTATTATAATGTGACTGTTTTTTATTTTTTATTGTTTGTTGTTAGTATTTGGGTTGATTTCTGTTAGAAAAGCTAGTATTTGGGTTGATATTTCCCTTTTATTGTTTGTTGTTAACTTGTTATGCTCAATTTATTAGAGTTGCTGTTTTATTTTGTTTTATTTTGATACTTTTTTTTGGTAGATGGCTGAGGCTAGCACGGCATCCACAACTCGTGCACCATCGAAAAAGAAGGCAACAAAATCTGAGGTTTGGGAGCATTTTGGTAAAGCAATAGATGAGAAAACTGGTAATGTTGTTTCTATTTGTAACTATTGCAATGAAGGCTTAGCTTATAGTGTTAGCAATGGTACCTCATCCATGTGGAAACATTTGAGAAGTTG
Organism: Anisodus acutangulus; assembly: GCA_029783415.1. NCBI lineage: Eukaryota > Viridiplantae > Streptophyta > Magnoliopsida > Solanales > Solanaceae > Anisodus > Anisodus acutangulus. The sequence continues at coordinate 25,888,921 of CM056495.1, forward strand.
CAAAAAGTATCCTCACAATATTGACAAGAAGCAAAAATTGCTTGGTGGTCATTTTAAAGTAGTATAAATGGGGATAATGAGCATATGCTTAGCACTTGAAAATATGATAAAGAGTTTTGTAGGCACATGTTGGCTATGATGATTATTATTGATGAGCAACCATTTAGAACGGTTGAACGTGAAGGTTTTAGGGGTTTTGTGTCGGCATTACAACCTTTATTTAAGTATATTTCAAGATTCACAATTGCTAGGGATTGCATGAAACTTTATGTTTGTGAAAACTCATGCTTAAAAGATAAGTTGTCATCTCTTAAATCTAGGATTGCTCTCACCACTGACATTTGGACTTCCATTCAAAATTTGAGTTACTTATGTCTTACCGCTCACTTTATTGATGAAAATTGAAATTTGCTTAAGCGATTGCTAAACTTTGTTGTTATGCCTAGCCATAAAGGTAGGGATATTGGTAAGATGGTAGAAAAATGTATAATTGAGTGGGGAATTAGAGATCGTATATCAACAATTACAGTTGATAATGCGAGCTCTAATGATGTGGCAATTGCTTATTTGAAGGACAAGTTAAGAAATACCCTTGTTTTGGGTGGTGAGTTTTTTCATATGAGATGTGCAACTCATATATTGAATTTGATTGTGAAAGATGGGTTGAGTGAGGTTCGTGAATCAATTAGTCGAATTCGAGTTGCGGTTAAGTATGTTAGGAGTTCCCCAAGTAGAGCACAACAATTTCAAAGTTGTATAACTGGAGAGGGCATGACTTATAAGGGCTCTGTTTGTCTTGATATTAGTACGAGGTGGAATTCTACATATCTTATGTTAGAAAGTGCTAGTAAGTTCAAACAAGCATTTGTAAGACTTGAAGATGATGATATGGCTTTTGTGACTGAGCTTGATTGTGGTGTCCCGAAAGATGAGGATTGGGAAAATGCATCCTTGTTGTCTTTATTTCTGAGAAATTTCTATGAGGCTACTATTAGGATGTCAGGAAGTCTCTATGTGACAACTAACCATTATTTTCATGAAGTTCTTAGCATGTTTTCAACATTAACTGAATGTGAAAGCCAAAATAATAATGAAAACCTTAAGGCAATGGCTACAAAAATGAGAGCCAAATTTGACAAGTATTATGGGAGTATTGAGAAAACAAACATGATGGTGTTGATAGCCGTAGTACTATATCCTCGATATAAGTTGAGATTTCTGAATTGGAGTTGTAGAAGGATTGGTGTTGATGATGCTAAAATAGAATTGATCGTTAGTAAGGTAATGAATGTATTGGAACATCTTTTTGCATTCTATGACAAAAATCACTCTTCTATACTTGATTCTAGTGTATTAGATGAGTCTCAAGGCTCTATTGACAGTGTTGGTGGAGAAAATTTTGGTTTTGTTGATCCAGCTTCACTTGTCAAAGATTGGTACCAGGATGACCAAGATGAACTTAGTGGGGATTTAAGATCTGAATTGGAAAGGTACCTTAGTAGTCCTCGTGAACCCAAAAATGAAACATTTGATTTATTGATGTGGTGGAATGCTGCTAAGTCAACTTACAAGGTTCTCAGTTTGATAGCTAGAGACATCTTAGCCATCCCCGTATCCACGGTAGCCTCGGAATCGGCTTTTAGCACATCTGGTGGAGTGCTTGATCAATTTCGCAGCTCTCTAACTCCTAAATTTGTGGAAGCTTTGATTTGTTGCCAAGATTGGTTGCGCTCATCTTCAAAATCAATTAGTGTTGAGCAATAAATGGAAGATGCAGAAAAATATGAGGAAGGTAAGTCACTACTCACTAGGTCTTTCTTTATTTTTGTTTTATGGATTTGGGTTATTTAGAATTTTTATTTTTGTGTATTATCTTTTGTCTTGGAATCTCACAGTAGTTTTATTTATTTTTGTAGAGCTTACTTGTGTCACGGAAGACATAATGGTGGATTAGTATGCAGGTGGACGTGTGACATTTAAACTCTTCTCAAAATGCAGATGTTAATGCAGCAGCAGCAAAGCAATGCAGTTTCAAAATGCAGATGTCAATGCAGCAGCAGTAAGGCATGGTAATTCAAGTATCTACCGTGTTGAAGCCTCACAATGCAGATGTTGAAGCCTCACAACAGCAAGGCAATGCAGTCTCAAAATGCAGATGTTAATGCAGCAGCAGCAAGGCATGGTAATTCAAGTATCTACCGTGTTGAAGCCTCACAATGCAGATGTTAAAGCCTCACACTGCAGCAGCAGCACCTAGACTAACAGTTTCTCTGAATTAATAAATCAGTGACTGATATTTCTGTTAAATGTCACTGGATTATGCAGTGTAATTTTGCAATGTTTTCTTCATTTAGTCATTGTGATTGTGTTGTAGTAATTTCAGATTTTCCGTCACTGATTTCCTCCATTTTAGATTTAGTCATTGTGTTGTAGTCATTTCAGTTTTGCAATGTTTACAGGGTACCCGGGAACCCATTTCACGGGTTCAGATTTTTCGTCCGTCGCTATTTCCACCATTTCAAATTCAGTCACTGATTATGCACTATGCAGTAGTATATTATTTATGATAAATATTTTACAGGGTACCAGGGAACCTACCCGGAACCGCAGGGTTCGGGTAGGTTTCGGGTAATGATTGCTATGGGTAGGTTTCGGGTAACAGATTTAGGAACCGATCGTTTACTGGGTAGGGTCCGGTAGTTTAAAAAAGTTAGGGTATCCGGACCCGCTCACCCCTAGTCTGAGCTAATAAATTTGGAGGGTCAATGACGGGCCCAAACTTGAGCAAATGGGGTGAAATCATCTTGAGCTAATTTTGTTGCCTCTACCATCAGGAACATATTCACCTGCTTCCTCAGTTTTAGATGGTTAAGTTACACGCTTTAATGCTTTGAATAATTAGCCCATAACAGATATCCTTCTTATGATCTCTGGTCTCTTTTCACATGAAAAGGACATAGACTCTGGAACATGTTTAGGGATGGCAAATGGGTCGTTTAGGCTGAAGTTGGGTTAATCAAGATTGGTTGAATCAATAGATGGGCTAATGATCAATCCTGCCTAAAGTGCATTTGGGCGAGGATGGGTTGGGTTAAGATGGGTTAAATAATTGGCCGTAATCCAACCCGCCCAACTTGACCCAATCTTTATAATATTCTAAAATTTTAAAAAAATAAAAAATTGATATATTTTTTTTAAAAAAAAGTTATAACTTTATTTTTCCAAACTTACTGTATCAAACTACATTTAGCTTTTGCACAAATAACCAAAACCATCAACAAATATTTATCCATTTTCAAAAGAAAATATTTCTTTTTGCAACCAAAAGAAAGGAGTATCCACTCCTTAATAAAATATGTAAAGAAGAATTCTATACATATTTTAATTTTTGGATTTGTCCTCAATGCTAACTATAAAAATCTGCCATTGCCTGACATGAATGAGAAGGGCTTATATTTCAAATATCAGTAGTACTCAGATAAAGGTGAACTTTGTGAAGTTCAAAAAAATGATATCAAAGTATTAAGGATTAGGATGCATGTAGTTCAGAGCTCTTATTTCCTTTGTGATGACCATTTTCTTACTTTTCTATCAGATGAGCAATGCATACAATAAGGAACTGTACAAGAGAGACCGACAAGATAAATGGGTCAATTTGGGCTAAAGTAATGGGCTGACTTGGGCTGCTCAGAATAAATGGGTTAGCCCAAACTTAGCCCATCATAATTGTATGTAATGGCCAAATCCTTAAAAATCTGGGCGGGTTGGACGGGTCAATTGGGCTTGGACTGAAATTGTCAGCCCTAAACAAGTTAAACAGCTAACCAAGTTGGAAAATGCATGATTGCCTATCACAACCTCTAGAAAATAGACTTTTCTTTAGATAAAAAGAGAAGGGAAAAAAGATAGCTTCATTAGCAGTCAACCTTCTAATCATATTATTTGCATATTGTGCCTTATAAAGCAGTGACATGGATAAATGACAACATTTCTGAAAGCACTTCACAGAATGTTAGGTAAACTTGAGAGCAATTTTCCATAAACATGATGACAGAAAGAATGCCACATAATTTAGCACTTTACCAACAATACTATGGCAGCACCCGTGGCGCACTAATGAAATCATCTTGTGGCTTAAAATATGTAAAATAGCATAGCAAAAATTCCAAAGTAGGATTAACAGCATAAAGCAAGCATCTGTTAACTAATAGAATCCTAGGTTGAATTACAAAGCACTAATAACTGAATAGTGACATCATTGTACAACTTAAACACGCCACCCAGTGCCCAATACCAAAATTGTTGCTACGAAAAATGTCTCCTCTGGAACACTTATTCTTCAGTTTTCTTCTTCTTCTTCTTCTTTTTCTCTTTCTTTTTATCAGTGGTTTCTGCCTCATCCTCATCAGCATCAGCATGTTTCCTCTTCTTTTTCTTACTTTGTTCCATTTCTACATTTTCATCTTCATTATCTGCGTGTTTCTTCTTTTTCTTCTCCTTCCCAGTGTCTTCAGGTTCTGCTACAGCAGTATCCTCTGTTTCAGCAGATTTCTTCTTTTTCTTTTTCTTTTTCTTCTCTCCGTCAGTAACAGGGGCCTCCCCACCTGCTGCTTCCTCCGTTTGAGATGGCTGTTCATCTATACTCATTTTTTTCTCCTCATTCTCAGTGTGTCCCATAACAGAATCAGCAGATGGATTGTAAGCCTACAGAAGGAGAAGTCAATACTGGAAAAACAAACCAAGAAATATAACTTAAAAGAGAAAACAGTCCCAAACCTTAGCTGGTGTTATCAGCCCTCCCTTTTTACGATCCTTGTCATAAAATTCAATCTTAGGTTTGCCTTTAGCAGATCCAGCTGATTTGCTCAACTCTTTGCCTTCCAATGCTCTTAAACGTGCTTCAAGCTAAAAAAGTTGCATATCATAATAAACAGACTTGATAAAGAGCAGAAATGAAAAATATCATCCAAAGATACTAATTACCAACATTACCTTCGCCCGATTCTCCAAACCCATGGTATTATCTTGGCTATCTGCAAGAGCATCGTATCGAATCGCCAAAGCAGTCTTTGCAGCAAGAGATCTTGAAATTTTACCCTTGTGTTTTGGTGCTGCCTGTCCAATCAAAGATGCATGATATATAAGCCCATATTTTGGAGTTGCGTGCTTTGTCTTCAAAGCTCTGAAAAGAGCCTTCTCCGCACCAAGTATCTGAACTGTACTTCCAGGTTGCTTCGCAAGATTTATCAAGCTCCCACCATGTGCAATAAGTCTAGCACCAACAAGTTCTCCAACAAGAGCCGTAAGATTTGGGGCAATGGAGTTCATCCTGCTCTTCAAATAATCATATAACTGAGCTCTGTACTCGGAGAATGACAGAACTTGACTGCATAAATCTTTAATATTTTCCAGATCAAGATCACTAACTTCAGTCCCCATGGAAATCATGGCTGCCTCTTTCAATTCTGTCTCAATCTCTTCTGGGAGTATCTGTATAATACAAGTGTGAATTTTGCCTCGTGTATTTCAGAATAAAGCATGTATCTTGTCAAAAGCAACATTGACTATTGAACTACAATATATCACAAGCTTCAATTTAACAGGCAAGCTAGCCAACATAATGATGAATATTACTGAGCCTGAACGACTATCCACATTTTTAGGTCAAATTATGTGAAACATTTACAAAGCAGCCATTCCTTACCTCAGAGAAATCCAGCTGTGCAGCATTTACACGGTCGCCCATCAACTTCACAGCCTTGGCATAAAGAATGTTATCTTGTACAATCTTTGCAAGCTCTGGAAAATGCCAACCATACCATTCTCGGACCCTCATGGCATATGTATTAAGCTCTTTATCAAGATCATCCAACAAGCCAATGGCCTGTACAATCATTGTATCCACCTGGCAAAGCAAAAAACAGTCAATCATACACTGCCTTCTGTTTAACGAAAGGACAGCCGTCAAGAATATAAAATTGGACAAATAATTGATACCCACAGACATATCTATGAGCTATACAGACAACTTCAACAGACAAATAGGCAGAAAATGGTAAGGCTATAATACATCTTTTTTTTATAAGGTAGCATGACTATAATACATTCTTTTTTATGTGAAGCATCATACGGGATATGGAATGAGCATAAAATTGGCTGTGTAAGCAATGAGAATGCCAGCCTACATATTTCAGTATAAGCATGCCTTACGGAGAACATTATTCCAAATGTTTGTAAACGTATACTCTTTAGACCGTTTGTTTCATAACACGATTCGACTTCAAGAATCAGAATCGACAATTTCCAGGGTGAAATCAAATTAATGTGCACTATCTAAAATTTTAATAATAACATCACCAGAAATTGTATACAATAATGTTATCCAAATCCAACAACAGAGTACAATCTAAAATTATTTCAGATATAGTCATATTACACAAGCTTTTTAGCAGAAATGATAAAATCTAGAGCATACAAAACCAAAGTGTTCTGTAGCAATTGATTTACTTAAATGGTCACCCTATCGCCCCAATTCCCTTAAATGTCCTTTTCCACTTTGTTGCCTTCGTGGATTGAACCCCTAACCTCATTCATTGTTGGAGTTTGAGGGTCCTCTCAACTATGCTGTATTTCCCTTCTATGCACTTGGATATCCTTCCTTTTTCTCCATGGCAATTGATTATCCCAATTTTTGTTACGTAAGAATAACCATAATGAAACCATGTAGAACATGAAATAAATCAGTCAATTGACAGAAAATTACCTTGTCGGGGCTAAACTTTAGTTTGTATCTTGAAAGACTGTGAGATAACCCCAAGCTCATTGGAGCCAAGTCTTGAGATGCAAGACCAGTAATGAGCTCAGTCAACTGACTTCTCACCCCTCTCATCAATTCCATGACAGCATGATTATGAACACAATCAATTTGCTGCAAACACATCACACACAAGCATCAGACAAAAAAGATAAGAAACAGAACAAACTAAGGGGCTGTTTGGCAATGAAAATTATTCACTTTTTTCTAGAATAATTTCACTTTATTTTAAAATCAGTGTTTGGTTATAGAATTTCCAAACCCGAGTTTGGGAAGTGCTCTGAACCTGTTTTCCAACTCCTCTTCACAGAATCCAAATAAAGTGCTCTCTTCTCTCCTTTGCAAAAAGGATAACCAAACACAACTCCAACTTCATAAATTCCAAATAAAGAGTAATATTTGGAATCTATGGCCAAACGCCTACTAAGAAACAATGAGCTTAACATAAAAAGAGTTCTGACCAATTTCTCTTTAATTGCATTTCCAAGCTTTGAATCAGCAACCCCCAAAGTTTCACTGTCACAGTGTGCTTTCAAAAATTTGCGCAGTCCTTTGCTGGGCTTGCTATCGATCAACAAAGTAGCCGCTGACAGAGCTTCCGAGGTATTCTCAAACTTGGAGAAAGCTTTTAGCTTCACAACCTATTTTTGTATCCAACCAATCACAGTAAATGAAAAATGTATTAAACATAAAGTTGAAAACTTAAGGCAGTTCACATCCCCAACATCAAAGGAGAAAAAAGAAATAGTGAAAATGGCCAAAAATACCCCTAAACTTCTTCAATTAGGTCAAATTTACAGTCATTTTTGGCTCAAAATTACCCTTGCCTGTCACATTTTCGGTTCAAAATCCCTTCAAGTAGCTAAATAGCTCAAAATAAGCTTCCTACTAACGATTGTTCCAAAACAAGGGGAAAAGACCATACTTTGAGTGTCTGATAATGTAAGCTTATGTACACAAAACTAACAGAAAGAATAATGAATCTCTGCTTAGCTTTGTCCAGATTTTAATATGCTACACCAAGATTTCTCCTTGACATATTTTACTTTCAAAATTTTATACTACTAACAAGCAACCACAATATTCCACACCACACTCTAAGCTAACTGCATCCTGTGTTTACACAAACCAATAAATACATAGTAAAATGTTTCTTTCATCAAAACACTCAGATTTTCAGTGCAAAGGCGGCATACAAGCACTTCCCCGCACCCAGGGCATAGCGGGAGCTAAATCATCAAAAGTAGAACGATTTACTCGAATGGTTTACAAAGAAAAAAGAAGTTACCTTTCTGGCAGAATCAGTTGAGGAGAACTCCTTCCACAAATCCTGCAACACCAACAAAAAAAAGATTGTATAAAACAAGAAAACACAAAAGAAAATATGTATTAAGAGATGAATGGTATGATATGATACCTCAACTTTGGAGAGCTTTCCCTCATCTAAAACTTTGAAAAGGGCAAATCCTGCCGGCGTTTCAAATAATACCAACATCTTCTCTCTTCTTCCTTTGTTTTGTTTAACTTTGGGAGAGAAAACGGGTGCAAAGAGAGGGTTTAGGTCGTCACTTTCATTTTATATATGCTCTGTTGAAAGGACTAGGGTTTTAGGGAGGCTGCCCATGGGGTTTAGAGTAACTTGCTGTTTTGGTCCCTCTATTTTCCCATATTTACACTTATATCCTTTTAATCTTTGAGAAAAATAGCAAGCTCATTAACACACGTGTTGGAGGTGGATTTAGAATTTCAAGAAAATAAGTTCATTATTAAAAATATAAGTAGATTCAAATCTTTAAATTTTACTGTGAATCCGTTATCATTTGATATTATCAGGTCAAATTTGCATTTGAGTTTGCATTTTGATGAGTTTTAATATATACTCCATCCGTTTCAATTTAAGTGTATTTAACTTGGCGCGGAGTTTAAAAAATAAATAGAGATTTTTGAATTTTGTGTTCTTAAATTAAAAATGTTTGAGTTTTTTAAATCTTATGATTTTAAATTTATTTTAAAATTAAAAAACTTACTAAATATAGGAATACACTCTTTTTGAAACAGACCAAAAAAAAACAGTTAAATTAGGATAAAGAGAGTATATTTTTATTGGTGTAAAAAATATCGGATTCAATTGAATCTATTTATTATAGGCTACATTCGCCACTATTACTAGTTTTATATAGACACTTAATTTATTATATGAAACTTTGCAGTGATAAAAAGAAGAATATGAATCTCAATGTGTTAGACTTGGAAATTTTGAAATAATAAATTATAAGGATTTATTTTTTTAAAAAAAATGGACACCAAATATGCGCACAGATATGAGCTTTGAAACTCTGTTGAATCTTTTAAAAAGAAAAAGGTAACAAGAAGGACGTGAGATTATATCCAAACCTGCTCGATGAGTAGACCTAAACAATGCAAATGCTAATGTGTATCCCAATTAAGATTCATTTAGAGATGACGGCTAGAAATCCATATTTTTACCTATGTTTAGTCTCAGATTTTAATCATATTTCTTGTTATTTGCGAATATTTTTCGAATATTCAAAGTATATTTTGTAATTATGATAGATGTATATTTAAGGTAACTTAGGATTCTTATTGTATTAGGAATCAACCATTTAAGATAAGTTAGGATTCTTATTATATTAGGAATGAACCTATTTACAACTATATATATTGTGATTAATGAAAGGAATCTCTAAGGGAAATTATTCCAATCTTACGTGGTATCAAGAGTTAAACCCTAATCCCTACTCTTCTCTACTATTTTTCTCTCGGTCGACCACCACCCAAAATTCCCTTCCTCTCGGCTGGCGGCAACAAGTTTGCCACCATGTCTCGCCCCACTTCCCCAACTAATTACGGTTCATCCATTGGCACACTTGACAACCCCCCTCAACGCTCATTGTTTTCTTTTCATCCGGCATTCGCCGTTAACAACATGAAGAATTTTATCCCTATAATTCTTGACCAAGAAGACTGTCAATATTCCATGTGGATAGAACTGGTCTATATTCATGCATGTGCATACAATGTGCTCAACCATATTGATGATTCTGTTCCTCGTCCAACCGATGTTGCAGACTCAACTTGGCGTCGCCTTGACGCCAGCGTCAAACAATGAATCTACGGCACCATCTCTAAGGACTTGTTGTGCACTATCATTAAAACATGTGCTACGGCACGTGAACTTTGGGTCCGGCTAGAAGTAATTTTTCACGATAATAAAATACTCGAGACGTGTATTTGGAAGAGCATTTCAACAATACACGTCTCGAGAATTTTAACATGTCCGAATATTGTAAACAACTGAAACTCATAACTGACCAACTTTCCAACGTAGTGACTTCTGTGTCAGAAACCAAGATGGTGCTTCAACTAGTTGCTGGTTTACCGAAAGGTGAATATGATACACTCGTAACGATGATTCAACAGGTCGTCCCCCTCCCAAGTTTCAACAAAGCACGTTCACAACTTTTGTTAGAAGAGACCCGTCGTGCTAAACAAGAGGAGCACAATCACAAGGCAATAGCCGTTGACGGCATGACACCATCGGCGGCCAACACCACCCAGTCACCACTGCAAGACCACCAACATCAGTAGTCCCGTCGCGGCAAGGGCAACCGCAACCAGGCCCAACTCCCGCTCCCTATCTCCCGTGGCCTGGACAGCAACCAATGTGGCCCAATCAAGGGAACTGGGTCTCGCCTGCATGCCTACCCAACTGCAGGGCCTGGGCCCAAAGCAGTCGCTTGGTCACCGCCTATTGGGCCTCGGCCCCACCAACAAAGTGCCCACCCACAGAGCAAAGAGCCCACATGGTCTTGGTCCAGCAGCAGTAGCTTGGCCCCCACCGATTTGGGCCAGGCCTTCAGCACCATGAACCTTCAACAGCCCGACGATAATTGGTACATGGACACCGGAGCCATATCTCACCTCACCCGATCATCATGTAACTTACCCCACATATTTTGGTTAAAGTGTTCTCAATTTATTATTGTTGGCAATGGTCATCGCATTCCGATTGAAGGTTACAGTAACACACATACCAAATATCCCCACCCGTCTTTCTCCATAAATCATGTCCTTTACACACCCAACATCATTAAAAATTTAATCTATGTTAGAAAATTCACTAGCAATAATTTTGTGTCTATCGAATTTGATCCTTTTGGTTTTTCTGTGAAGGATCTCAATACGGGGAAAATTCTTACGCGCTACAATAGTGTGGGAGACCTCTACCCCTTCACTCAATCTTCCGCTGTCAGAACTCATTCACATGTCTCCCTTGCTGCTATCTCTTCATCAACTTGGCATAACAGACTCGGACACCCAGGAGATCCTGTTTTTAATATTCTTAGGACTAATAAGCGTATTCAATGTAATAATGGGAAATTTGCCCCAACACTGTTTTTCTTGACCACTTGGCAAACATACTCGTATTCCATTTATGTTATCCAACAGTGTTACTTTTTCTCCATTTGATATTGTTCATGCTGATTTGTGGACATCTCCAGTTGTCGGTTCCTTGGGTCACAAATTCTATCTAGTATTATTAGATGATTTTTCACACTTTGTATGGATCTACCCACTAAAGTTCAAATCTGAAGTGTTTGCCAAGTTCCTTGAATTTCAAAAATTCATTAAAACACAGTTTGAAAAATCTATAAAATCTTTTCAATGTGATAATGGACGTGAATTTAATAATTCGGCATTTCACAATTTCTGCTCTAAACAAGGCATGGTTTTTCATTTTTCCTGTCCCTACACTTCCTCCCAAAATGGCAAAGCTGAACGAATCATCTGTACCATCAATAACATGGTTCGTACCCTTATATTTCATGTTAGTCTTCCACCGTCATTCTGGGTCTACGCTGTTAAAATGGTAAAATACCTCCTTAATATTTTACCAACCATCACTCTCCAAAACAAAACCCCAACCGAAATCTTATACTGTAGGTTCCCTTCCTCTAACCAACTCTGCATCTTCGGTTGCCTATGCTACCCCAACCTGGCCTCCACTGCATCTCACAAACTAGCCTCACGCACCACACCATATGTCTTCGTCGATTTCTCACCCAACCATCGGGGTTACCTGTGCTATGACATATCCACTCGTAAAATCATTATCTCACGTCATATCACATTTGACGAGGCAACCTATCCATTTTCAAATCTCCAAAAATTCCAAACCATGAATTACACATTTCTCGATGAGTCTTCGTTGTCTCCTCTAATCCAGTCAGTGTGTCACCGGCAACTTCCTGTTCCGACGAAGACTGCACCAGCAACTCCGTCATCACCAACAATATCCGGTGTTGTCGCCGACCAAACACCTCATATCTCTTGGTCGAACCCCCCAATGCTCGACTCTATTGCGTCACCTAACCCACCCATTGTTTCTCGACCAGCCAGCAACCCGAGACCAGCCAATACCCCTAGAACCAGCAAGTCAGCTGCAGCATATCGCTGTGCAACCACTGCTGCCTCCAGAACCCGTAAGCCAACAATCCCACACCCCAGTCCAAACATTGTTTCCTACCTACCGCATGGAAACTCGTGCCCAACACGGGATTTTTAAACTCAAGGTTCACTTCAACCTCTCCACACACACCTTATCACCCATTCCAAAAAATCCAAAACTAGCCAAACTGGACCCTAATTGGAATGCGGTCATGTGCGATGAATTTAATAATTTAACCAAGCAGAACACTTGGGATTTGGTACCTAGACCGGACGGTGTGAATGTTATCCGGTATATATGGCTATTTCGTCATAAGTACAGAGACAGTGGTGACTTGGAGCGGTATAAGGCAAGACTAGTTGCTAATGGCACTAATCAGCATGAGGGTATTGATTGTGGTGAGACATTCAGTCCGGTTGTTAAACCGGCCACTATTCGGATTGTTCTCAGTGATGCTATGGGCATGCATTGGCTGATTCATCAGCTTGATGTCAAGAATGCATTTCTTCATGGGGATTTGAAAGAAACTGTGTACATGCATCAGCCCCCTGGATTTGTCCATCCGGCAGTCCCGCAGTTTGTATGTCGTCTCAGAAAGTCATTGTATGGCTTGAAACATGCACCCCGCGCTTGGTTTGATCGCTTTGCCAGGTATCTTATGCACATCGGTTTTATGTGTAGCAGGTGTGATAACTCTCTCTTCACTTTTCATCGAAGTGGCATCACTGCTTATTTGATATTATATGTGGATGACATTGTTCTTACTGCCTCATCTGACGGTTTGAAGAATGAAATCATTGCTCTACTCAAAACTGAATTTGTTATGACTAACTTGGGCAATCTGAGTTATTTCTTGGGTATATCAGTGACCAGATCTGCAGCTACTATATTTTTGTGTCAGCGCAAATATGCAGAAGAGATAGTGTACAGGGCTAAGATGGCAAATTGTAAAATTATGCCAACCCCGGTTGACTCGAAATCCAAGCTCAGTGCCAATGAGGGTGAGCAAGTTTCTGATCCTACTCTATATCGGATTCTTGCATGTGCCCTTCAGTATCTTACATTTACTAGGTATGACATTACATATGTCATTCAGCAGATGTGTCTGTTTATGCACGACCCTCAAGAGTCTCATTTTGCGGCCCTCAAACGTATTATCAGATACGTTAAGGGCACACTAGACTTTGGACTACATGTCTACCCCTCTGCCCCAACCAAGTTACTCTCCTACACGGATGCAGATTGGGCAGGATGCCCAGACACACGTCGCTCCACCTAAGGCTACTGTGTATTTCTTGGGGATAATCTTATTTCATGGTCCGCCAAGCGACAGGCCATGCTATCCCGTTCGAGTGTTGAAGCAGAGTATCGCGAAGTTGCTAATGTCGTTGCTGAGATCTGTTGGCTTTGAAATCTTCTTTTGGAGCTCCAGTGTCCACTGCGAAAGGCATCTATAGTCTATTGTGACAACATATCTGCCATCTATATGTCTCACAATCTGGTCCAACATCAGCGGACTAAGCATATTGAGATGGATATTCACTTTGTGTGATAGAAGGTTGCCCTTGGTCAGGTCAAAATATTACACGTGCCTTTCTCCTATCAGTATGCAAATATTTTCACAAAGGGACTACCGAGACAGCTCTTCATCGACTTCTAATCCAACCTTAGCGTTCGGCCTCCTCCCGCTCCGACTGAGGGGGAGTATTAGCGAATATTCTCCAAATATTCACAGTATATTTTATAATTATGATAGATGTATATTTAAGGTAACTTAAGATTCTTATTGTAATAGGAATCAACCATTTAAGGTAAGTTAGGATTCTTATTGTATTATGAATCAACCTCTATACAACTATAAATATTGTGATTAATGAAAAGAATCCCTAAGGAAAATTATTCCAATCTTACACTTGTGTTTAAGTTCATTTCATTCTATTATGTTTAAGTTACTTTATGAACATGTGACGATTCGGTGTTACGAAGATGAAAAATGGAATTTGAAGTATGAGTAGAAGTTCATAGTATAGAACGGAATCAAGTCTATGATACGAGTACTAAGCACACATGAAGAAAAGATGCAAAATGAAAAATTATCAGGAATTACACTGATACTACGTGTCTTGCAGCGTGATAGTGCAAAACATGCCCTACGAAATCAACAACAACAACATACCCAGTATGTAATCCATGACTGGAGTTGGAGGAGGATAGTGTGTACACATGTCCTGTTTGAGAAATTTTAACTCTCTAAAGTTTTGGCTTGAGATGGCGCACCTGGCGCTATCCCTATTCATTTTTATGTCAGTTTGAATTTCAGTTGGTTCATAAAGGGTATTTTGGTACGGGGTCACTCCAACACAATATAACATCACATACATGTTTCTAAGAAACTTTTGACCTACGAAGATCATAAGAAGCTCTAGAGCACCGTGGAGTGGAAATTCATACAGTTTATTTCATTTTTCTTTTTCTTTGTTAGTTGAATGATTTTTATGACTTGTATTTTCGTCACGAGCCTAAGTGACTAGTTTCCTTAGCTCTAGGGTTACAAAATATTCATGAACGTTATAGTTAAAGCTTTGGTTAATATTTTATTATTGTCATTGATTTATTTATTCAGTCTTATTATAAATTACTTAATTGTTTGAATCATAAATTGCGTATAGGATTGAATAGAACTTATTCTTAAACTCGGCCTCGAAGGAAAGATTCACATTTTAGGATAGGAATATACCTAATCGCATTGCTTAGTCAACATATTTTCTTATTATTGTTATTCCATAAGAATATGGGCATTCGGATAATTTGAATAGACAAATAAGAACTCAGAAGATTCTTATGAGCAAAATAATATGTGACGAATAATCCAGATAATCTTAACTAAAATGGAACTCAACAGGATCGATGTTCTATATGTAACCTTCGAATATCTCCTCCTATTGATTTAGTCAAGACATATTAGATTAAATTTGCAAATTCTGTTTAAATAACAACTCAAATTTTGTGAGACTCCTTGAATAAATATTAAGTAACTATTTGATCTAATTGAAGAGTTAAGTGACTAAGTTCTCGTGGAAATAATGCTTTAGTTACTATTATATTACTTGTCGATCACGTACACTTATATATGCAGTGGACTCGACAAAGAGACTTCTCTTGTTTCTTTTTGTCGGTATTAAATAGACTTTAAAACACTAAAAAATAAGGATCAATTGTTTTGTAAGAATTTATTTCAATACATGAGTCGTTCATTTTAACCAACTACAAGTTTTACGCCTCATGTTATATATTTCATATGATCCCAATATATTTTTCTTTAAAATGTATTTTAGCTGTTGGTTATAATTTATGGAATATGTTTTTATTTTGTCCTATAATTTAAAATTTTATAACATGATATCTTATATATTATATATATACCTTGTTATGCTTAGACATTTAAATTAAGTTGTGCACTCACTTCATATTTAAATTCTATGCGTTTTATATGTATGGTTTATAATTGTTAAATTTCAATTCTTTTTTAATATTATTTTTACTTTAAATATATTATTAGTTAGAATAAATAAATGAACTTTGCCTCGCTACCAAAAAAATAATACGTGCATGAACCTTCGAGGATTGTCTAATTAACCCAAATTAAAAATTGAACCCCTTGGCCTTTTAGAGATTTAAAAACTAAAAGGTTGTCCTTATATGTCCAAAAATAATTGATTGTGAAATATAAATTCAAACATGATTAATATTGATCTAATATTTTAGCAAATAACATAACATGAAAAATATTATAGTAGTAAGTACCATCTCTTGACTGAATGCAAAAACGTAAAAATGACAACCAAGTCATACTACATTTTGTCTATCGTTAATTCATTCTTATCATTATAAAATTTGCCATCTTTAGGATAAGTCATCGCACATTTTATCTCCTATTATTTCATCATTATCTTTATTAATTTGTAGTTTACCAACTTGACTGTTTATATTGTTTTATAACCAATATTTTAAAGGAAAAATAACACAATTTGAAAAAAAAAAATTACCCAAATTAGCCTATATTTTTAAATTACCCGAAAAGTCCCAATTTGTACACAGTCTCTCAGCGCTAGCCTTCAGCTTTTCTCTGTTTGTCACTATTATCCTTCGCTGCTTCTCCGTACACAATCTATACTATACACATTCGTCGCCTCTCCGTACACAAATTGGGCTCGTGCTATACATATCAGCTTCTTCTACATTTCTCTTTCTTCTTCTCAATTTCTTGGGCTCGTTTCAAACTCGGAGGAGAGGAACGAGGAGAAAATTAAATCAGCATTGAAGGAATCGAGTGGCAAGGGGGTGACAATGGTGGTGACGGAGGTCGAAGTGGGGTGCAGTGGCGGTGAGAAGGGAGATGTTGGAGTTGGAAAACGATCTTGTCGAAATCGATTTGTTTCGCTGGAAAATTAGATGACAAATCTCCGTTGAGCCAGACCAGCCCTCCACCATGAACTGTCACTGTACATCCCTTCGTCTCTGTCTCTCTCTAAAATTTGACGAGTTCTGACCACCACCACATCATCGACTTGACTGGAGAACATGGAGGCGCTGGGAAACTCCATTAACTGATATAGCCAGATCTGCCGAGGATCTACAGATCTGGCCGATAACATTATGTTGTTGTGTTTTCTCACCGAAGCTCCAACTCCGGCGATCTCGTTTTGCTAATGTTTCCTTCATTCTTGGACTAATTGGTGTTCTTTGTTTCTTGACTACTGTGGGTTGATTTTGCTTTGTTTTAAAACTTTTTCAGTGATCTATTTGTTTACCAGCGACCAATGTTTAGAAGGTAGGGGTAGCAGTAACATAGAAAAGTTTGTATAATTTTGTATAACGGTAAAGTTCATACATTGTATACGGTAAGTGTATAAAGTTGTATACTATTATATAATATTGTATATACACTTTTATATAATGTTGATATATTGTTTACTTTAAGTGTATTAAAGTTATATACTAAGGGTGGCCAGTGGGCCGGGACAACCCGACCCCGTCCCGAGCCCGACCCGTCCCCCGCCCCGACTCCACTAAAAAAAAAAAAAACGGGAGCGGGACTCGAACTCGGGACGGGACAATGTCTCATCCCGCCAGACCCGACCCCGCCCCGAGCCCGTCCGGAGCCCGACCCCGCCCTTTGTCCCCCCTTTGCAAATATGGTCGTTGCACCAACGACCATTTTAGATTTTGGCCATTGGCCAACGGCCATTTTAGGCCTCCCCCAACCCCCCTACCCCTTAATATTTATTTTTAACCCATAAGTTATTATATTTACACTTTAACCCAATTTTTCAACTATAAATAACTCATTTTCTCTTCATCTTTCTCACAAATCTTCCTACAATCTCTCAATATATCTCTCTACAAGTCTACATTGTTTGCTAAATATTCCGTTTTATTTATTCAGTTGGGAATTGGGAGTGAAGTTGGCAACTAGCTTGAGGATCTTCCATCGAGCAAAGTTTTAATTTTCAACCTCTCGATTACACGTCGACGTTACGCTTGCTTGGTACATTCTGCTCCTTCATTAAATTATTATTGTCTGTTTATTTTATTTAGCGCACTTAATTTCATTTACTTTAATTATTTGTTAGCATATAATTAAAATGAAAGGAATTAGAGGTATGTTTAAGGGTAAGGGTAAGACTTCTTCTAGTAGGGGCAACCAGAGCAAATGTACTTCTTCTAGTCATTTTATTCCTACACAGGATGATTTTGTTGATACTCAATATTTTCCTACAATACCATTAGATTTAGACGAGGAACTATTTTCTGGAACTCAAGAAGACTTTAATTTAGACGATGATCTAGATGATACACCCACTAATGTTGATGACAACACACCCACTAGTGCACCTTCAACTGAAATACCTCTTATTCCCCCTAGTATGAGACGAGGTCCAGCAAAACGACCATTAAAATCAGATGCATGGACATTTTTTGATAGGGACGTAGAGAATCAAGTAGCTATATGTAAAATTTGTAAAAATGTTTTAAAATTTAAAACTGGAAAAGGTCACGGTGGGACGGGGGGTTTAATTAGACACGTAGTAAGTGCTCATCCAGCTAGGTATGCCCAATATCAGGCTTCAAAAGCGGGTGCGCAAACGCCCGCTCCATCGGGACAAGGTTCACATATTGATATTGTCCCGGACCAAGTACATGGTCAAATTAACCCTATGACGGGGGGAATTGTAGGCTCTAAATACAATAAACATAGAGATAGGGAAGCAATATCAAAATTAGTTGCTGTGGAGGGTTTGCCTTTTCATTTCCTTCATCTCCCGGTTTTATTCATTACATTAGAGATATATATAATCCTGTTTTTAACGGTTTTCCTAGATCAACTGTTAAGAGAGATGTATTTAAATTCGCGCATGAATATCAACAATATTTACGTTTTTCATTATATCATTTTAATGGCAAAGTATCTATCACGTCTGATATAGGTCGTAGTACTAACGGCCATGATTATTTAACTGTAACTTGTCATTGGATAGATTATAAATGGTCTATGCAAAAACGTATTTTAGCGTATAGATATATAGATGATAGGCACACTGGTACTTTTATTGCAGATAATGTTTATCAAGTGTGCCATTATTACGGAATAACCGATAAAATTATGACTATTACATTAGATAACGCTTCTTCTAACAATTACGCAATTACAATTTTAAAAAATAGTTTAACTCCATCTTTTCCAGATCATTTTCATATAAAATGCGTGTGTCATATATATAACTTAATTGTAAAGGATGATCTATCACTTTTTGAAGACATTCTTAGTAAAATACAATTTGCTATAAACTTTATTTTTAAAAGTAATAAAGTACAACGTAGAAAAGAATATAAAAAAACTTGTCACGATTGTGGACTACCTTATAGAAAAATTTCACAAGAAGTATCCACTAGGTGAAATTCTTTATACGAGCAACTACTTGTTGCTTATGACTATAGAATACCTATTACTTTATTTTTTAACTCTCGTAATAAAAATCCAGCTGATATGATTTTAGATAGTGATTGGGTAAAAATTTCTGAACTTATTGTATTTTTAGAGAAATTTTTTCAAGCAACAAAAGAATTTTCCGGTATATATTATCCTACTATTTCAACTATGTTGTTTTATATAACTCTAATATTTTTATTACTTAGTGAATATATGAAAAAACAAATTTTATAAGGCAATATTAAAAAAATGTTACTCAAAATAAAAAAATATTTTATTCCTATTTCCTCTATTTATATTATTGGTTCTGTATTAAATCCTACTATTAAAATAGACGGTACTAAATCACTAATTGAAACTATTTACGATTGTATAGAAGTACTACCACCTCCAAGTCCCAAAAATCTAAATCACCCACCACCTATTGAACAAACTAAAGAAGAAGTGTTGTCTAGCGTAGAACACCAATGCAAAAATATATATAGATTTTATCAACAAGAAAATGCTAGTAACTTGCCGGCTTCCATACCATCTTCTTCATCTTCAACACAACCTCACAAAAAATATGCTGTTTTTAAACTAGTATTGAAAGCCTCGTAAATAGAATGTGCGTCGCATTCTACTACTAACCAAATTAGCGAGTTGGATATGTTTGTTTTTGCAGGGTTCTGTACCGTATCAAGAAGTTATCAATGAAGATGGACATGAAGACTTGCTGAAATACTAGAGGGGGAATGAGAAGATCTTTCCGACACTTTTATTGATGGCTCGAGATGTTTTGAACATTCAAGCGTCATCAACTGCGTCTGAAAGCGCTTTTTCTGCAGGCAGATATCAAATAGGAGACCACAGACACTCATTAGCCGGAGACAGCTTGGAAATTGCAGTATTATTCAGAGATTGGATACGAGCGGAGCGGAGAAGGTGCGGTCAACCGGAGATCAACGAAGAAGAAGATGAAAACTACAACGAAATCTTAACCGAAGGTAGTGGAAGCGACGTGGATCAATTTGACCAACAAATACCAATTCCAACCGAAGAACCACAGGAAATCATCAAGCAATTAGAACAGGTTTTTTTGAGAATGTAATTTTTTTAATTGAAATTTTATTATGTAATTTGCAACTTTTGGACAACACCACAAAGTTGCAATTTAGATTTTAGACAATTGTATTTGTATTACAAAAAAAAATCATGTGTATTAATATAAGAGGCACAAAAACAGTCTTGGGATGTTTTTATTACACTATCTTATCTTGTTTATTGAGTTTTTTTTATACATATGTTATTTTTTAAAAAAATGAAAACCCGCTGGACCCCACCCCGACCCTGACCCCGACGGGATCGGGATCGGACGGATCGAGCAAGTCCCGCTGCACTCCGACCCCGCCAGACTCGCTAGACCCGACTCCCACCCTTGGCTCGTCCGCCTCGACTCGACCCCGCTGCACCGAGCCCTGCATTCATCGCCACCCCTATTATATACTGATGTATAATGTTATATATCGTGAAAATGTGGCTATGTAAATGTAAATTAAAAATATAACTATAAAAATGTAATTTCTTATGTTGGATTGTATATTATTGAAATTTCCCTATTTTAATGTATAATAGTATGTCAGAAATTTAGATTTATTTTCATCATTAAAAAAATCATTTTCAATAATCAACAATTATCTATGGCAATTTAGTTTTGCATCGTATCTCGAGTAAGAATTGTAAAAATTGGATGATAAATAGTATTTTTAAATTGTGATTTATGAAGTACGTAACAAATTATTATTGTTATTAAACTAATCTAGATATAATATAAAGTTCAGAATAGACAATCATATTCATATGTTGCTCCTCTCTAGGGCCATGGATTCTATTTATCTTTTTTCTCCTATTTATATCATTTTAAATTATTTTATTTTAATTTAAAAAGTTATCTCCATAACTCACACTCATTCATCTTCATAACTTCTACTCTTAATTAGTATTAGTAATTAATTTCATAATTCTTAATTTAATGTACAAGTTATGACACCTAATTAAAATCACATTAATATGGTATTCTCATTCCAATAAAAAGGGAGTATTGTAGATACATAAGGAGATCAAAAGCACAAAATTGTAGAACTAAGGAAGAGATCAAAAGCACAAAATGAAGAAAATATTGATGGAGAAGGAATTATTCCTATGTCAGGTACTCAAATATTTATTTTAGCAAGTGAATTGGTGCATTGGTACTTTTATTATATGAATATCTTTTAGAGTATTTAATTTTTTTCACATTTTAAATTATTATGTTATAGAACTTCTATTGTTAATCTTCTTTTTCAGTTTGTTCGTTGTAGAACTGAGGAGGAGATCAAAAGCACAAAATGAAGAAAATGTTATGGAGAAGGAACTATTCCCATGTCAGGTACTTAAATATATTTTTTTAGCAAGTGAGTGAGTGTTTTGGTACTTTTATTATATCAATATCTTTTATAATGTTTAATTTTTCTCACCCTTTAAATTATTATGTTATAGAACTTCTATTGTTAATCTTATTTTTCAGTTTGTTCGTTACATAAAATTGTTGAGAAGGGTCATCATACATTTTACTTTAGTATAGAATTTTTATATTTATATTCTTTAATTTATGAAATTCTATATCTCTATATAATATAAAGCTAGGAATAGACAATCTTATGTGACACCTCTTGTCACAATCCCTTCCAGGGACCATAGTGGCACCTACGATCCCCACCGATAGGCGAACCACTCTCAATCATTCACATGATATAAATAAAGAAAAGCGAAAAGATAACAAAATACAATAACTATCTCATGATATAAATGCGGAAATAAGACTGAGAAATAATAAAAACCCCAAAATTTGATCAATCATACAAGAGCTCTAATAAATTTGATACAAGTCTGAATACGGCACGCATGCCAAAATGAAATATGATAATATAAGAGTCTGAACATGTCTCTCGATCACAAATAAAAGACAAGATAAGGATAGAATATCCAAGGCATGTCGGAGGAAGCATCTCACCCTGATACTAAATGTCTTCCCGCTTAGACTCACACTCGAGCTCGCAAACTTGTAGTAGGATCAATATCTGCACCAGAAAGATGCAGCAAGTGTAGTATGAGTACACAACGTACCCCCGTAGGCATCATAGGCCGATAACAACAAAAGATACGTAAAAAGAGATAAATACCTAGTTGACACCAAATAGCCCTAAGCTAGCAGTTCAATAACCCAATTACTGTCACACTATTCAATAATGGTTCATAGAATCAGCATATCACCTCGTTCATGTAAGATTTTATAATCACTTAAGTTGACAGTTCCAGAATAGTTCTATAACAAAAGTTCAAGTATCAGTGAACAACTAACAAGCTTTCTTTATCTAGGAATTCAATCAAGTTATCAATGATCAATCCAACACTTAGTTCATATACTTCTCTAGATTTTGTTATAGAAGCGCTCAAGTTTTCATTATGAGACGCACACCCATTGGGACCCGCGAAGTTCATATACTTCTCTAGATTTTTTTATCGGAGCCCATCTCTTAACTGAATAATAAAATCTGTTGCAAGCGTGCAACCCATCCCCTCGAGTATCATCATCATCATCTCAATGTTTCCATAATCTCATAAGTATTCTCATTTTTCCAGTCTCCTGGAGCACAACATTTTTAAATCACTCTCATATCAATATCAGAGAACCATGAAAGTAAGAATGCAAATGACAATATAAGACAAGAAATCATAATGTAATGAGATGAAACCAAGTATAGAGATGAATATCACATGCTTCCAAGAATTCAACAACATAACAATCCAAGTACAACTTAGGATATCATATTGAAAGCAAGTGTGATGAATAAACATACAATAGCAAATATGGCAACAAGCCCAATCAATCAGATGACGTAACCAATATAAGGTTGATTCCCTAAATCACTCATCATCACAGTTCAACACGATACCCACTCAAACATTCATCACAAATGGATGAGTGGAACCCCAAACACGCCTAATACCCCTCGATATTTATAACTAATTATGTACTTCTATCAAAGTCTAATGAAAGTAAATTGTACCCTACCTCTGGGCCGAGCTGGAGCCTCGAACAGTCAATTCTCTGCGATAACCTTGCCTTTTCGTTGCGCCTCATGATAATCAAAGTCTAATCACACATATACTATTCGTTAATATAAAGCTTACACACATACAAGGACATAATCATTAACAAAGTAAGACTTCCAAAACCAATCCTGGGCCCACGTCACCAAGACTTAAAATTTAATATTCAAAAAGCATCAATACCCACTAGGTAATCATATCCTTAAGTTAATTGGAAATCTATACTCATTTGGACCTACAATTGAATAATATACAAAAGGCCCCAATTTGGAACCATAGAATTTCCCCCAAATTTAAAAAGACTTCCATAATCAAATTAACCCTCACAACGTGATAATCTAGTATAATCCATCACAACTTAATAACAATTGGAGTAAACTAATCCATAAACACATTTAATCAAGTATGCAACTCTCTTATTCTCAAATGGAATATGTAAATCACTCTACCCAATTCACATGCACAATCTATCACCATTAAATGACTCTTAGAGTAAGGATGGAATTCTTACCCCAAATGGAGGATTTTCTCTTGAAACTTCAAAAACTTTCCACTTGCGGCTCTAACTTTGAGACTTTCTATTTTGGAAAAATGAGACTGACCTAGGAATTTAATAGGACACTTGATTCAGTGATTCCGCCCCAGCAGAATCGACCTCGCTAGCGCGAACTCGCTACCGCGAAAAAAAATCGCGCTGAGGCAGTGTCACGTGACACCTCGCCTCTGTGCAACAATGATCCCAACTCCGTAGAGGCGCACACGCCCCTGCAGAAATCTCATCCGCCACAACAAAAACTCAACAAATTCCCAAACCCCGCCTCAGCGAGTCAGCCTCCCGCCGATGCGGACACGTAGGAGCCAACAAAGATGCTGCCGAGGCGGACACCAGACACCAGATCACAAGAAATACGCAATCTTTCACCAAATACTCGAAACACTCCCGAGACCCCAGGACACAAACAAGACATGCTCCCCTAAGGTAAACAGTGATGCGAACTCACTCGTACCCTCGAAATTTCCATTTAACCGAGCTAAGGCATACTTTTCTAAAGAATCATCCGAGAAAACCAAATATTCAAATTTCACAAATATCACCATAAAAAAACATTAGATTGTCTCGGGAAGCGAACCAATGACTCGATTAAGTCATAAATGACCATCTGGAAGCAATGGAACTCAGAAATGAACCCATCTACTCAAAAGTCAACCTTGAGTGAAACTATCAAACTTTAAGGTTCTACATTTGGGTTTTTCATCCAAATTCATATAAATAGACCTCGAGATCCGTGACACATATCCCTGTACATCACAAACCCCACATAAAATCTACGAAAAGGGTAAAATAGTCAAATAGATGTCTCAGGATAAAAATGACTGGATGGGTCATTCCATTAGATACAAATTAAACAAATGTTCATCCTTGAACGGAGAGAAACGAACAGAGAAAACATATCGAAAGTAGTAAACAAGTCAGGATATCTGCTCCGCATATCGAACTCTGTCTTCTCAACTCGTCTCCTCAACAGGACGATGCTTCCATTGAACCTTCACATAAGCCATCTCTTTCGACCTCAACTTCCTCATCCGCCTGTCCAAAATAACCACATGCTCCTCTTCAAACTCCAAAGTCTAATCAAGCAATATGGAGTCCCACTGGATGATATAAGAACCGTCGGCATGGTACTTCTTCATCATAGACACATGGAAAACTGGACGAAAGCTTGAACGACCTGGTGGCAGAGCCAACTCATATGCCAATTCCCCAACTCTCTAAAAAATCTCAAAAGGTCCAATATACCTCGTACTCAACTTTCATTTCTTGCCTAACCTCATCACACCTTCATGAGTGAGACCTTCAAACGAACTATGTTACCAACCATAAACTCCAAACCTCTGACCTTCTGGTCTGCATACTCCTTCTGTCAGGAGCTTATCTCGGATCACATTCACCTTCTCTAAGAAATCTCTCAATAGATCGGTACCCCAAGGCCGGACCTCGAACGAATTAAACCAACCAATTGGAGATCGACATTTCCTACCATACAATGCCTCGAACGATGACATATCGATATTGGAGTGATAATTGTTATTGTATGTGAACTCTACCAAAGGTAAGAATTGGTCCTAATGACCACCAAAATTAATCACACAGGCTCGTAACATATCCTCTAAAACTTGAATAGTCCGTTTGAACTGACCGTCGGTCTAAGGGTGAAATATTGTACTGAGATCCAAGCTAGTGCCCAACTCTTTCTGTAGGGTCCGCCAGAAATATGAAGTAAACTGAGTACCCCAGTCTGAGATTATAGAAATAGAAACCCATGAAGACAAACAATCTCATGAATATAGATCTTAGCCAACTTCTCTGCATTATAAGTCGTCTGGACCGGAATAAAATGCGCAGACTTGATCAACTTATTAATAATGACCCAACATTTAATTTATATTCTCAAATAAATATTTTACTTTGTTAAATTTAAGAAGGCTTGATTAATTAATTAATTAAATGATTCGTCTAAATTTTATTTCAAAATGGGCTCAATAGTGTCATTTTTGCTAACAAAGATGTTATATTTTTAAACCCCCAAAACATCCCCATTATCCGTCCAGGCCCAATATTTCTCTACCCGGCCCACTTTAACTTTAACACACCCAAAGACCATATCTGGTCTCATTTCGCCCAACACACCCAGCGAAACCCTAACTCCTTCAAACAGCCGCCGCCCAGCCCTTCTCAACGTTAGCCTTGTATTTTCGGCTAAAATTTCAAAGCGTTTTCGTTGCTTTCAGTCCTTGGCTCGCCATTTCGGTCAAGGAATTAATGGAAACTTGTCCGTTTCGCCCTCTTCAACGGCTCAAACACCGCAAGTCCCTTTCTCTTTTCATTTCCCAGTACAATATTCAACTTTTGAATCCGGAAATCCGAATTCCACAAGTCTCACATCGCCCAACTTCAGATCCGGTTCTGAGTTTTTGATTATTACTCAAAAACTTCATCGTATTCTCGATTCGTCAAAAAGTTGGGGTCTGCTGGTAATTAATCTAGTGTAGTTTGAGTTGGATGGATAATTTGTCAGTCCTGTTTCTCGTTGATTAATGGCCTTCCGTTTGTTTCCTCTTATAGATCTAGTTTCATAAATTTAGAGGTTTCCCTTAATGTTTAGTAGGTAAATCACGATATATTAATCCTGGGCTGTTAAGATAGTATGTTGAATATGTAGATTCCTGGAATTCTGATGTTTAACTTCCGAGTCCTTAGTTTTGCTGCCTTTTTCTTATCACTAAGTAGTACTAGTATTTGTGTAATCCTACTCTATGTTATGAATTTTTTTTGTTTTCCCCCTTTTTAGGAGAATTACATGTTTGTCTCGAGTCGAATTTCTAATGTTTTAGGCATTACTTTGAATATTGATTAGGTATTTGGTTACTAATCCTTATCTGTCTTGTATGCATGAACTCTCCCTCCCTCCCTCCATATATCTTCTGTTGCCCAACATTTAGTCTCAGCAGGAAGAGGCCTCGAGCCCAATAGGCTACTCTCTTTATTTTTTATGCGAATTCATTACTTTGTAAAGTGACTAACATTTTTACTCTTTGTTTTTCTTTTCTCAACTTAGTTGAATTTTCCCAGGCAGAGAACGTGAATAAATTATAGTTGCTATGGATTAATTTGACGATTGGTTTAGCTTTCAAACTTTGAATGGAAATGGATTTGGAACATTGAAAGTGAAAACCTTTGGAATCCCCAAAAAAATGAAGAAAAGCAAAAAACGTCTTAGTTGAATGTCCAAATATGTTTTTTTTTTCCAAAGCTCAACAGCAAAATGGCAACCTTTTCCCACAAATTAAGTGATACTAATTGGGTTAAGTTCACAGCCCACCATATTCTCGAGACAAAGGTGCACTTCCAAATCAAATGCATAAACCTATTTCTCTTTTCATCATCTACGGACTCTTTAATCAAATGCATAAACCTATTTCTCTTTTCATCATCTACGGACCCTAAAGAGGATAAGAATATAGATGATAATTTAATATAAAAGATAATATACAATGATAGCAAGTAAGTAGTATTAAAGAAGTTATTATAAGAAGGTGATTCATTTTGAATTCTTGTATGTCTATAATTTTCGTCCAATATTAATATCATTTTTACAGAGACTACACTTATCAAAATTATAATTAAAAACACATAGTTCAGAAATCATATCTTTTTGCAGAATTTTAGTTCACTGGAAATGCTCGACCTAGCCTGACACTGATTTTCCTTCTTTCTCCACTGAATTTACGGGATTAATGGCCTAGATGCTTGGAAGTTATTCGACACTCTTTCCAAAATTCTGTTTTAAGATAGGGTTCATGAACTAATATAGTTCTAAGTATAATTTATCGAAGTAGTTTTCTCTAAGAATATGATATTATTTTTGGTAAAAGATTATAGACTAAGAGAGTTTTTATCTGGACATGAAATTTTTCAAAGGAAGATTTTTATTGAAGTTTTCGAATGATTCACAATGCTTACAAGAGACTCTTTATATAGATAACCTCGACTGATTTCATGATTGTAAAATGACAAAACGTTTTTTCAAAAGTCATAAAACATACAGTAATCTGATTACATGATTGCAAAATGACAAAAAAAAAAGTCTAAAAGGCTATAGTTGATTTGTCCTTCTGTCATCTTTGTGGGTCTGGCGGCTTTTGCTAAAGCCGGCTGCTATTGTCTTCTCCCAATTGTCTTCATTGGTGTTAGCTCTTTTAATTTGTCTCGTTTCTTCTACCATGTCTTCTTGAATATTTTTATCCTTCTTGTTTTTGTTGGATAGTATGGGTAGTATGATAATATGATTTGTAATATGGATCTTTCTGTAATTGGACTACATTGGGCCGTTAGAGTATCATCATGGGCTTGTTGTAGTTAAAACTACATTGAGCCTTCTTTTATCATGCAAAAGGGGCAGAAGATCTTTTTTTTCACAGTAGTATCAGTAGTATTGATAATATGTTTAGTATTGATCACAGACCTTCTTCTCTGGCATGTTAATATCTGATATTGATCCAGAGTTTCTTTAGCATGTTTATGCTTTAGATTCATAATTCTATCATGCATATTAGTAAGTTCAATAGTGTCATGGGATAATATATCATTGTTGTAGTATAGGGTAATCAATTCTTCAACATTTCCACCTTTTGTGGTTTCAATAATCCAAACCTTTCTTGCTTTTAGCATGTCTTCTATTTTTGATTTCAATGTTAATAATCCAATTGCTCTTTTGGCACCTAGCCGTTCTTGGAATTTGTCCAAAGTACATGGTATTTTCATTTTTAGATCTCCATCATCTCCACTAATATTGATGTTTCTTCCTGTTTTAAACAATTGACAAATTAGAATAGGTTTACCTGTCAGGTCAGTTGAAGCATCAAATAATTGTATACCGTATATGTTTTTCAAATGAATCTATCATAGCTTTAGTAGATTCTACAATAATGTTGGAAAGTTTATAAATATTATACAAAGTTTCATTTACTATTATTTTATCAATAAATTCATAGGTAAAAAGTTTAATCATTATGTCAAGGTTCGCAGTTTCACTACATAAATATATTGGGTATTTACTTAATTTAGTACTTTGCAAAATATTGGGGTTTGATTTATAATTATAAAATTAATTTATTTGTTCGTAAGCAGTAGTATAGTCAGGTTTATGCTTTAATTTATCACTCGGTGTTATCGTTGTTGATATCTGAGAGGATGAAGATGATATATGAGAAGATGAAAATGGTGTAGTAGATGACATGATTGCAAGTTTGGATGCAAAAGTTTTTGGGAGTGTAGTAGGAATATTTGGTTTTTGTTTAGGGGATTTTAAGGCTTTTAGGGTTTGTAAGTCTTGTACTGCATCTTTAAGTTGGTTTAGTAGATGTTTATTTTCTTGTAATTTGGTAATGTTGATTTCATGGTTCTGGGTAATGATTTCTACCACATTGGTAATATATTCTTCTAGGTTGTTACTATTGACTGACATTATTGTACCTGCTAAGAAAATCAGCTAAAATATTCTTAGTTCCAGAGATATTTTTAAAAATAAAATCATAACAAAAAAATGATTGTCATTTCCTTCTTTTATTTAATTCTGGTAAAGGGTCTATTTTATTTGTAATGAAATATCTTACTTGGGTGTTATCAGTTCTAACAACAAATTTTACTGGTAATATGTGATAATGAAATCTTTTTATTTCAAATTTTATAGCTAATAGTTCTTTTTATTAATATGATAATTTTTCTCATTCGGCTTTCATGTTTCACCTCCATATCCATATATCAATGATTTTTTCTTTATCTATATCATCTTTATCATAAGCTATGAAGACTGCTCCCTGTCGCGCCTATTTTTAACACGAGCTTCGCGACGCGATGGCATCGATTCCCTCTGGATCGGTTAAAAATGCTTGCTTTGAGGAGTCGCCACCTAATTATTCTAAGATAAATTAGGACACCTAATTGCTAACTAAAAATGCAAAATAACTCCAATTTTGTAATCTGCAAAACTAATGAGATTCTAGGTAAGGGTTCTCTATTATCCTAAAGGGAAGGAGTTAGGCATCCTTTAAGATCCACTAACTTGCGATTATCCGATCAAACCCAGGTTAATTATTGTACTAAGAAAATGCATGTTTAAAAACATAAAGTTAAAATGATGTTGCAAGTATTTAATGAAATGATGCATTTGTACAAGTATACATTTGTATGGCATTAAAAATACATGTAAAGTTGAAAAAAAATATGCATTTGAATGAAAATTGATAAAAAAAATATATGCAATGTAAATTTTATGGGTGACGAGCCTAAAAATAGGTAAACTAGCGATTTTCAATTTTAAAACTAACCGAGCCTAAAATAAATAAACTAGCGATGTGTTTCCAGTTTTAGACTACCCTATTAATTAATTCTAAGTCTAACTATTCTAAACATTTCAATAATTTCAGAGTACAATACTATTACAATACAAAATGAAATAAAGTTGAATTAAAGAAGGTAAAAAACAACAACAAAATAAATAATCTCCGAAGGGTATTTGCCTTCTTTGACTTTATCCCTTGCAAGCTGTCAAGAACAAACGGTTAGAAATAATTGAATATACATAACTTCAGATCCGTATCCAAAACAATAAATGTTTTGATTACGGAGGACTCAGACTTAAATTTTGAAAAGATCATTTCAATCACGTCGTGGCTGCGAACATATGACTCGTGTGTCATTTTAGTTGCCTTGCCTACCGAACATGTGGGTCTGTCGAATGAAAAAATGTTTATAAGTTTTATCCTTCCCCAGAAGTTTTATTTCCGTCTTTACAACTGTGGAGGCCTAAAAAATCGACGGATATTTTTTCATCGGCCAGTGTAGTATCATGTTCAAATCGGTGAAATTTCAGAAATATTGCAACTGTCAGAAACAATCTTAAAGCAACAGTTTTTAGCCAAGAAACCAGCAGCAACTGTGCTAAAAGTACAACAGTGATAAACATCAAATGTGTCCAAAATGCAGTAAAAATAGTCTTTAAAATGCAGCAAAACAGCCCTTAACATGCAGCAGCGGTGGCCTTTAATATGCAGTACCACAGCCCGTAAGATGCAGCAGCAGTCGGGCCAAAACATGGCAGCAAAATCATAAAAATGCAGCAGCAAATTTACTCAATGTGTGGTAGAAATATAACTCAAAGTGTAGCATTAATCAAGCTCAAAATGTGGCAGGAAACATATCTCAAAATGTAGCGTCGCTTGTCTTGAAATGCTACCGCAATTCTGCTCAGAATGCAACATTTACTTGCTTTAAAGTACAGCTACAACTAGGCTTAGAATGCAGCCATTTGCTTGTCGCACAATGCATCTACCATTTGCAAAAATATGCAACAATTGGAAACCAGATGGGAACAACAAAATTTCTCAAAAAGATGACATTTTCAGTCTCAAAGATGTAGCAACCATTCAGCCAAAGTGCAGCAGCAAATCATTTTAGCAAATAACCAACTTAGAGCAACCAATAGCCTCAACAGTGTAACTTATTCCAAACTTAAAATGCAGAAAGTATTTACACTAAAGCACATCAGACCATTCAACATAATATGGGGACTTAACAAGGGCAATATGCGCGACAAAGTGGCAAGATAAATAGTAGGGCAGCGGCAGCCTCAGAGTGCAACAACATTCATCAGCAACAGAGTAAGGAACAATAGCAACAATGGCGGCAAGGTAGCAGAAGGTAACAATAAGCAAGTAGCAACAAAGCATCATTTCAAAATTTGGAAAATCTCAAGACTGATCCTAAACATGTTAATTCACTTGAAACATAGACATAATAACAGTTTGTAATCAAACACATAAACATATAAAGAAACACAAAGGAATTGATAGGAGTTCACTGACTTTCGGATTTTGGACTCGGATTCTGCTCGATCCGAAAATAATTTTTTTTTATTTTCAGATAACCAACAACAAGATATAAACACAAAATCTGGAAATTTACTCAAACCGAATCGACCCGAACCGAATCGATGACCCGACCCGAAACCAAAATAGGCAGGATATAGTGGACCATAACCATGGTAAAACAGTGGCGAAAATAGCAAAAAAATAGAGCAATGTCCCAAAAATGAGCAATATTCAACGGAGCAAACAAAGGCAAACGCCGGAATAATTATCCGGTTAAAAACTATCATAAATTAGCAGAATATTAAGAAAAATCCAAAATAAGCCAACACGCCGGAAAACATACTCGCCGAAGTATGTCAAAATGAGATTAAACCAGTCCAACAAAACACACAACAATATAACCACAAAAGAAATAGAAATGACCGTAGTGTCGCCGGAGTTCGACCTCCGGTCAGATCTGAAAAAAGTGAAGAGCACAACAAAACCAAATATCATCGTAGTTCCCACGGTGATGGGTTAGCAGTGATGGTGGTGGAGGTTCACTCCGGTTCATCGGAGCTAGAAGCTCCTCGCCGGAGCAGTGAGGGATGAGATGACGGTGTTAGTAGTGGGGGTGTCAGCGACTGGTTAGAGGGTGTAAGGTGACCGGTTGATGGCAGGGATGTTGTCGGCCGAAAGGGTGTGTTTGGTGAAGGAGAGAAAGAGAGGATAGTGTTTTTTTTTGTGTAGGGTTTGGTTTTTGGGGAAATAAAGGGTTGGTTGAATGGGCTGGTCGGTTGGGCTTGGTGTGTGGGCCGACCGGTTGGGCCTGGGGCGAGTTGGGGTGGGCCTCGAATGGGGTCCGAAAATGGGGTTTTGTTTTGGGAAAATGGGTTTGGGTTAAGATATAAAAAGAGTTGAAATGGGTTATTGGGTTTAAAATATAAAAAAAAAAGTTTTACTATATAAAAAGAAAGCTTTGCAAAATTTATAAATTGTAAAGATGACAATATGATAAAAATATAATATTTGCGAAATGTTTGGTGCTAAAAATAATAATAATAATAATAATAATAATAATAATAATAATAATAATAATAATAATAATAATAATAATGCGATGTCGTTTTGTGAAAATAAAAATAACATATAATATTAGGATAAAAAATATGATTTTGATATAAAAATGCAAATAATAATAATAATGATAATATATATACATATATATGCCTATATTTTAAAATTGTTTTAAGGTGTCAAAAATATTTGAAATTGCAAATAAAATCATAAAAGATGAGACAAAATTGGGTGTCAACACTCCCCATCCTATATCACTAGCATCAGTAAAAAGTTCTAATTGATCTTGTTCTATTGGTATTCTATGTTTTGGTATGACTTTTATGTTTTCTTTGATTTCATTTATAGATTTAGTATGTTCTTCTGTCCATTCAAATGTTATATTTTTCCTAGTTAGTTCTTGCAATGATTTTCTCAAAAGTGGTAAATCTTTTATATAGTCTGAAGCATAATTTATTACTCCTAGAAATTATTGTACTTCTTTTTTATTTTTTAATTTATCTTTAAATTTCTTTATTTTTGTTACAACATGTCTTGCAATGTAATCCCTCTTTATCTATAATATATCCTAAATATTCGATACTATTTTTGAAAATTTCAGATTTCTTTTCAGATAATAATATTTCATGTTGTCTCACAGTTTTTACAAATTCTTCTAGATGTTTTATATGGTTTTCCAAATTGTCACTATATATTAATATGTCATCAACATATACTATACAAAATTCTGTTAATTTTCTTAACACTTGGTCCATTCTTCTTTGAAATATTTGTGGTGCATTTTTTAATCCAAATGATAGTACATTCCATTCATAGTGTCCTTGAGGGGCACTAAAGGCTGTTAAAAGTTTTGATTCATTTGTTAATTTAATTTGCCAAAATCCACTTTTACAATCAACTTTGCTAAACCATTTCTTTCCTCCTAATCTGTTAATAAGGTTTCTTTTGTATGGTAAAAAGTATCCATCAAATATTGTCTTTTTATTTAATTCTCTATAATCAATTATCATCCTAGCCTTTCCTCTTTTTTATTTGCTATGTTTTCTTACTAAAAAGACTGGGCTACTATGTGGGCTTTTACTTTCTTGTATTATTTTTAATTCTAATAATTCTTTTTATATGTTTCAAATTCTTTCTGATCTGTTGGACTATATCTAATAGATTTAGATCTAATTGTATCATTGAGATTTATTAACTTGTTTTCAGCATATATTTTTTCTTTTTCCCATAGTTGTATTGGATTTTCTACAAAATTCATTTTTAATATATTAAGATATCTTTCTTTTAATAATTGTAGGTTATTATTCCTATTTGATATTAAATTACACAATCGTAATGTTTGTATTGACAATATTCTTTTTAGTATTATCTATTCATTATTCCTATCTATTTATTAAGTCTAATGTTCTTGGTTGTCTAAATATTATGCTAGTTTGTCTCATCATTGGTTCTTTTCTAATTATTAGTTTTGATCCTTCTATTTGTGGTCTTATCCTTTGTGATGGTGTTATGGTTCTGGCACTAAAATTCATATGTATTTCTTCTGGTATTGTTATTTTAGAATTTTCTTTGTGTTTTATTTGCTCTAATATGTCTTGATACATATTTGGTACTAAAGTATTTATTTCATGTTGTTTCTTTACATGATGATTTCCTGTTAAGGCATACATCATTTTTGTTTATATGTTTATCACTTTACT
Organism: Anisodus acutangulus; assembly: GCA_029783415.1. Taxonomy (NCBI): domain Eukaryota; kingdom Viridiplantae; phylum Streptophyta; class Magnoliopsida; order Solanales; family Solanaceae; genus Anisodus; species Anisodus acutangulus. Next base: position 25,923,513 of record CM056495.1, read on the forward strand.
ACCTGGTGGCATATTTATTCCATGTAGTTTATAATATAATGTTAAAGCTAAGTCTTTGTGTTCATCCTTTAATGAAATACTAAAATCTGGTTGTACAGTAAATTTTAGTTTTTGATATATTAAATTTCATTTTATTACTGATATCAATGCGTCTTGTAAATTTCCTAATATTCTATCATCTAATATGTATATTTGTATAGGTGTATCTATATTTTTCTGAAAATATGCTTTTATAGTAAATTCTACTCCTTCAAATTATATATTTCTGCACTTTTTTGCTTCTTTAGTAGATAATTTTGCTAATTCTCTTTTTATTATCTCATCATTTAGTAAACTTATTTTTGCTCTACCATTTACGCTGGTTGTGTCTATTATATTTTCATATTTTTGTGCTATATACCTTATTTATTTATTTCTTTCAAACCATTTAGTTTTAAATATTTTCTTAATTGATAGTTCTTCTTTTTCATCTTGTATTTTTTGATATATTTCTGACTTAAAGCTTATAATTTGTGTTTTTTCCTCCTTCATAGGCATTCATTTGGTAATATGTTTCATTTGAGTTATCTACTATTTCTTTTCCTTAATCCATTAATTAACCTGTCAATATACTTGTACTGCTCTACTATAATATCTTTTGGGTCTTTTATTTCATTATCTCTTCTGATTATTTCTCTCAATTTTTCTTCCCTTAGTTTCATATTTTCTTCCTGTTTTTGTCTTAACCTTTCATCTTTTAGTGCTAACATGTTTCTTAGGGTTGTAATAGTATTTTCTCGTTCACATATTTGTTGGGAATATTCTTGTAACCGTTGATCTCTTTCTTTTATAAGATCTATACTCATTCTGCAACTTACTATATGTTGGTTTATATCTCTATTATATGTAAAAGATTTTTCTGTTATTTTTTGAAGTCCTTTTAATTGTTTTTCATCCCTAGTGACTTGTAGTCACCCATAAGTTTGTGTTTATATCTGCTATCAAATGGTCTTGTATATTTATTTCTACGTGTAAATTTATTAGTTCTCTATATGTTCTTGTAACATTATTCATCATGTCTTCTGATCTTTTTAATAATAATAATTTATTTTGATATTTTATTATTGTTTCATTTTGATTTCTTCTTTCTATTAAGAGATGTCTTAATTATTTACATAACCATTTTGTCTTATCTAATCTATTAATTTGTTCAAATAACGAATGTCTCTTCATTTTAATTTTTATTCAAATCTAGATCTTGTCAAAATAACTAAAGATTTCATATATCTTTCGAGTTATAAACAAGTGAATTCATTAACAGACTGAGAAGTTGAGTTATAATTATAATTCAAAGTCTTAATAAACCGTATACATTTTGAAGAGATTCATTTCTTCATAATTAACCCGATTATAAAATTAATTCATCAATTAAATTAAAGATATAATTGAAACACTAAAAATGATTTTTCAAAAGTAAAACACCCGCGATAAAACTCATATTCAAATAAAATATACTTTCTTTTCTGATTAATTAGCCATGGAAAAGCCTCTTTCAAGCTTTATACATAAAACTCTTTTAAAACACATTTTTACAAATAAGTTATACAATTCTAGCCATAAAAAGTTAGATCGGTAGGTAAATCACATTGGGCGGATCTTTAATACCAAGGGGATTAAAATCTTCTTCGGGGGATCACCAGAACTCTTATCCGTTCTCTGGATTTTTAAAAGTTTTTTTCTTCAAAAATTAACCTTTAATTTGATTTTCTAATTCTCATTCAATGAATTAGGCGGCGACTCTATTTGTTCACGACAAACGCCAAATTACAAAATAGCTTTTACACGCTACTGTAAAAGTGAACCGTAACAGATGGAGACTCCGCTGGGGATTCATCTATGTTCTAACCATAAGGATGTTTCTAACATTTTGTGGCTAACTTTATTTGTATTACTTGTTTAATTTTCTTATGTGTTTAAATTCACTGCATTCATGGCATAAAATTCCGTCACATGGCACACGCACATACTTGCAGCGCACAAAGATGATTATACAATTTCGCAGTCGTCCTCTAGTAAAAAACCAAATACTTCTTTGGAACGTGTTGAAGACGTAGTTGGTTCGTTGTCGCCCAACAGTCAACAACAGTTCATTCCGAGCGGTCCACTCGGGTCCCTGGTCATTTGAAAAGCCCACTCTAGTCTACCTAGGATAGACCGAAGACAAATCCCGACTATTTAGCGCATAATACCCAGGATGATTTAAATATTTGAGACGTATTTAAGTCCATTAGAAGACTACCCTTTGTGTGTACACGGTCTATGACCTGAAGACATCGCATCCAGCTATGTGTTAAATTTGAAGGATGTATATGCCAGGTTGTACGAACCATTGTCCCTCGGGGTTGGGAATTTTTTTTAGTTTTCTTATTTAGTGTTAGGAAAATTTCCATCCGAAAGGTGTTCGGAAATGCCAAGAAGGACATTCCATAATGGCATAGTTTAGGATTATACTCCCTTCCCTTATGTATTCCCATTTGATATATTCGTAAAGTTTGTATAAACTATGGGGCGATGGAACGTTGTACAAACGACATGTACATCCTGTTGGATATTTTTGCTCTATGGTACTTTATAAAGCAGTACGGGAAGTATATAACTATTACAAGTATTCGAAAGGATAAACAAAGATTCAATAGTTCAACTAGTAATCTGAAAATTACAAGATAAGCACAAAACTGAAATTACAATTTTGTTGAAAACGAAAAAATGGAAACTGGTTTTGCTGAGTCGAGTGTGGCACTCTGTCCTTAAGACAATATTGCCCCGTATGTATCCTTTATACGTCCTGGATAATTTGTCTCCCAAGATAAAACAACAATGGAACACTTGAGCAAAGGAAACTCAAGAGCTACCGTGAAGAATATTGAGTAACGAAATGATGCCTTGGAAGGTGTAGGAAGAAACTGTTTTTGTTGTGTATATTTCTGTATTTTCGTGTATCATATATGTATGTTCTTGGTCATTCTTTTTGTGCTCAACAATGGTGTAAGGGGGTGTTTAAATAGGTGAGGGAGGGGTCGATATCGCCTCCATAATGACCAAATAATGGCCATTAGGGAGGGAGGAAAGCCACCAACATTAATGGGAGAAAGACCAACGGATTTGGCCATTATAGGAGGAGTAATTCAGCCAAAATAAATGGCTGAATTGAGAGCTTGGACGTTTCTGTTCTGACCGTCGAAATTCCAACTTTCTGAAAACTTCAGGGACCAAACTGTACATCTGAAAGAATTCTGGTCCAAACTGTACTTCTGAAACTTCTGGGATCAAACCGTGACCCGTGACCCGCGGCCCGAGAACCCGGAACCCGGACCCGGAACCGGACCGGACGGGCGGCGCGCGTGTGGTCTTTCCTTGAACCGAAGCACATCTAGGTCCTCCCTCCTTTAAACACATGGGATACCCCTTGGGGTCCCAAACCCCAAACCAATTTCGAGTCTTATATACACAACAATTCTTTCTTCCTCTACCGATGAGGGAGAATTGAACACAATACCACACTTTCCATGCTTCAAACACCTCACTTCGTGAACCAATATCTCTTTCATTTCTCAATGAAATTTGACGATTCTTGGCCCTACGGTTATCTACGTACTTAGTACATCATGCATGTGTGAAGAACCGGATTCTCCAACATACGTAACACTAGTGTTTAATCCGTTAAAGTTGGTCGGTCGCAACTCCCGCCAAAGGCTAATTTCCAACACATCCTTCAAACTCGTTATGCTTACCTTTGCTTAAAAAGGTCATATATATGTTAGGACGTGTTATATACTGTTTTTGTGCTAACTATGATATGATTTTCTTTATCTGTGCTTATTTGGATTTTGTGTTGAAATACACATGTTTTGCTCTAAACATAAATGGTCCATCCCGATCTTCAAAACTTAGAACGTCATTAGGCATATAAAAACTCGAAAGTCGAGCCTTATTTTTCAAAGTTCACCCTCAAAGCCCGTGTACAATCACCACGTCCTCGAAGTCCAAATATTCCAAGCTTTTCAAAAAATATTTTCGGTCAACGTTCAATTTTTGTTGATCACGTCATTTTAAGTATCACCCTACCGCGTCCAACAATTGCCAGTGTTACACCTTTACGCTCTGAAAGTCGTATGTTCTATGTTTCCAGAAAAACCGGCAGGTCATCGTTCGATTCACGTTGACCACATTGTCATTTCTCGCATCCAACGGTTTCCAGAGTTACACCCTTACGCTCTCAAAGTCATATGTTCCAAGTTTTTCAGAAAAGTTGTCAAGTCATCGTCCAATTCTTGTTGACCACGTCGTTACTAAAAGTCATTTTTCTGCACTCAATTATTGTCGAAATTGTGCCCGTCCTGACCACTTTTTAAATACTCAGCCTATCAGCCAGTTTATAGTCAATCCCAATTTTAAGACCCCGTTGCTTTCCAAAATTTTATCTTTGAAGAACGACTTGTGACGGTTCAAATCACATAGTCCACTTTATTCAAGCCTTTTCATAAAAACAAATCTCTCAAAGTTAGTCAAATTGTTAAAATCTTGTCCATTCAAATTACCCATGAGGTCATCCTCTATAGTCCTCCATTTACTCGGATTTTGGACTACTCTGTTTTAAGCAAAACAAGTGTTGCCTACTTAATTTATTATTTTTTATTGAATATTATCTCCGATGAACTAATACTTTTAGCTTTTGAGTTATTCTTTTTTCTTAGCAAGACTGATTTGTATTGGTGATCAAACTTGCTCACCTCACGAGATTGAAGGGAAGCGGTCCAACACTCGAATCCCAGCGTATTGAACTAAGCCACACGGCGATATAAAACCAACCAGCTTCTCAGACCCACAGACATCACCTCACCTCTTGATATTTGCCGAAAAGGCTCATACTATCCATTTCAAAGCTTGGATAAACTTGACTAGAAAAATTATTTCATCATTTTTCAACAAATTCAAAATGCTTTCCTTTTTGTACACATTTGCCTCTCCAAAGGCAGTCCATATCGAACGCGGTCATTTATTAAAAAAATTCCAAATTTTATTCCTGAACTACGTTCGACCTAATTCCTATTTCATTAGGATACATATGCGCCTTATAGGTTCGATCATATCGCTCAAAATTACCATATTCCCTTAGGACAAAAATCGGGGTAGAGTTTTGAGAAGGTCTAAAAAATTCCACAAAAATGACATTCCTACAAGATTGAACATAGAATCTTGCTGAAGTTGAAATCGGGGCAGAATTTTGAGAGGGGACTTCATAAAATTCCAATGACATCAGAAGTTACGAAGAAGTTCAAGAGTTCTTCTCATTCTAAACTGGGGCAGATAAGTTATACAATTTTTAGCCATAAAATATTAGATTTATAGGTAAATCGCATTGGGCGAATCCTTAATACCGAGGTGCTTAAAACCTTCCTCGCGGGATCACCAGAACCCTTACCCATTATTTAGATTTTTAAAAGTTTTTTTTTTAAAAAATTAACCTTTGAATTGGTTTCATAATTCTCAGTCAATAAATTAGGTGACGACTCTGTTTGTTCACGACAATGCCAAATTATGAAATAGCTTTTATGCGCGAGTGGAAAAGTGAACCGTAACACAATCAACAATCTTTCATTATCCAGGAACTCAATCAAGTTATCAATGATCAATCCAACACTTAGTTCATCGACAGATAATCCATGAAATGATATAAATGCAATGCACATGCCAGATACCTTGATTCTCCAGTATATAAGCGCTCAAGTTTTTATTATGAAACACATACCCATGGAGGGCCCGCGAAGTCCATATACTCCTCCGAAATTTTCCATCGGAGCCCAGCTCTTGGCTGAATAATAATATCTGCTGCAGGCGTGCAACTCGTCTCCTCGAGTATCATCATCATCATCTCAATGTTGCCATAATCTCATAAGTATTCTCACATTTCCAGTCTCATGGACCATAACATTTCCATACCACTCTCATATCAATATCACAGAATCATTAATGTATGAATGTACATGACAATATAAGACAAGAAATCATGATGTAATGAGATGCAACCAAGTATAGAGATGAATATCACATGCTTCTAAGAATTCAACAACATAACAATCCAAGTACAAATCAAGATATCATATTGGAAGCAGGTGTGATAAATAAACATACAATAACATCCTAAGGATCAGTTGAGGGAGAAGAGATGCCCTATTCGCCTAATGTAAGTTACTTTAGGTCGGACTGAATGAGTTCTCTCTCCGGCTATTGAAGTGGTTCAAGCCAGAAACAAATATGACGACAAGCCCAATTAATCAGCAGTCGGAACCAGCATAAGGTTGATTCCCCAAATAACCCGTCATCACAGTTCAACACTGATACCCACTCAACTGTTCATCACAACCGGATGAGTGGGACTCCACACACGCCAAATACCCCACAATATTTATAACTAATTACGTACTTTTATCAGAGTCTAATGAAAGTAAACCGTAGCCTACCTCTAGGCCGAGCTGGAGCCTCAAACAATCAATTTTCTGCGATAACCTTGCCTTTCTGCTGCGCCTCGTGATAATTGTAGTCTAATAACACATATACTATTCGTTAATATAAAACTTACACACATACAAGGACATAATCCTTAACAAAGTAAGACTTCCAAAATCAACCCATGGCCCACGCGGTCAAGACTCGAACTTTAATATTCAAAAAACATCAATACCCACTAGGATAATCATATTCTTAAGTTAATTGGAAACCTATACTCATTTGGACCTTCAATTGAACAATATACAAAAAGCCCCAATTTGGAACCCTAGAGTTTTCCCCAAATTTAAAAAGACTTCCATAATTAAATTAACCCTCACAACATGATAATCTAGCATAATCCATCACTAATTAATAATAATTGGAGTAAACTAATCCATAAACACATTTTAATCAAGTATGCAACTCTCTTATTTTCAAATGGAATTCATAAATCACTCTACCCTATTCACATGCACAATTTATCACCATTAAAGGACTTAGAATCCTGAAATCAAATCATAAAGCATGGAATTCATACCCCAAATGAAGGATTTGCTCTTGAAACTTTAGAAACTCTCCCCTTGCGGCTCTAACTTCGAGACTTTCTATTTTGGGAAAATGAGACTGACCTAGAAATTTAATAGGACACTTGATCCAGCGATTTTGCCCCAACAGAATCGACCTCGCTGGCGCGAACTTGCTCCCGCGAACAAAAATATCGCTGAGGCGGTGTCATTTGACACCTCGCCTCTGCGCAACAAAGATCCCGAATCCGCAGAGACTCACACGCCTCTGCGGAAATCCCATTTGCCACAGTGGAAACTCAACAGATTCCCAAACCCTGCTTTTGCGAGCTAGCCTCCCACCGAGGCGGACATGCAGGAGCGAACAGAGGTGGCGCCGAGGCGGACACCAGACACCAGATCACAAGAAACACTCTCGAGACCCTTCGGACACAAACCAGACATGCTCTCCCAAGGTAAACAGTGCTACAAACTCACCCATACATTTGGAATTCGCATTTAACCGAGCTAAGACATACTTTTATAAAGAATCGTCCTGGAAAACCAAATATTCAAATTTCATAAATATCACCACAAAATACATCTGATTGTCTCGCGAAGCGAACCAATGACTCAACTAAGTCATAAATGACCCTCAAGAGCTACTGAAAGCGACAGAACTAAAAAACGAACCAATCTACTCAAAAGTCAAGCTTCAATTTAACTATCAAACTCTAAGGTTCTAGTTTTGGGGGTTTTCATCCGAAATTCATGTAAATGGACCTAGAAATCCATGTCACCCATCCCCGCGCATCACAAATCCCGCATAGAGTCTATGAAAGGATAAAATAGTGAAATAGAGGTCTCAGGCAAAAAATGACCGGACGGGTCATTACACATCTCTATGGCCAATGATTCTATTTATCTTTTTTATTTTTTATATTTGGTTTTTTATATCGTTTTAAATTATTTTATTTTAATTTATAAAGTCATCTCCATAACTCACACCCCTTCGTCTTTATAACTTCTACTCTTAATTAGTATTAGTAATTAATTTCATAATTCATAATTTAATGTATAAGTTATGACACCTAATTAAAATCACACCAACATGTTATTTTCATTCCAATAAATGGAAAAATATCGATCACAACTATTTGAGAAGGAACACATCAATTTCTGTTGACAACAAATGCATCCAGCGATTATTCATGTGATATTCTGCACTCATAAAAAAATCAGCATGGAACAATTAAACAACTAAAGAGGAGTATTTTAACTAACATTAATGCCTTCAACATCTTCCATAAATGTTGACTAAAGATTTACCTGGAAGTTCATGTATTTGATAATCTCTTTAATTTAGTCAGTCAATCACATAAAACTAACTATTCTCCTTGATAAAAAATAAATAAATAGGCACGCAATATCATGACCAGTGTGAAGCCAATTATATATTGTCATCAATTATGGAATTCTTAACCTCTACACTATTCAAGTATCTGAAAATTAAAATGCCATAAATAAATTCTTTTAAGTATTGATTAAAGAGCACAAATAGCAACGCCGAAATATTTGGTCCTAACGTGTGACCATTATTTTTTATTTTTTATTTTTTTACACTGATGTGTTTTAAATTTGCAAACGTGGGAGTGTATTGTGAAGTTAGTTCATTTCATTTATCTTTTTATTTAAAAATTAATACTGTTAGCTTAGTTGGTTACTAAGTTAGTTTTTGAAATGAAATTCAAATACTCTTGGTTTTTATTTTTTATTTATTTTTAGTATGACATTTTATAAGGGTGACACTTGTCATCCTAACATCTTTTGCCTCTCCTATTATATATAGATAGATATTATATATTATTATATATTATATTATTATTATTATTCTTATTAAATTATATATATATATTTTTAAAATTTTGATAACTAAAGTGGGGAATATAAATTTTAACTTTATTATTAATATCAACCAAACATGGCAGTTTTATATTTTTATTTACTTATTTCCTGATTATTTGTATAAGAAATTTGCAAAACATGGGCTTTTCTTATTATTTGTTTAAAGAAGTTGCATTTTTTATATTTCTAATTTTTTTTGTGGTGATTACACTTGTCATCCTACCATGCTTTTGCCTATCCTATTCTATATAGATAGATATCTTTTAGAATGCTTAATTTTTTTCACCCTTTAAATTATTATGTTATAAAACCTCTATTATTGATCTTCTTTTTCAGTTTGTTTGTGACACAAAATTGTTAAGAGTGGTCTCATATCTTTCTATTTTATACTCCTAAATATATAAAAAAAATTAAGTATATAGACGTTGTTGCTTAGATAATTTTGATTGACAAACTGAATAAGTCTAGCAAAATCTACTACCATCTATCGCCATGTATATTATAAAGCTAGGTAAAGGAGAGTGACATGTCACTTTTCTTTATCCAAAAAACATAATTATCTTTTTTCTCTTTTTTTAAAAAAAATTCCCCATATTTCCTATTTATCTTATCGTTAGCATAAACGTTCTAATTATTTTTATAAGAATAAGTGATGTTTTTGGAAATATGATATGTCACCATTTATCAATCAGAATTTTTATTTTTCCTTTTTCTTAGATTTTACACTTTCACCTTCAAACTTCTTAATTTAGGTGCTCCACACACACAAAAAAATCACGTTTGTCTCTTGCGCCAAGCCTCCGCTTCTTCATCGAAAATGACATTTGATACAAGGTATGTTGCTATTTTTGTTCTCCTTCGCTCTTTATAATACTCTTCAGTTTATTTAGAAATAGCTAGAATATTATTGATTTATGAACTTTTTTTTTTCAATATTTGTGAAAAATAGATATTGTAATAGATCTTTTCCCCTCTCTGGCCAAGAACAATCATCTTTTTTCCTTTATTTTTGGCATTTTTTCTATTTTCCCCCATTTGTATATGTGCTATGTTAAAAAAAATCCAAAAGTCACTTCTTAACTCTCTTAATTATGATTTATTGTGCTCTGTTTAAAAAAATGTTAAATGAGGAAGACGTTTAGAAAAGTGAATGATCAGAAGGTCATCTTTCCCTATTTAAGGTATTTACACACAATAACTTTTAAAATCAAAGTAAAATAAATAAATTAAACGTTACATGTTTTTTAGCTTTTGTCTTTTTGTAATTCGTTCATATTTATTTCTATATGAGAAAAAGGTGAACACAGATACATACAACAACTACAAAATATTTGAAACTGGATTCTACATTACAATTGACAAACATGAAGAAATAAGATCGACTTCCTCATCTTTTTAACGTGTTCCATGCATTTTTCATCTCTGCAAGTTTAGAAGTTCAGCTAAAAAGAAAGTCATTTTTTTACATTAGCTATATTATATCATATAGAATTCTGTGTGGTAGCATAGTCATTTAGGTGCTCCAATGTTCTAATTTTAATTACTTATAATTGAGAGTCAATACTAATCTTAACATCATTTGCTGTGTGTAGTTAAAGAGAATACTACTTAGATTTATGAAATATAAGAGGGCTACCGCTTTCAACTATTTTATCTCATCTTTTATGAAGTTGTGTTTTCCTTCTTGACTTGGCACAACCAACCCAAAAAGATCATTATCTGTATACCTTTATTTCTGAGCATTTTCAATGGCGGTGCATCTTATAATTATATAATTTGTTAATAAGGAAAAGAAGTCCGGATTTAAGCAAAATAAATTATCTCATTTATCTCAACGTAATTTATAAAAGATCATTTTTAAATTTACTAAAATACCGCGTGAAGCACGGTCAAATTCACTAGTATTTGAATTAAAACCGTGAGCCGTTGCTTGTCCGAGCAAAGAATCACAAATAATTAAGTTATAATTTATCATTGTGTTACGATCTTTATATTACACGCTACAAATAACTGATGAATAAGAATGAATTTTAATACTTTTTAATTTTAATTATAATTTACCTGGTTTAAATTAAAGTTATTAGGACAAAACGTTATCAAACATTTGAAAAAACGTTTAAAAGATTATAACAATGAAAATACTTAGTTATGTTATATAATATACACTAGTTACATGAGGCCCGTGCTAAGCTCAGACACAATCTCAAGTATAAAATAATAATATTTTAATCAAAGAAGTATAATTTGTATCATATTTTCTACCTATAAGTAATATATTCATTAACACGTTAAACATGTATTGTTGGTAAGTCTTCATAATTATTAAATAAGGAAAACATTATTTATGAGGAAAGAGGTTTGGGGAGGAGAATTAGCAAATACCAAAGGACACAAATGACACGATATTCTGTAAAGTAGCATGATTTAAATTACATAAAATAGTTACAACTCGGTGAAAATCATAAATTGATTTTTTTTTGTTGCATTTTTATGAAATTGTGAGCATATAATTTCTTTATTTATACATAGAAGTACATTTTTATAATATATTTATTATATTTTAATTTCACTCATGATATTTCATGTGGCAAGAGTTTGTGCTAGTTAAAGTGGGTGATTTAAGTTTAGCTTTAGATGAAATTAAGAGGAAAACTACATTCATTAAATGAATCTCTAGAATCAATTTAGTTCTTTACATATAATTTATGCTTAAAAATATTAATTCTCAGTTAAAGTTGCAATGTATAGTATTTTTTGCATAGTATTTAAATATTTAAATTTAAATTTTAAAATATTAAGTTGATCTAATTTAATTTAACTTCAAAGTTTAGTCAAATTTACTTTTGAAAAAATGAAAAGTGCCACTTAAATTAAAACGAAAAAGAGTAACTAGTAAGATCTAATACACACTCAAATTGGAAACGAAAATGTTGCTCCAAAGGTATATAAATTTTACCAAAATGTATGAAGATAAAATGTATTAACACCTAATTTTTATCATTCAATAATTTTATTTAATTATTCAAAGATCTCGAATCACAGACGAAGTGAAATATACTTCTACAAGGCGAATATAATTTCACAAAAATTTTCGAGAGTATTTAGTCATTTCATTTGACAAAATATCATTTGGTATATGTATTGTATATCATGTCTCAATTCAGCATAATTTTGATCATTAATCATAAATTTTAGAATTTTGAATGACAATCATGAACGTAATTATTTTAAAAGAATTCTCAAAATTAAATAATAAGTATTTCACTTTGTCAAAATTAGGAAATTGTTCAATTAAATAGAATAAAAGAAGTGCGGCTCAATTTTAAAACATGTTTTAAGATTAAAAAGGATCTTGCAAGATTTAATATTTTTATCTATGATTAGTGTCAAAGTTAGTCTTAAATTAAATCTATTGACCTAATTTGGTTATATTTGAAGTGTTTGGTCTTTGATTAATTTATGCAATGGTCATATTTACAAAATGTAGCATAAGCGATTTAGGCCTTTTCTTTCATTTCATTGTGGCCGAGCCCAGGCCATATGAACCCAAGACTCAGCCTAGATCTCACGCCTTAAGCGTAAAACACCACGAAACCTCTCTACGATGTCAACCCTAGACGCCTTCGTCCTCAAAATCCCAAGAATGGCAAAGCTGTGTACTGGTTGCTTTTCGCATATGTTTTCCCGTCCATTTTGGGCAAGAGTATTAATTGCTCTTGTCCTTATCCCACAGAACGACCGTACAGCCACCGAACCACCCACCAAGTGAGGTTACTCCTCTCCACGCCTCTGTGCAATTTTAATTACATTTACCTCATCCAATTTTGAATTCTAGCTAGCGTTTGATTGGTCGAGAACTATTTGGGAGGGAGTTTTCCCCCATTTTCGTTCTCCCACACCGATTTCAATCTTAATTTCTAGGGTGTTAGGGCTCTATAAATAGAGACCCACCCTCTCATTGTTAACGGTCGGGAATTTGTGAGTTGAGCTTTGTTTATTCGACAAGTTTAACCTAAGTTGCTAAATACTTCGATCTAATTTGATTGTTTTGGGTTCCTAGCCTTTTGGTGGAACCCTAAGTGTCAAATTAGGTCTCCTAGTTTTAAAATATTTCCTTTGTGTGTGCGTGAGTATTGATCGAGTGGAGGAGTGAAGATTCAAACCATGACTTCAACTCGACTACTACTACAAAAGGTAATCCTTAAATCTTTTAGTGCTTTTTAGTTTAATTTAAGTTTAATCCTAGATTAATATGAGTTTGACATGCATTGTATGTTAATTTGAGCAATTATGTAGTATTACAAGCCATTTAGGAGCTTATGTGATGACTTGAATTAGTATGCGTAACCAAGATAATACAAGTGTGGTGATTTAAGGTTTGTATGGGCTGATTAAGCCATCTAATGTTTAAAATAATCAGTTTGAGGACCTGTTTAGTCATGTAAACTGATTTAATGTGCTTAATATGTAAATGTGAAGCTTATACTGAGTACTATGTAGATTGTCCATGTTTAAATAATGCTAATGTGATAAGTTGAGGCTAGTTTTGGCTATATAAAGACATGGTAAGTTAATATGGTGTTTAATATGCTAGTTTGAGGATTTGTTAGACATACATGGGCTGTTTGGCTGTCAAATGCTTAATATTGTTTGCTCAAGACCTACTGAAAACATATGAACATGTTTAGAATAGTTTGAGATCCAAAAATGATAGGATTAAACCTGTTTTATGTATGGTCTGACAATATGCATTTAGGTAATTAATTTCAAGATAGATGTTTAATTTTAAAGTAGCCTGAGTTCTGTGTTTAACCCTCAAGACTGTATAGCTAATTTAAATACCTCTCATGTTGTTGGAACACTTAAAAAATAATCTCAAATTTTAAAAGAAAGTTCGACTGTATGCAGTACATTGCCTATGCATCTAGAGGCAAAGTGTAGGCTTCATACTGTCAAAATATTCCCTTTGGATCACTTGATGTAAGTCTAATGATTTGTCTAGCTCACTTGTTCATGCCTGCATCATTTCTGTTAAACCTGATGATTATTTGAGCGTAGATCAATCTGATAAGGGTCACCTAGGTTCTAGGATAATATATGTTATTATTTGACATTTCTGCAAATGTGAAAGATGTTTGTAAAATTATTTTAAATCATAAAAGGGGTCTTGTTCATGTATGTCCTATATAAAATTGACTTTTGAGGGATAAACCGGTATTATGATGGACATATGGTAGATTAACATCATAGTTTGGTCTTGTTAACTATCTGTTTTCCCTCTTAATGTACCTCAAGTGGTATTGACGCAGTATCCCTGGCTAATTTACCATAAGCTAACTATTGAGAATTATGGTGGTTTACCTCTGAACACATAGAACTTGGCTTTCAACTCTGATATTCTAATAGGATAGAAAAACTGTGAGCAATCCTATTGATATGTGCTTTGAATATCTGAAAAATACATGAGGGTTGGATTGAATTGAAAACATGAAGCTTACATGGATAGTTTGAAGATTTGTGAGCTATATCCTATCTGTTGGTTCGATGTTACATGATCTCAGTATTTGTTTGTGAATCCATGTTATACATCACAAGATATATTGACTGTATACCAAGTATATAGACCCCATATATCGAGTGTATACGAGCATGACTATCTGATATATCACTCATGTTTGCCCGGTTAGGAATATTTGTTTAGCCTATTTCTCGCTACCTATTTCTGCCTAGTTTACATGAACATGTTCTGTGCTGAGTTTTGCGTATGTATATTTCCTTCCATTTGTTGCTCTCTTTATTTGTCTCAATTGGGCCTAGCCCATTGATGTTTCCCTCTTCTTTTACTTGTTATAATGGGGTTTGGCTACATCTAACTGGGTTTCTCCTTTTCCCTTCTCCTTTGCATCTATCACTCCCCGACGAGATGGGCCTTTAATGGACTCATCATCTCATCCGGCTTAGATCTAGTGTCCATGAGCATTGCATACCTAACCAATTGGGTTGAGGCCCAATAAAACTTGTTTTGGCCGATTCCAAATGAAAGGGAAGTTAATATTTTCATGAAGGCCGAACGTTGGGTGAAAATAGCCAACTGGTGAGCTTAGGTAGGCCTACCAACCTAAACTCTCTCCTTTTCATTTTTTCTATAATATTATATGTATGTATATATTGTGTAATAAAAACACTTTCATTATTGGAACCCCTTTATTTATGGTTACGGCTTAGGATGGACAAATGATACGTAAATCGTTTAGTTTAGACTCACCAATTGATTTGTAAAACTAGCCTAAAATCTGGAAGCTTGATAAAAGGGTTGTTTTCAACAAAAAAAATGAATTGTCTTTGGACGTTACCGATTTTTAAATTAGTTTAATATGATTTTGGACCTTTTTCTTTACTTTGGAACTTGATTTTAAAATTTGGGCTGATTTACAATATTGAGAGGACCCAAGATACGGGCCTAAGTGATTAAAATAAATGGATTATTGAACTTGTTTTGATTTTGTTTTAAATTGAGACAAGTTAGAATATGAATTGACTTTGGGACAACATAGCATGCAAAGAGAACATAAAAGAAATCATTTTCATACTCTTCTTTTCAAAACTAACCTTGTTATTCCAATTGAGTTACACTATTTTTAAATCATGAAAGGATTTTAAAAGATGCAAGTGCAATTTAGACAATATTGGTGGACTAAATGTAGAGTTTTACTCAAAGTCATATTTGGGTGTTCTTAGTCCAAAAATAAAATTGATTAAACTACCTCTGTGCATACTATTTTGGCGGAAGTTTAACTCTATGTTTTCAAAACAAAATTGAGTTTTGAATAAATGAAATGATAAGTATTTTGCGGATATTTAAACACTTTGTGCAATTTAAATCACTTTAAGCATGCTATAGAACATGTAGGTCAATTGTATTATACAGATCCTTAATACCGGGGTGTCTAACACCTTCCTCGGGGGATCACCAGAACTCTTATCTCGATTCTGGTTTAGATAGAATTTTTCAAACACTTTGAATAAAATCTTTCACACTGATTTTTCTAATTTACCTATAAACTAGGTGGCGACTCTAAAATAATTATCCGACTTAGAGCACCATCTAAACTCTTAGTAGCTTTAAACAATTATCCGACTTAGAGCACCATCCAAACTCTTTGTAGCTTTTATGCATTTGCCTGCATAAAAGTGAGTTGTAACAGATGACGACTTCGCTGGGGATAAACCTAGGTTCTAACCATAAGGGTTCCAATACAATATGTTTTTAAATGATATAAATTGCTTATGTGTTTAAATACCGCAATTATAACTGTCATTCATGCATTCAACTTCCGCCAAATGGAATGTACACACACTTGCATCTGTGCGCAAAAGTGATTTATGCGTATTTCACAGCCACCCTCCAGTATATAACCAAAAATTGTTCTTTGGAACACGTTGGATATGGAGTTGGTATGACGTCGTGCAACAGTTGACAACGATTCAACATGAGTTGTCCGCTCAGATCCCTACAGTCATTTGCTAAACCACTCTAGTACAACTAGGATAGAGCGAAGCCAAATCCCCTGAACTAGAGAATATTGACTTAGATAGGTTCGGGTATCCCAGACCTAGTAGGCTGACTCCCTCGTTTCTGAACGGTCTATGACCCGATGGCACCACATCCAACTAGTTAAGTGGAAGCATTAAATGTGCCTTGTGTGATGAACCATAACACCTTGGGAAGGAGGGGAGGGAAGCTTACCGTGCTCTGTTTTGTAGATGCATACTAATATGAAATTCGACATGGTTATCGAGGCACCCGAGATGCTACAGATTTGTGGTCATGGCTAGATGCCTCACAACAAAAGGAAATAACGGAATGTCTAGGACACCTACCCTATCTTATGACCATGAAAGGAAATAGTGACCTCTTAGAAGTCCCTACCGGATATCGGGATAGCGAAAGAATGGTCTTTAGGTTAAGAGACCTTGAGATGACTCCGACCTTAGAAGAGATCTGATACTGCATAGACAACGTAGGTACCTGTTTGAGACGGAAGAAAAAACCCAACCACAATCTCCTAGTACCCCATAAGCCGGCTCCCGATGAGATCCTTAGGTTCTTGTCCCTAGATGGCGCCGATTCAATTTTTGGCCCGACCATAGCCTTTAGGGACCTCTATAGTCGGTTTGGATCTAGCTATGGGTCTGTCAAAAACTCTGTAGAGTTTCACTCCTTTGCCGCTTGGGAAGCCACCTGACCCCTAGCCTTCGGCGTATGCCTCATAGGAACTATGGTATTTCCCAAAGATAGTTGCGAAGCCATAGATACCCGGGTCATCTTTGTCACCCATGCTATCTTCCGTGGCATAACCACAAATGGGAAAACTAACTATTATGACCTAGTCCCAGTCATCCTATCCGATATTTACCGAACCTTAGGTCAAAGACGAAACATGCATAGGTACTTTTAAGGTTGTAACCTCCTAGTCCAATGGTGGATCATTAAACACCTCTACAAAATTGAGGTTCTATCATATCGAGACCCTGAGCGTAGAGAAGACGGCCTCAAAGTCACTTACCCAAGACCCAATCCAAAGAGGGGTGGGCTTTTATCTTTTCTAGGCTCCGAGAGGACAAACCCTTTAAAAAATCATTTACCCCTAGAAAGTAAGAAGTGTTTACCCTCCATTAAATAATAGTATCACTTTAATATGATTTCTTGATTATGTAAAAATTTACTTATCTAAATAAGAATAAATTTGAAAAAACTATTAATAGCTTCTTGATTCCGTAAAAATTATTTATTTTAATTTTAAATATAAGATTTAAAATATTATGAATATGAACCAGAAAGAGTAACAGAAGAAAAGATTCACAAAGGTTTACAAATAGTTGAATAATTTTTGAAAAAAAACAGATTTGAAAATGAAAATAATATAAAAGAAAAAGAAGAGGCTTTTTTTTTTTGCGCGGATTTCCCTTCAAAGGCACTGGTCTTTAGTTTTTGCCTCTCAAATTTAGAATCTGTAATTTTTTTCCCTTCGCTTAAAAATATTTCGAAGTTTCGGGTTTGAACCCCCGCTTAGTTAAAAATAAAAAAATAATAAAAAATCGCAAAGTTTGTTACCTTAAGGCAAACTCTGACGGATAAGACGTAGTTTGCATGCAAACTCTGCTTTGAGGTAGAGTTTGAAACCCTGTCTTGCGAATCCAAATTATGACTTGCGATTTTTTTTTTAATTTTTAACTGAGCGGGAGTTCGAACCCGAAATTAAGAAATTTCAAGCGAAGGGCAAAAGTTAAATATTTTCAATTTAAGGAGAAAAATTTAAAATCACCCAAAGTAAGAACATTCTTGCAAATTTCCCAAAAGAGGAGTAGGATTTACATTAGAGCAAGGATCTGCAATAATAGAGATCCAGTAAGAATAAGTACAAAAATGAAAATAGCAAGAAAAAGAAAGCTACGTAGCTGCTTGATGTGATCAATTTATGAGCATTCCTACAAAGCCCTTGTGAGGACGAAGGATATTTGAATCTTAGTAGGCGCTTGGGCGATTTCATCTCATGAGATGAAATCAGCGTTTGGACATATGTTTCATCTCATGATTCCCAAATCATCCAAAAAGATCCAAATCATGATTTCAAATTTTTTATATATAAAAGTTGATCCATAAGTTTATATTTTGTAAAAATAGATCCATATGTTGGTATATATATTTACTCATCATGTTTACCAACCATTTACATCAAATATCAAAAAATCTACAAGTTGGTAGTATATTTATAATAAATTTAACTTTTACTAACCATGTGAGATGATTATATTAATGAGTAGTTACACTACAACTCATGTTCAATTTTCTATTTCATTGAACTAAAGTTTGATCAATTGATGTTGTATTTTCTAGAAAGGTCTTCTAGTAGCGTATTAATTTTATTATGAACTATGACTTGCTCATTTGGTACGATTATATAAGAATTGGAAAAATTTTGATGGTTTTTATAATTTGTGGGATTTTTAAGTCTATAAGAAAAAATACAACTTAAGAAATTCAAATTGCATGTCCAAACAAAACTTCAATTTCAAATCATCATTATTTCATCTCATGATTTCAAATCATGTCCAAACGGCTCCCTAGTAGGCGTTTGGATTTGCGATTTTCTGATTTCATCTCATGAGATAAAATCAGTGTTTGGACATGCGATTTTATCTCATGAGATAAAATATCAAATAATCCAAAATGGCATGATTTGAGATTCCAAATCATGATTTAAAAATTTTAAGAAAGTTTGTAACAACTTTTAGAAAACTCTAGCCGCTTGCCCTCATATATATAATGATCTTTACCGATCCCTCTCATTTTCAACACAATTTAATCTACTGCGGCTAAGATGAAGAGAGCTAATAACAGTGAAGCGGACATCAATGATAATGATAATGATGATGATGATGGAATTCTGTTTCAGCAAGAATCCTCTTCATAGGTTCTTTAGAATTTAATCAATGAAGAATCACTAAGATTGTTAAGTTTTTTTCTCTTCATTTTCTTTCCTTTACATGATTTTTTGTACAGTTCATTTAGACTTGTTGTTTGAATAAAGTATCTCTTGCAAATACTTCAGTTTCTTTAAGAAATTCACACTTTAAAAGAACACTTTAAAATATATAAAGCAGACATAGATTAGGTGATGTGCAACCACTTTATGGGCAACTATTTTTCTCAAAATTTTCGATTTTCTCCTATTTTTTCCATCTATGTGCTACTAAAAAAAAGATCAAAATTCACTTTTTAAATTATTTTTATTTACCCCCCTCTCTCCTCAACATCTTTGTCTCTTCACAAAAATGCAACTCTTTAAAGTTTTTACCATCCGTTTTCAGATTCTCTACTAGTGAAAACAAATCTCCATCTCCATGTAGAAATCAACAAGGTCGCGATGACGATGTGGTCACTTAAGGACCATCGCCAAACATACATCTTTGAAAGAAATAATCCCCTTGATTATTTTCATTAATTGAAAGGTATATATACAAGTTACATATTTCCATAATAGGATAATCATATTCCTATTCTATTCCTAAAACCTTAATCTACCATAATTCTAACTATACAATTATGGTAAGTGTATAAGATTAATTAAGGTAACCTTTACACTACAATATATTAACAATATATACCAAATATACATCCTGCCCGTGATGGGCTTAAAATTTCGCCTCTTTGCTTTCTTTGAAATTTCGAGTCATCCTTTGTATTGTCCGTGATATACACTGTTGTATATCACAGGTATAAACCTTGTTTAACACACCCCCGCAGTCATAGCGGGCGATTTTCGAACGCTGAGACTGTCCTTAAAATCTTCAAAAAGGACCGAGGGAAGACCCTTTGTAAAGATGTCTGCAACTTGATATCTTGACGGGACATGACAGACGCGTACCTGACCCCGAGCAACCTTTTCGCGGACAAAGTGAATGTCCATCTCGATATGCTTAGTGCGTTGGTGCTGAACCGGATTACTAGAAAGGTAAATGACACTAATATTATCGCAATACACCAAGGTTGCCTTTTGAATTGGACAATGAAGCTCTAGAAGCAAATTACGTAACCAACATGATTCTGAGACCACATTGGCTACCCCTCGATATTCTGCCTCGGCACTTGAGCGGGATAGAGTCGCCTGACGCTTCGCAGACAAGGAGACTAAGTTGTTGCCAAGAAACATACAATAGCCAGACGTAGATCGTCTGGTGTCTGGACAACCACCCCAATCATCATCTGTGTATGAGACAAGTGTGTATGTTGATGAATGATACAAATGCAAACCATAGTCCAGTGTACCCTGAATATACCGAATGATGCGTGTGATTGCATTCATGTGCTCGTGTGATTGCATTCATGTGCTAAACTCTGGGATCATGCATGAATAAACACACATGCTGAACAACATACGTAATATCCGGCATGGTAAAGGTAAGATACTGAAGGGCCCCTACAAGACTGCGATAGCGGGTCGGATCCTCGTAAGGGACGCCGGCCGCGGCACCAAGCTTGGGCTTCGTATCAACTGGAGTGGAAGTGGACTTACATGATGACATCCCAGCCCTCTCGATTATCTCAGCTGCATACTTCCGTTGAGACAAGAACAAACCATCTGAATGACGCTTTACTGCAATCCCCAAAAAATAACTCAAGGCACCTAAGTCTTTCATAGCAAACCCAGAGCTGAGCATGGTCATGATAGACCGGCGTAAGGCATCGGAAGAAGCAGTCAAAATGATGTCATCCACATATAACAGAATGTAGGCCAATGATGAACCACGACGGTAGATGAACAAGGAATTATCTGACCTACTGTGAGTGAACTCAATAGTCGAAACATAGTCAGCAAACCTTGTATACCAGGCCCGTGGCGACTGCTTAAGCCCATATAAGGACTTCTTCAACAAACAGGCATGATGAGGACGGTTAGGATCCCTGAATCCCAACGGCTGATGCATAAAGACTGTTTTCTTAAGATCACCATGTATGAAAGCATTCTTGACATCCAACTGATGAATAGGCCATGCCTTTGAAAGAGTCAAGCTAAGCACAGTGCGAATGGTATCCGGCTTGACCACCGGACTAAATGTCTCCCCACAGTCTATCCCAACCTGCTGAGTCTTACAATCACCCACAAGCCGCGCCTTATGTCGAGCAAATGACCCATCTGAATTCTCCTTATGAGCAAAAATCCACATAGACCTGATAACACTAATACCAGATGGACGGGGCACCAACTCCCACGTCTTATTATCAATAAGAGCATTATATTCATCAGTCATAGCAATTTTCCAATTCAGGTCATTTAAGGCGGACACATGATTACGGGGCAAGGGGGATTTAGAGACAGTAGAATGTAAATTAAAATGTCTTTTAGGTGTAAAAATACCTCGCTGACTACGAGTAACCGGTCTATGACTCGAGGAAGAATTGAGCAAATTTTGGGAATTTGCTGGGCTCGGACGGACCAGCAGGCAATGGGCCTGTTGGCCCAAATCGGCAATCTGGAGCAGCCACTGGACCGATTCGAGGTGGTGGATCGCCCAATCGGCTGGACCGATCCAAGAATCGAAACTATGCAGATCTGATGGGCCATTGGAGAATTTTGGGTGGGTGCGGGATATGTCTGAAAAATAATGAGTAATATACATAGATATACCATCATCCAAAAACTTATTCGAACTAGGCTCGGGAGTATGGACTTTAGTAAATGGAAATTGAGTTTCATCAAAAATTACATGGCGATTAATGATGATTTTCTTGGAGGATAAATCAAAGCATTTGTAACCACGATGATTAGACGGATAACCCAAAAACACACATGGAGTAGACTGGGCCTGAAGTTTATTAAATGTGGTGGATGAGAATAACGGATAACACAAGCACCCAAAAACCCGAAGATGAGAATAAGAAGGATTCTTATTATATAAACTTTGGAGGGGGGAAGAATATGTGAGACCTTTGGAAGAAATTATGTTTAGGAGATATGTTGCCATTTGCAGAGCATGATGCCAAAAATATGGGGGTACGGAAGCATGAAGTAAGTGAGTGCGGACAATGTTATTTATGGAACGAATTTTGCGTTCGGCTTTCCCATTTTGAGAAGATGTATGAGGGCACGAAAAACGAAAATTGATCTCATTATTATCACAGAACTCCTGAAACACCCTATTGTCATGCTCTTTCCCATTATCACACTGAATATTTTTTATTTCTCTTTCGAATTGTGTTCTAATGAATGCTCTAAATTTTATGAAGACAGAAAACACTTGTGATTTATTGACAATTGGAAACGTCCACAAAAATTTAGAATAATCATCCAAAAAAAAACATAATATCGATGACCTAACGAACTTAGAACAGGAGACGTCCATAGGTCGCTATGAATAATATCAAATGGCTATGAAGTATGAGAATTTGAGTCCACAAATGACAACTTAACAATTTTTCCTAACGAACAAGATTGACAAATTTGAGTATGACTCGTACCCTTACAAGAAATAAAGCTATTTTTATCTAAAACTGATAAAATAGAAGATCCCGGATGACCAAGGCGAGCATGCCACAAGGAAGGAGAAATGGCTGCAAAAGCTGACGGCAAGGCTTGACTCGATGGACTGAAATCGGGCATGATAGGATAAAGATCCCCCCTACTATCACACCTCATGAGATGACTCTCCGTCTTGAAATCCTTCACAGAGAAACCAAATGGATCAAATTCAACAGAAATAGAATTGTCAGTGGTGAACTTGCGGACAAACACTAAGTTTTTAATCAATTTGGGGGCATGTAAAGTATTTTTCAAGATAAGGGGTGGATTGGGGGGAGACAACGTTTTATGACCATAACCCTAAATTGGAATAGAGTTACTATTTCCGACAATTATACCACGAGGGTTGCTCAAATTGGAATAAGACGAGAGAGTACCTTGATCGGAGATCATGTGTGTCGTTGCGCCGGTGTCCATGTACCAATTTGGATCTGGTTGCGTCAACCCAAGTGTGTGCATTGCGGCCTCAATGTCGATGTGAGTGGGGCCCGCTGCGTGGTGAACTTGCGGAGGCCGGGGCCCAAGAATCCCAGAACTAGGTTGTGGGCCGTAACTGCTGGAAGTGCCGTGCTTCTTTGGGCCGATGGGCATTGGGCCGTATTCGCCGATCGTTGGGCCTGAAGGGATCGCCACCACCGCTCTTGGAAGATCTTTGGAAAATAGGGGTTGTTGGCCTACGGCCCATTGCCCCAGCCCCACTGCCATGGGCCCTACTGCTGGGACCAGTAGGGTGGAGGGCCATTGTTCACTGGACGGGGCCCACTGCCGGCCTGTTGACCACCGGAACCACCGCGTTCGCCCCCGAGGTTTTTGTTATTATTCTTACGATTATTTTTACCGCCATCATGAGTACGGTTTTGGCCCGAATTATCAACAAAACCTGAAGAATTTGTGGAGGACGTCATTAGGACGACGGTGCTTGCTCCGGTAGCCTTCTTTTTAGCCAAACCGGCTTCTTCCAAAGTAAGCATGGAGCGGACTTGATAAAAAGCGGGAAGTGGGTTGCTTTGACGAAGGAGAGTCCCAACGCCATTATAGGCCTCAGAAAGACCGGCAACCAGTTGTAGAACCAGACGATTATTTGTTACAGGTACGCCAACGTTACGGAGTTGGTCTGCCAACTCATTGAGTCTCTTGTAATATGCAGACACGTTTGGAAATTCTTCCATGCGAACTAGAGAGAATTCCTGCTCGAGTGTGACAACACGTGAATGTTGGTTATCTTGGAATATGTCACGCAATCTATTCCAGGTAGCCATAGCCGTGGTATCCGGCTCAATAATCGTCTGTAAGAGGTCAACCAAAATAGTGGAATAGATCCTCTGGAGAGCGGTAGCATCAAGTGTAATCCATAACTGAGGATCCTCCGCGGGAAGAGGTGTAGCAGGAGGTATTATGTGATAGATAACTTGATGGGAGATAGCGTGAATTTTAAAAAATTATGCCCACGTCGCATATTGGACGTTTTCCATCTCAAGCACAATATGGATATTGTTCTTGACGTTAGAAACCATGAGGGCAGGATGAAAATTGTTCTTAGACATATCGAAAGAACAAAGAAGGAGGGGAAATTTGGGAATAGTAAGAGAGATTTTTGAGAGCGGAAGACGGAATTTGGAAGAGAAACCCGAGGGGGGGGTTTCGGCCTAGAGAGGGTACAAAATTTGGGAGAGAAATTTTTTGTTTAGATCTAGTCTCTTGATACCATGAAAGAAATAACCCCCTTGATTATTTTTTCATTAATTGAAAGGTATATATACAAGTTACATATTTCCATAATAGGATAATCCTATTTCTATTATATTCCTAAAATCTTATTCTACCATAATTCTAACTATACAATTATGATAAGCGTATAAGACTAATTAATGTAATATTTACACTACAATATGTTAACAATATATACCAAATATACATCCTTCCCGTGATGGGCTTAAATTTGCCCTCTTTGCTTTCTTTGAAATTTCTTTGGAGATCCATCCTTGTATTGCAGTGATATACACTGTTGTATATCAAGTGTATATCACGGGTATAAACCTTGTTTAACAACCTTAAACAATGTTTATGATGATTTCCTGATGTTAGAGACCTTTCCAAATTAAAGTTTGAAAATATCAATTTTTCCTCGGTCAAATTTTAATGTTAAAAAAGGATTTACTAGAACTTGTTTATATTATTATTTCAATTTAAGCACTTTGTTTACTTTTGATGGTAATTAATAAAACCTTTTGAACCTTGACAACATTTTATAAAATTAGTAATGTGCAATACAAGTGCTTGTGTCGTGTACATTATGTTGTATGACTTGGAAGATAATGATCCCTATTGCAGGTTATTCAATAGAACATACAATAAACAAGGACGAAAACAAATTTATATACTCCCACTAATCACTTATTGTGCACAACATAAGCACGTGTATTGCACACTACTGATTTTATAAAACTACTAGTCAATTTATTCGCACCACGCGCGTTTAGAAATTTAAGAAATCATAAAATAATTCTCTTTTAAATTTAATTGATATATATATATATATATATATATATATATATAACAGAATAATATATCTAAATAAAAGCCTCCACCTTTTGATAGTTTAATTTTATTATGACATCAATTTATGTTTAGCTTATATTAGAATTTCAAAAGCCTCTAATGCACAGTCACGTATAAATTTATATTTACAATAGTTAATATTATATTTCATAATATATTTTGCACTACCTTATTTTAAATAGTTCAAAGTCTTTAAATATACATACTTAACTTTTCCTCTTCTGCTATATATTCTAATAAGGGAAAAGGTTTTAAAAATACTCCTTTACTTTCATAAATTGGCTACTTTATTACTCATCTCATTATAAGTTAGGGCAAAATATACCTCTATCGTTAGCAAAGTATTCAAAAATACCCTTCATTTCTAACAAATTCCCACATAAGCAAGCCTAGTCATTAGAGTTGGGTGACATGGACGCCAAATGACATTTAACTTATTCTATGTGGTGCTTATGTAACAATTTTAAAAAAAATCTGGAAAGTTGATTTTTCTAAAATCAAATCTGGAAAAATGACTTTTATTAAAAATCTAATTTTTTTATTTTATAAAACCCATTTTCCAAAAAATATTCTGGAAAATTAGATTTTTAATTAAAAATATGGAAAATAATTTGTTTAATCTGGAATGTAAAGTATTTTTTTTTAAAAATGTCCTAATTGTTTTTTAAATCTGGATAAATTTTAAGAAAAAACTGAAAAAACACTTTTAAATAAATGGAAAATTATTTTTTTAATCTGGAAAACT
Organism: Anisodus acutangulus; assembly: GCA_029783415.1. Classification (NCBI taxonomy): domain Eukaryota; kingdom Viridiplantae; phylum Streptophyta; class Magnoliopsida; order Solanales; family Solanaceae; genus Anisodus; species Anisodus acutangulus. The sequence continues at coordinate 25,949,834 of CM056495.1, forward strand.
ACAAAGTATCTTTTTTTGAAAAAGTGTCCTAAATTTTTTTTCTTAAATTTGGATTAATTTTAAAAAAAAAAACTGAAAAAGCTGATTAAAAAAAATCATTTTCTAGATTTTTTAATTAAAAAATTCAATTTTTCAGAATATGTTTTTTACAAAACGGTTATATATAATTAAAAAAATTCCAGATTTTTAACAAAAGTCATTTTTGCAGATTTGTTTTTTAAAAAATCATTTTTTCGTATTGTTTTAAAAAAAATTATCACGTAGGTCCCATATGGAATAAGTTAAATGTCATGTGACGTCTATGTCATCCAATTTCAATGACTAGACTTGCTTATTTGAGAATATGTTAGAAATGAAGGATATTTTTTAATACTAAATACTTGCTAACGGTAGGGGTATATTTTACCCCATCTTGTAATGGCAGGGATAAATTTGGCCTCAACTTGTAACGAAACGTAAAAATAATCAATTTATGAAAGTAGAGTTATTTTTGACCCTTTTCCCTTCTAAAAATACACTACTTAACTTTTCTTCTTCCACTATAGTAGTTATTTAAGTATTATATAGGAGCATTAGTTACCGCTAATACTTACAAATATCATTTACTATAAGTAATTAATACCATTTACTATTACTTTTCCTATTATGAACATTTTTGTATGTACATTATGGCATCAAACTTTTTTATTTTCCTATAATTGCTTATTTATTACGTATTTTATGTTTTTATAAGCGCAATAAATCAAGTATATCTTCTTGCTTCCCTGCAACGAAGGAGAAGGACAATTCTGTTTCACAACTTTTTCTATATATAAAAGCAATATGTAGAGAAGCAACTTTAAGTTTTGATTTTTTATTGTAATAACGTCTCACCACGGATCTTCTCCTACGAACTTGAATTACAAAAGTTTCAAAAATCTGCTTCTTTCTTTTAATTAACCAATTAACTAACCAACCGTAATAATTTAAAAAGAAAATGTATTTGTTGAAGCAATTCAAGATAGGAATTGACCAATTGAGAGCGTTCACAAAACATTAGAATGTGATCATTGGGTTATTTTAGGGAAGAAACCGTTTAAATTTAATAGTAATGACTTTTGGACTTATTTTTTATTGATTCTGAAATGAAATAATTCTTGGACCTGTAACATAAAATTGAAACGAAGAAAATGAAAAAAATTGTGGAAAAAGTTAAAGTCAATTCATGATCAATGAGACGTGTAATTCATCTTTTGGGTAGATTTAGGCACCCCTATGAATAAAATGGTATCCCTTCCCTTTTATATGTAAAAGACACTACGTCTGACTTGATGTCCCAATGGGATACGTAGGAAGCCCTTATCGGGTGTGGTATGAGAATTTTGGGTAAGAATCGACAGAGGAAGGATATTTATCTTGATATAAACCGAACTACAGAAGGGCCTGACTTCCCACGACGAGATACATAGGCAGTCTACGTAAAACTTGATCCCTATATTATATAAATATATATCCTCCTTCCCTCGTCAGAGCAACTGAGTCCAGCTGGCAGACCAATCATCGGCGTTGTCGTGTGAAGCAAGTGAAGCAAAATCCTCCAATGAAAACTACCGAAAGAACCTAAAACACCCGGAACAAAGAATCAATCGAATATTCGTATCCAAATGCGTGAATTTGTGTGATTATTTTACAGTTTGATAATTATTGACTAACGTGTTGCGTCGTCCGCCTTTGAGTTTTTTTCTTTTCTTAAAGAGGATATTAGTTCATGTCGTGTCACATTGACGTACTTCACAAGGTCCAAAGGTGCATCATCATCTATGTCCGAGCAAACCAAAGGAAAAGAAACAACGATTGGTACATCGGATGATGAACGCAACAAGAACGAACTTGTCATAAGGAACTCAAAATCTCTTGACCTACAAAACCCAGTGCATCACGAAGACGTGATGAATATCTTGTTAGAGAAGGTCAAGGACCTCCAGGAAAAGATGATGCAGACAGAGACAACCTAGGCTGCCAAAGAAACGCCACTCAAAGAGAGAAGGCCTCTACCACCTTTTCCATCTCTGTTCTCTCCGATGCCTAAGCATTTTCCAATTACCCTGATGGAACTGGTCCCTCTACTCACACAATCCATCCACCTCTAACCTGCACCATATTGGTACTTCTTACCATATTCCTCCACCCGCAAACGCCACTCAAATGCCCAAAACTAATCACTCTGTTCCTTCTTACCAAGCCCCGCTATCCACTAGCTCCGCTATACACTAAAATACCACCACCAACACTACCCGAAACAATTCCAAACGCCCAACCGTGTCATTCCATACCCCTGTCGCTCAAACCCACCTCTCCCTAGACTATGTTGAACTTGATCACTATGAAGAGATGGAAATAGCCTAGAGAGCTGAACAAAGTAAGCTCGAGGAAAAGATAGCACATGAGGGGACAAAGAATGAGAGAGATGGCCGCACACTCTGCGCGCGCCACTTGAAAGGTTACCGGATTAAACTTTGATAATCTCTGCATAAATTCAGAACTAGATCTACCTGAGAAGTTAAAAGTGCCTAAGTTTGAGATATTCAACGGATCAGGAAACCCAAAAGTTCACCTAAGGTCTTACTGTGACCAATTGATAGGTGTTCGAAGAAATCCCGCCTCAATAATGAGGTTGTTCAGTCGAAGTCTGACCGGAGAAGCCTCATAATGGTTCGTTGCACAAGACAAACGTCAATGGATTACTTGGGAAGACATGACTGAATCCTTCTTGGAAAGATTCTGATTTAATGTCGAGATTGTGCCTGACCTATACTACTTGGAAAATATGAAGTAGAAGTCCACTGAGAACTATCGTGAATATGCGAGAAGGTGGAGAGCTGAGGCCGCTCGGGTACAGCCATCTATGAAGGAAGAAGAATTGGTTTCCGTCTTTGTCCGGTCCTAAGAGTTAGATTTCTATGACAGAATGCTCTTCATGACCGGGCGACCATTCTCGGAATTGGTCAAAATGGGAGAGGCTACAGAAGACAGCCTCAAGTCCGGAAAGATCAACAGCCTGACCAACAAAGGCTCCTAGCCAAATGCCACAGGGTTCTTTCAGAAAAAGAAAGAGAATATAGCGAATGTATCCCACACACCCAGTCCCAAACCAAAAAAGCAGGAAGAACCCCGCTCGCCCATGGAGTTATATCAATCACCACCCACCAACAACTACTTGACCACACCATACACCCTAGTCCCCGTCTATTATGCTCAACCAAATTACCAAGCACCAACACCTTCAATATTCCAAAGTCCGCCAGCTAACGCCCAAATATCCACCCCAGCCTTCCAAACTCCTCAACCAAATTATCAATCACCAACGCCCGCTACCCAAGTACCACAAAATTACTGAGCTCCAATGCCAAATTACCAAAACTAACCACTTCTTGCCACATATAATGCGCCATGTCCTAAGTTTGAAAAGAAGTAATTTCGGACATTCACACCCCTACTTGAAACACGCACCCGATTGTTCGAAAGACTGAGTGTTGTAGGCATGATTTAGATAGTGCCACCAAAACCTATCGACCTAAGGAATCGCTTTGTTCGGGCTGACCAGACTTGTACCTATCACTCTAGTAGGGTCGGACACTTACCGAAGATTGCATTAACCTGAAATATAAAATTCAAGACTTGATTGATAGAAGGGAAATCACCATATAGACAGTCGCTCCAAATGTAAACACAAACCCTCTACCTAATCATGGCGGTGCTACCATCCATATGATTGAAACAAGGAAGTTTAGACCTTAAACTGAATCCCATACACACGATAAGGAATGAAAGAATGAAAGTTTCATAAATGTCATATAGCCTCTCGAAGATAGATACGGAGTTATTCATATCGATCTGCAAGACTCTACTAGACATCGATATTGTACTCATGAGACCATTGAACATAGTGCTCTAATGCCAATTTATCACGATCTAAAATCCTATCTATGCCGTGAGGGAACCTACTCCGAACCCGTAGGCGAACCTCATCCATAATAGATAAATAAAATGATAAACAATGCGTAAAAACAAAGGACAATTAAAGTACTGACAACTCTCAAATACTTAATACATAAACCTTAGAAACATCCCTCAAAATCTGGTTGTCATGAGTACAGAGCTACTAAATAGATTATAAAGTCTGAAACTTATACATCATATTGTCTTAAATGTAAGACATAAAATAAAAGATAAGATGGAGGAGTTCCAGGGAAAGTATCTGCAGCTCACCCTGGACTACTAATAAGTTATCCAAATAAGTCACGTCTATGCTCCACTTGGGTCTGGATCAGTATATGCGCACAAATGTGCATCAAGTGTAGAGTGAGTATGTGAAGTAGTGTATCCAGAAGCATCATCGACCGATCCTATTATAGCGGTAGCGAGGATTGATACTTTCCAATACTTCTTTACTAAGTTAGTTAACTAAGGTGTAATCAAATAGAATATCCAACTTTATAAGTAAAGCCCAATAGTTCGATAAACTACAATGATCATCAGTATTATCAAGTCATTCTAAAGTTCTTGACTTTACTAAGGATGAAGCCAAAATACTATTACCAAATCCAACATAAACCCCGTTCAGGGCGTCTAATCCTATAAAGGTTCCACTTTTTCATAAAAATTGAGCAAGTTTATTTTAAAGATCCAACATTTGCATCAACTAAGGCACATACATTTATAAGGATTCGACTTTTACACTATTTAAGGCAATGTATATTAATCAAGATTCAGTATTTCTATCTTTTAGAACATGTATCGTCATAAAGGTTCTGTCTTTCCATCCTTTAAATTAAGGAGCCCATAAAGATTCTACTTTACATTCGTTGCACTAAAGAAGTCGTAAAGATTCTATCCTTCTTTCCCTTTCAAGCAAGTAAAACATAAAGTCTCATATTTCAGTCTTACATCAAGAATAAGTTGTAAAGATTCACTATTTCTTCCACCAAGAGCAAAAGGATCATAAAGTCTAAGTCTTTACATCAACGAGCACACATGACATAAATACACATCAATAATATGAATGAGATGTAATGCAAATGATATGTATGCAATGCAATGGCCATATATACTCAATATACACACACTTCTGTAGTAGGTGTTACGTGACCCATGGGGGACTCATGAGGTCCATATACCCATCCAGAATTTTCCACCAGGTCCCAATTCTGTGGCTATAGTATCATCATCAATCATCACTCTTACCATGCACAATATCCAATATCCGTCCTTCAGGCCCTTTTATCACTGTATCAACAGTTCGATGCCAATAATAATATAAATTAATGAAATAGATATGGGTACACCATGAAAAAGCATAAATCAATGCAATTAACATATCCAATTCCTTTTCAAGATTTTAGACGAGATGTAGAGTGATGAATGCATAATAAGTCATAAATCATAATAATCTACCAAACATGGCTAACATAGCCCAAGTAAGCAGCAGACATACCAACCTAAGCGGATTTATGCACCAGTTCATGGCCCAAAGGCTAAATACATAATCTTCATCATGTAAAATATACTTAACTATTTAATTACCCTTTAAGTACACTGGTACCTGCACACGTGTTCATCACCTCACGAGTATGGGACCCCAAAATCCCCCATTATACCCCTTAATTAGTTAATTGCCAACACATAACACTACATTAAGGTCTTGTAAGTCTCAACTAGTCTTATATTTAAAGTCACATTGCTCATGAATGCTTCCAACTCGATCCGCATAAAGATTAAGCCCCTTGGAGACTCCACCGTGTCGAAACTCACCGAATGAGTTCAACCTAGTCAAAATAGTAATGTATGGAGTTAGAAGAGTCCAACGATATCCATATTTTTATACTTAATTCTGGAATCCAAAAAGGCAACCCAAACCCACAAGGGTAAAACTGGAATTTTGTTGAAACATTGATTTACCCATAGTCCAATTAGTAAGAATCTCAAAAATCTTTGATACCCATTCACAAATCGACCTTCAATTTGATAAATTACTTAAAACCCATTTTCATGGCAAACCTTAAATTTCTAAGCTCAAATAATGAATTCTATGATGAAATTCTGTCATAGTCGAGGGTATAATGGTAAAAGGAATGATATAAACTTACCCTCGAAGAAACATGAAGAAATCCCCTGAAATTACCCAAATTCGAGCTCCTAAGCTCCCAAGATCGAATTATGAACAAAGAGGTTCGGAATGGGGTTTTATTCCGTCCAGACAGAATTTACCCTTCTCAAACGCAGGGGTGATCGCTAATGCGATACCTCTCCCAAGATACCCTTCATGAACATGACCTAGCCCCACGAACGTGAATAACAACTTTAGCAACTGAAACACCCGAAAATTCTGGTGTTTTCCAAACATAGAATCGCCACCCGAAACTCATTCGGAATCCCCCAGACACAACCAAATATGCATTTCGATCATAAAACATGCTTAGAAATTGCTCGCGCACTCGAAACACCCTAAAAGGCCGTATTAACTGTGTTCAACTCGAATTCTTACTTTATTAGTTTCTCCACCAACGACCCGAAACTCATTCGGAAACCCATGAACACCAACCATGAGGGCAACATAACTATAAACCACACTACGAAGCTGCTCAATTTGATGAAACACTCATACGAGACCATTAAGACACGCTTATCCACAAAAATATCTTAACTTCCTCAAAATGATATAAATATCTATCGAGCACCCAAATCTCACCCGAACCCCTCGGCACCTGAACTAATGAATCGGCTAAGTCATAAATTACATTTCGGACCTAATAGAATCGATGAAACTTTGAAAACGACGCGTTTACTCAAAAGTCAACATTTGGTCAAACATTTTTCTTTCTTTAACTTAAAAGTTTCCATCTGTACTAAAATTTATCCAAAACGCACCCGATTGTCTCAGGAATTGCGCCACTTATCCCCGCAAGTCATAAATACCGAGGTGAAGCTAAGGGAAGGATATTTTTGAGGAAAATAAGTCCAAAATCGCAGAATGACCAAATGGGTCATTACATTATCCAAAATATATTTTTCTTTCAGTTGCTTTTAACTTTGAATTACTAATCATGCTTTACTTTGCTTTTCAGTAATAATAATAAACCAACTCTTAATATCATGATGTGTCGCAAAATGAGTAAGTCAAGTAATAAAAAAGAAGAAGGATGCGAAGAATATAATGAGGAAACAATGTTACCAGAAGGTCTTGTCGAGGAAATGGAACACCTCGAAAATGAACAGAACCCCAATCTAGACGAGACCAAAGTAATTAACTTGGGGTGCGATGGGTCAGTTAAAGAGATGAGAATCAGTGCGCACCTGGAGGCGCCTCAGAAAGAAGAATTGATTAGTTTGTTGAAGGAGTATGTGGACATTTTCGAATGGTCATACGTCGATATACCTGGCTTGAGCACTGATATAGTGGTACATAAACTGCCAATCAATCCTGGTTTTGGTGAAGTAGAAAATTAGACAATTGAAACCTGATCTGAGCATGTGAATCAAGGACAAAGTCGAAAAGCAAATCGAATCATGAGTAGTGGAGGTAACCTCATACCGTACGTGGTTGGCCAATATTGTGCCAGTACCAAAAAAGGACGGGAAGATTTGAATCTGTGTGGATTAGCGGGACCTCAACAAAGCCACTCCTAAGGATAACTTCCGACTCCATAACATTCATATCCTCATCGACAATTACGTCAAGCATAAATTGCAATCATTCGTCGATTGTTTTGTCTGATATCATTAGATTTTGATGGAAAATAAGGACGCAAAAAAGCCAGCTTTCATCGCACCATGGGCAGTGAATCACCATCAGATAATGCAATTTGATCTTAAGAATGCTCGTTCCACTTACATGAGAGTTATGACAGCAATCGTTCATGATATGATTCACAAAGAAATTGAAGTATACGTGGACGATGTCATCATCAAGTCAAAAGAAAGTGGGGATCATATCACACACTTGCGGAAGTTCTTTGACATACTCTGGAAATATAATTTGAAGTTGAATCTGGCCAATGTGCATTTGGAGTACCTGCCGAAAAATTGCTCAGGTTCATAGTCAGCCGAAGGGGCATAGAATAAACCCGTCAAAAATCAAGGCAATACAAGATTTGCCCCCTCCAAAGACCAAGAAGAAGCTCATGAGTTTCCTGGGAAGGTTGGATTATATTTGTCGCTTCATAGCTCAGTCCACAGTCATCGTTGAGCCGATACTCAAGTTGTTGAAAAAAGACGCACCAACAAAATGGAATGACGAATGTCAAAAAGCATTTGACACCATCAAGAAGTATCTCTCTAATCCTCTCATTTTGATTCCCCTGAAGCCAGGAAGTCCCCTGTTGTTATACCTATCCGTGTTGGACAATGCCTTTGGGTGTATGTTGGGACAACACGACGTAGTAGGAAAGAAGGAACACGCCATCTACTACCTAAGCAAAAAGTTCACAGCTTGTGAAACGCGTTATACTTTGGTGGAAAAGACATGTTGCGCATTAACATGGGTGGTCCAAAAGCTGAGGCATTATCTGTCATCCTATACTACCCACCTCGTCTCCAAAATGGATCCATTGAAGTACATCTTTTGTCAACCCATGTCTGTAGGAAAGTTGGCCAAATGTCAAATGCTTTTGAGCTAATTCGACATCGTATATGTAGTTCATAAAACCATCAAGTATTGGCTGATTTTCTCGCTGAAACCCCGATGGATGATGATGTTGAACCACTCAGAACATACTTCCTCGATGAAGAGGTGTTAATGGTGAATGAAAAATAAGTCGAACCCTACTCAGGTTGGAGAATGTTCTTTGATGGTGCAGTCAATTACAAAGGTTCTAAAATAGAAGCAGTGTTGGTATCAGAAATAGGGCAACATTATCCAATGGCCGCCAACCTCACATTTCGGTGTACCAATAACATGGCAGAATATGAAGCCATCATTCTGGGCCCCCGAACGACAATATATATGGATATAGATGAGTTATTGGTGGTAGACGATTCAGACCTTTTGATTCACCAAGTACAAGAAGAATGGGCCATGAAGAATGCCAATATCCGGCCGTACGTGAATTTCATCCTAAGATTGAGTAAGAGATTCAAAATAATTAAGTTCAAGCACACGCCAAGGGCGTAGAATGAGTTCATGGATGCACTCACTACTATAGCATCCATGATACAGCATCCAGAAAATAGTTATATTGGCCCGCTTGAGATAAGTTTGAAAAAAGAGCATGCTTACTACTCTCATACGAAAGCAGAACCCGATGGAAAGCAATGATATACCAACATAAAAGCTTATTTGGAAAATGGAGAATATCTTGAGGGTATTACAAGCAACAAGAAGAAAACCCTCCGGAGAATGGCCAACAGTTTCTTTCTGAGCAAAAACACGCTCTACAAGAGAATGCCTGACCTCGAGTTACTCAAATATGTGGACGCCATAGAGGTCGCGAAATTATTGGAAGACGTGCATGTCGGGAATTATGAGCCTCATATGAATGGGTTCATTTTGGCAATGAAGATTCTATGAACAAGTTATTACTTGATGACTATGGAAACCGACTGCCGGAGATTCGTGCAGAAGTCTCATCAATGCCAAATACATGGAGATTTGATCAAAGTCCCACTAAATGAGCTCAACGCCATGAGTTCACCTTTGTCGTTCGTTGTTTGGGACATGGATGTCATTGGACCTATTGAGTCGGACGCCTTCTATGAGCACGAATTTATTCTGGTCGCTTTAGATTACTTCACAAAATGGGTTGAAGCTACATCACACAAGTCGGTAACAAAGAAAGTAGTAGCGGGTTTTGTAAGAAACAACATCATCTGCCGATTCGGCTTCTCATAATCCATCATAACTGATAATGGATAAAATTTGAATAGCCATCTGATGACAAATATTTGTGAACAATCCCGTATAACACACCGAAATTCCACGGCCTACATGCCACAAATGAATAGAGTTGTAGAGGCGACAAACAAGAACATCAAAAGGATATTGCAATAAATGATAGTTAACTATACGTGTTGGAATGAACAACTACCCTATGTTGCTTGGGTACCGAACAACTACCAAGACTTCGACAGGAGCTAAGCCATATCTACTAGTCTATGGTATATAAGCAGTTATTCCGGCCGAGGTAGAAATACCATCACTCCGAATCATTCAAGAAGAAGAATTGAACAATGTAGAATGGGTCCAAAAACTATATGAGCAACTGGGCTTGATTGATGAGAAAAGGATAATCGTTGTATGCCACATCTAAATATACCACCATAGAATGACCCGAGCCTTCAAGAAAAGGGTCAGGATCTGACATTTTCAAGTGGGACAATTGGTGCTCAAACGTGTGTTTTCGCACCAGGATGAGTACAAAGAGAAGTTTGCACCAAATTAGCAAGGTCCTTACATGGTCTGCAAGGTACTTTTCGGAGGAGATGTAATCTTAGCCGAAATGGACAATCAATAATAGCCCAAAGCCATAAATTCCTATGCAAATTTGGATTAGAAGATTTGTTCAAAAGAAAAAAAGATGTGGGTGGCATTATGACCGGGGTGTCAGTTAGAAAGGTTCAACCAATGTTCATTCAATCAAGCAACATTCTTACTATGCGTAGAGTCGCATTTTCAATTTTTAATCGAACCTTTCTGCTTGTAATAACTACACTAAGACCTATTTCTTATGGCAGAGATACGTAGAAAAATCCTCATCAGATTTGGTTTTTCTATCTTGTAATATAAAAATCCAAATGTTATTCCTTATAATATGAACTACGCGATGGTCTAATTTCCCAAGGTGGGATACGTTGGCAGTCCATATAGGACTCAGTCACACTATTATAAAAATCAATTATTTTGTTTCGAACTACGTTCGACCTGATTCCTATTGCGACAGGATACGTATGCGCTCTCTGAGCTTGGTCGCACCAATAGAAAACCAAAAAAACCCTTAGGAAGCCACTGGGGCAGAATTTTTGAGAGAATCTACAAAAATTCCTTTCATTTAAGCTCAACAAGAATCAACCGACAAAGATCTCGTAACTGGGGTAGAATATTTGAGAAGATCTAAAAAATTTCTTCATCACAAGACTACGTGAGAGTTTGCCGGTACAAAATTCAGATTGGGGCAGAAGTTTTGAGAAGATCTCAAAAATTCTGCGGGACCTAAGTCAAGATAGGACGCTACGAGAGCTAGAACAGAATCTCACTCCAAACGCGCATGTCATGACAAAATATAAATACTTTTGAAATTTTTTATTATTTTGATCAATATACTTTGCTTTCGCAACTGACATTTTGAAACTTTTAGTCTATTCCAAAAAACTTCATCTCTTACGCTACCGAGTTAGAAGTCAGGACGGGGCAAAGGCCACATCCAAACGGAAGAAGGAGCGGAAGAATCGATGACACGAGCTGACCTCATTAAAACTAATGATTTTTCTGTAAATGCAGGTTCTGAATGCTGTCAGGAGGACGACAACCTATTTTTGCTAACCCATTTGTTCATGATGTTAAACAGGATAGACGCAGCTCACCATGAGGATTTTTTATCTGTTTAAAAAGGACCAACGCGCCAAAAGGGCAGCACAATCAAGCCAAGATGGTTATATAAGCGATGAAACTGCAATATAATCAAGAAGGTCATAGCCGACATAGAAGATGAAAGAAAGACAACCCGACCGAGAGGGTCATACTTGTTCATTTGCATGTCGAGGGGGTAATTCATACAAACATTACTGAGAGGGTCATTCATACAAATACTGTCGAGAGGACCACTCATACAAACATTGCCAAGAGGCTATTGATTCAAATATTTCTTAGAGGCCCATTCATATAAACATTGGCGAGAGCGCATTCAAACAAAAATACTGAGAAGGCTATTCATTCATACAAACATGCCGAGAGGGATATTCATTCATGCAAACATGCCGAGATGGCCATTAATTTAAATAAAAATAACGAGAGGGCCATTCATTCAAACACAAAATGCTAAGAGGGACATTCATTCAGACACAAAATGCCGAGATGGTCATTCATGCAAACAAATATGCTGAGAGGGTTATTCATACAGATAAGAATGTCGAGGACTATTCATTTATGATGAGGTAAGAAAAGGTCATTTTTATATTCACTGGAAGAAAGTATGAGTCAGGCGGTGTCAAAAATGTCACCCCGCTCAAAAAATTAAGCTTGAATAATATGATGATGATACCATACACATGTGAAAAAATAATCCACCACAATATTGCCAAGCAAATGGAAACAGGTTCGGAGCTGCTAAATATGCAAGCCAGTTAAACCAGATCCAGAAGTATATGAAGCAAATATGGAACTTTTTCTTAGGCAGCCGGTCGAGACATGGTGCCAATGAGAGTCAAGCTCTCTGGACAAGAGTTCAGAACCCCTACATGTCATACTCAGCCACAACTAATTTTTTTCTGGTTTATCAAACCAAGGCGTTCCCACATAACGGACAACCTTTTCAGTCTGTTGAGTGGAACTATGAGTGACTTAATTTTCAAAATCGAGGATATGTAGGCGGACTCAATACCAGAGAATCGCTCACATTGCAACAAGAACCACCCAAGATTTTTAGTTTGACACTGAAAGATTCGGAAGCTTGCCTTCTTTTAAATCATATTTTCAAACTCATTGACTCAAACTACATATGGCCTAAGTTCTCACACAACCTGAGATGTTGAAAACCCAAAGACCATGGTCCGGCCACAATTCTGAAAATTACTTAAAAATCGAGAAGTATTTTGATTTGGCCTGCCAAAAAATTAGTTTTGTCAAATTTTGTTGCTCAGGGATGGTCCCGTCATCCCCAAAAAATAAAGGGGCAGTTGTTGACACCTAAGTTTTGCCCTCCAATAATTTTGTTTAATTATTTAAAGTTCTTGAATCGCAAACGGAGTGAAATATATAATTTACAAGGCGAAATTGATTTTATAAAATTATCTCGGCGACATTTTATCATTTAATTGGACAAAATATCAGCAAGTATTATCCCATATATTTATATAAATTTTTTGAAATATATTTGTCATTTACAAATCAATATGATGAGAATAATTATTCAATTAATTATTTTAAAAAATTTTAATAGATAATTGATAAATATTTTACTCCGTTTAATTAGGAAATTTGATTAGTTAAGTGAAATGACAAAATTACATCTCAAATTTCGTGGAATTTGATTTAATCATCAAATGATTTCACATTTGTGGTAACATTCGAAATTTGAATCAATTGAGTGTTAATTCTACTTTCATTTTAATTAATTTTGTGCAAATATGGTTATATTTGAAATTGGCTTGCTGTAATTCAGCCAATTTGGCCACAATTGAAATATGTATGGCCATATAAATTCAATTCATGACCATAATATCACGACCCCTTTTAGGGACCGTGGTTGCACCTATACACTCCCACCGGTAGGCGAATCACTCCCAATCATTCACTTTATATATATAAGGAAAAGCGGAAGGTAACAAAATATAGAATAATTACCTCATGATATAAATACAGAAATAAGTCTGAGAAATAACAAAAAATCCCAAAATCTGGTCAATCATACAAGAGCACTAATAATATGATATTAGTTTGAATACGGCACGCATGCCAAAACAAAATCTGATAACATAAGAGTCTGAACATGTCTCTCGATCACAAATAAAAGACAAGATAAGGATAGAGTATCCAAAGCATGTCGGAGGTAGCATCTAACCCTGAAAATTGAATGTCTGCCCGCTCGGACTCACACTTGAGCTCGTGAACTGATAGTAGGATCAATATCTGCATTATAAAAGATGCAGCAAGTGTAGCATGAGTACACAATGTACCCCCGTAGGCATCATAGGCCGACAATGATGGAAGATACGCAAAAAGAGATAAATATCTAGTTGACACCAAGTAAATCCTATACTAGACAGTTCCATAATCTAGATAAGTTAGGTAATTCATGAACAAGTCCAATAGGATCAACAATCCACTCATTACACATATGACCTCATATTCATAAAAGTTATCCAATTACAAAGGTTCAACATCAACGTTCAAGTACTTAGGGATCAGTTCTAAATCCTCATTTATCCAGAAATTAATCAAGTTATCAACTTACCAACCCAGCTCTTCTAAGTCATATTATCCACATAGTTGTTCACTAAATCAGCCATTCACTTAATTCATGTAAGATTTCAACCATAGTCAAGTACAATTCAGTTCATATTCACACAAAGACCTTACACTTATTACCCATCAACCGGTATACTCTGTCCAAGTCAAGTTCATACTTCATACTGTCACCACCTACCCGAGTCATCAAATAATCAATTAAAATAGATAGACCCTAGTACACACATCATATCACAATCCTTCACAAGGTCTCACAATTAGCCTAATCATAATAATACTAGCTTTTTATTCTCTCAGACCCCTGGGCTTGATTACAAGTTTACATAAGTAAGGGCAAGACGCATATTTGTTCTTTTAACGTCCTCATATTACTCTAAGTAGAGGTCTACGACGTTTATCCTTGATTAAGAAGGGGATCTACGCATGCGTAACATACAATCATTCAACTACAACACCTCGACTAATTCTTCACTACTCTCTTTATCAAATAAAATTATTAATCATCAAGCAATACAAACATGCACAATTTCCTATGATCAGCAAGACAATCACGTCAGTAAAATTCATTGACCACAATATAGTTCCACATCTAGTACTCAGACTCATAAATATGTGATCACTCAACTCATTGCACAGAGAACAAGCCAATCTTAGCAACCAATTCGGTCCAATATAATCAGTTCAATCATCCAAATCCATTTAATCAAGGTATCACCCAAGTTCCAATAACCAATCTAGATCACGTTCAAACAACAAGTAATCACAATATGAATGAATATATGAATGTAATGCATATGCCATGTACCTTGATTCTCCAATATACAGACGCTCAAGTTTTTATTATGAGACGCACACCCATAGGAGACCCGCGAAATCCATATACTCCTCCAGAATTTCCCATTGGAGCCCAGCTCTTGGCTGAATAATAATCATTGCTAGCATGGAATATGTTCCCTTGAGTATCATCATCATCATCATCATCATCTCAGTGTTGCCATAATCTCATAAGTATTCTCACATTTAGGTCACTTGGACCCATAACATTCCATACCACTCTCATATCAATATCACAGAACCATGAGTGTATGAATGCAAATGATAATATAAGGTAAGAAATCATGATGTAATAAGATGCAATCAAGTATAGAGATGAATATCACATGCTTTCAAGAATTCAACAACATAACAATCCAAATACAATTTCATGATATCATATCGGAAGCAGATGTTATGAATAAACATACAATAACAAGTATGGTGACAAGCTCAATCGGTCAGCAGTCGAAACCAACATAAGGTTGATTCTCCAAATCATCCATCGTCACAGTTCAACACCAGTACCCACTCAAACGTTCATCACAATCGACTGAGTAGGACCCCCAAACATGCCCAATACATCTCAATATTTATAACTAATTACGTACTTCTATTGGAGTCTAGTAAAAGTAAACCGTAGCCTACCTTTGGACCGAGTTGGAGCCTCAAATGGTCAAATCTCAATGACAACCTTGCCTTTCGGCTGCACCTCTTGATAATCGAAGTCTAATCATGCATATACTATTCGTTAATATAAAGCTACACACATACAAAGACATAATCCTTATCAAAACAAGACTTCCAAAACCAACCCCCGACCCACGTCGCCAAGACTCAAACTTTAATATTCAAAAAACATCAATACATACTAGGTACTCATATCCTTAAGTTAATTGGAAACCTATACTCATTTGGACCTTCAATTGAACAATATACAAAAAGCCCCAATTTAAAATCCTAGAATTTCCCCCAAATCTTATGAGACTTCCATACTCAAATTAAACCTCACAACATGATAATCTAGCATAATCCATCACTAATTAATTATAATTATAGTAGACTAACCCATAAACAAACCTTTAATTAAGGATACAACTCTCTTATTCTCAAATGGAATCCATAAATTATTCTACCTAATTCACATGCACAATCTATCATCATTAGAGGACTTAGAATCATGAAATCAAAACATAAATGGATGGAAACCCTTACCTCAAAGATGAATTTGCTCTTAAACTTCAGAAACTTTCCCCTTGCGGCTCTAACTTTGAGACTTTCTATTTTGGGAAAATGAGACTAACTTAGAAATTTAATATGACACATGATCCAACGATTCTGCCCCAGCGGAATCGACCTCACTACGAACCCGCTACCGCAAACAATAACCTCACTAAGGCGGTGTCACTTGATACCTCGACTCTACGCAACAGCGACCCTGACTCCGCAGAGGCGCATCTGCCCCTGTAGGACTCTACAGATTCCCAAACCTCGCTTCTGCGAGGCAGATACGCAGGAGAGAATAGAGGTACCACCAAGGTGGACACCAGATCACAAGAACACTTAATCTTCCACCAAACACCCGAAACACTCTCGAGACCCCTCGGACACAAACCAGACATGCTCCCCCAATGTAAACAGTGTTACAAACTCACTCGTATCCTCAGATTTTCCATTTAACCAAGCTAAGACATACTTTTATAAAGAATCATCTGGAAAAACCAAATATCCAAATTTCACAAATAGCACCATAAAATACATTTGATTATTTTGGGAAGCAAACCAATGATTCGACTAAGTCATAAATGACCATTCGGAGCTACCGGAAGTGACGAAACTCAGAAATGAACACATCTACTCAAAATTCAACCTTGAGTCAAACTATTTAACTCTAAGATTCTAGTTTTGGATCTTTCATCCGAAATTCATGAAAATAGATATCGGAATTTGTACCACCCATTCCCACGCATTACAAACCCCACATAGAGTCTACGGAAAAGGGTAAAATAGTCAAATAGAGGTCTCAGGATAAAAACAGCTGGAAGAATCGTTACATATAATTTGCAAAACTAACCATTCCCACCCACTCCCTTTATTTCACCAATTTGGGCTTCATTTTCTTTTTATTTTGGCCAAGTCCAGTCCATTTTGGAAATGACCCAGCCCAAATTTGGATCGTTACACTGGTACTTTATTTGTAATAGTTGCCTTATTAGCTGGTTTATCCATATATTCATTAAGCAGTAAAAATATTAGAGCTATATAAAACAACGTAGTTGAAATAGTAGGATAATATATACCGGAAAATTCTTTTGTTGCTTGAAAATTTCTCTAGAAATACAATAAGTTCGGAATTTTTTTCCCAATCGCTATTTACAACCATATCAACTAGATTTTGATTATGAGAATTAAAAAATAAAGTTATAGGTTTCTATAGTCATAAGCAACAAGTAGTTGCTCGTATAAAGAATTCCACCTAGTGGGTACTTCTTCCGGAATTTTTCTATAAGGTAGTTTGACAATCATGATAAGTTTTTTTATATTCGTTGTATTCTATTATTTTTAAAAATAAAATTTATAGCAAATTGTATTTTACTAAGAATGTCTTCAAAAAGTGATAGACCATCCTTTACAACTAAGTTATATATATGGCACACACATTTTATATGAAAATGATCTAGAAAACATAGAGTTAAACTATTTTTTAAAATTGTAATAGCATAATTGTTAGAAGAAGCGTTATCTAATGTAATAGTCATAATTTTATCAGTTATTCTGTAATAATCGCACACTTGATAAATATTTTCTGCAATAAAAGTACCAGTGTGCCTATCATCTATATATCTATACGTTTTTGCATAGACCATTTATAATCTATCCAATGACAGGTTACCGTTAAATAATCATGGCCGTTAGTACTACGGCCTATATCAGAAGTGATAGTCACTTAACCATTAAAATGATATAATGAATAACGTAAATACTGTTGATATTCATGTGCAAATTTAAATACATCTCTCTTAACAATTGATCTAGGAAAACCGTTAAAAGCATGATTATACATTTCTCTAATGTAATGAATAAAACCAGGAAATGAAAAAGGCTAACCCTCCACAACAATTAATTTTGCTATTGCTTCTCTATGTTTATTGTAATTAGGGCCTATAATTTCCCCCGTCGTGGGGTTAATTTGACCATGCACTTGGTCCGGGACAGTATGTGAACCTTGTCCCGAAGGAGCGGGCGTTTGCGCACCCAGTTTTGAAGCCTCGTATTGGGCATACCTAGTTGGATGAGCCCTTGCTACGTGTCTCATTAAACCCACTGTGACCTTTTCCAGTTTTAAAACATCTTTACATCTAGATACTTGATTCTCTACGTCCCTATAAAAAAAATGTCCATGCATTTGATTTTAATAGTCGTTTTGCTAGACCTCGTTTCATACTAGGAGTCATTTCAGTTGAAGGTGCACTAGTGGTGTGTTGTCATCTACATTAGTGGATGTATCGTCTAAATTAAAGTCTTCTTGAGTTTCAGAAAATAGCTCATCTAAATCTAATGGTATTGTAGGAAAATATTCAGTATCAACAAAATAATCATGTGTAGGTATAAGATTCTGTCTAGAAATATGATGACTAGAAGAAGTATCATTGCCCCTACTAGAAGAAGCCTGACCCTTACCCGTAAGCATACGTTTAAATCATTCCATTATAATTATACTAATAAATAATTAAAGTAAATGAAATTAAGTGCGCTAAATAAAATAAACAGACAATAATAATTTAATGAAGGAATGAATGTACCAAACGCCGACGTGTAATCGAGAGGTTGAAAATTGAAACTTTGCTCGATGGAAGATCCTCAAGCTAGTTGCCAACTTCACTCCCAAATGAATAAAATTCAATATTTAGTAGACAATGTAGAGAGATTGTATGAATATTTGTGAGAAAGATGAAGAGAAAATGAGGTATTTATAGTTGGAAAATTGGGTTAAAATGTAAATATAATAACTTATGAGTTAAAAATAAATATTAATGGGGTTGGGGTAGGCTAAAAATGGTCGTTGAAACAACAGTTATTTGTGCACAGAAGAGATTTAGGGCTGGAGCCGGTCAGGACGAGACCATGTCCCGGTTCGAGTCCCGATACTGCAATTTTTATAAAAAATATTGGGGTAGGACCGGGCCGACCCGACCCACTGGCTAGCCTTAGCACATACACTCATTAGCCGGAGACAGCTTGGAGATTGCAGTATTATTCAGAGATTAGATACGAGCGAAGCGGAGAAGGTGCGGTCAACCAAAGATCAACGAAGAAGACGAAATCTTATCTGAAGGTGGTGGAAGCGACGTGGAGCAATTTGACCAACAAATACCCATTCCAACCGAAGAACCACAGGAAATTATCAAGAAACTAGAATATGTTTTTTTCAAAATGTAATTTTTTTAATTACAATTTTACTATGTAATTTGCAACTTTTGAACAACACCACAAAGTTGCAATTTTGACAATTGTATTTGTATTACAAAAAAATCATGTCTATTAAATAATATAAGAGGCACAAAAACATCGTTGAGATGTTTTTATTACACTATTTTATTCATTTATTGAGTTGTTTATATATGTTATTTTTTAAATTAAGTGAAAAAACCCGCTACGACCCGATCCCGCCCTGACCCGATTCCGACAGGATCGGGATCTGGATGGGACTTCGTTGAATCTTGCATGTCCCGCCCCGACCCGATCCCGCCCCTTTCCCCGTCCCGCCCCGACTGTCCCGAAACCGGCCCACTGGCCACCCCTACTTGGTAGTTCATCTTTCTTGTTGTTGGTTGCATTTGTGATATGATATACCTCGAGTATATGAAATATACATATTTTAGTATACACCCAAATGTATACAAGAGTTTTGTGCTTTGTATACCTTCAAGTATATCATGTATCAGGTATACTAACCTTTATATGTGTATAAGTGTATATAGAGAATGTATATTTGATATGTATATTAGATATGACATTGTATATCTCTGTGTGTGATTATGTGTTTTAAACTGGTCCGGCTCATCTTTGGCCGATATTTTTTTGGTCTTATGTTCACAATATTTAAGCCTGTTTGTTTTGATATCATTTCTAAATATGAAGCCCAGCTACTTGTTTTGTGTCAATTATCATGTTGTCTGTTGAAAATGGGCCTTTGGGAAGGATATTACCCTTCTCATTTAGGCATGTTGTTTGGGTCTGACTTGTTCTGGGCTGTTGTATCATATGATTTAAATGTTAGGTTAATATAAATCATTTATGTGTGTATTTATAATTTTATACTTCTATTTGTTTATCTACTTTGATTTAATAAGTCTATGTATTTTTCTAACTCCTACTTTCTTTTTTCCCCGCCTTCGCATGACCCGGGGCCTGATGGACCTCTCCTTGCTATTTCCTTTCCTGTTGGTTTTGAGGTCGAACTCCATTCGCTTTTATAGAGTCTGAAGCAGTGCAGAAGGCCCAATCGTGGATAAAAATGACAATGCATATATTAACTGGTGGGTTCGGTATGCCTACCAGCCTAACCCGTCCCATTTCATTTATTTTTTATTCTTTATCTTGTATTTAGATGTGTAATTGTAATTATTGGAATCCTAGGTTAGAAAAATAATTGAATTAATTTAGGCAACGATGTTGATATTGTTAGAACGAATAGGATCTGAACTTTTTTATAATATTTGACCCGAGATATTAATAAAAGAATGATATTTCTCTTAAAACTCAGCCTTGTGATTCATTTCTACTATTTGTTAAGATGTTTCCACAAACAAATGGAAATTATAAATAAAAAATGTTTTTCTCTTAAAAAATTAAAATTGCGACATTTCTTATTTTACAAAAAGAATTTTCACAATTTGTTTTGAAAATATTGGAAAAGGTTTTGATATGTAAGGTATAAAATAAAGCTTGCTTTAAAAGGGTTTTTATTAGCTTGTCCTTACTAATAAAAAAGAGCAATCCCTCCCCTTCTGTTACCTACTTGTTAAACAAGGCAATATACCGTGATATACATTGAATATACAACAGTGTATATCACAGTATATCAATGGACTGGCCCAGCAAATTCGGCAGATTACAAGGCCCAATGTCGGGCAGATTACAAGGCCCAATCTCGGGCAGATTGTAGGCATTACAATCTTGTATATATGGTATATATATTTGTAGTATATTGTAGTGTAAAGGTTACCTTAATTAGTGTTATACACTTACCATAATTGTATAGTTAGAATTATGGTAGAATAAGGTTTTAGGAATAGAATAGGAATATGATTCTCCTATTTTGTAACTTGTATAAATACCTTTCAATTAATGAAAATAATCAAGGGGATTATTTCTTTCATGGTATCAAGAGACTAGGTCTAAACAAAAGTTTTCTCTCCCAACTTTTGTACCCTCTCTCGGCCGAGACCCCCCCTCCCCTCCCCTCGGGTTTCTCTCCCAAATTTCGTCTTCCGCTCTAAAAAAAACTCTCTTAAATTTCCCATCCTTCTTTGTTCTTTCCATATGTCTAAGAACAATTATCATCCTGCCCTCATGGTTTCTAACGTCAAGAACAATATCCCTATTGTACTTGAAATGGAAAACGTCCAATATGCGACGTGGGAAGAATTGTTTAAAATTCACGCTATCTCCCATCAAGTTATCCATCACATAATTCCTCTCGCTACACCTTTTTCCGCAGAGGATCCTCAGTTATGGATTACGCTTGATGCTATTGTTCTCCAATGGATCTATTCCACTATTTCGGTTGACCTTTTACAGACGATTATTGAGCCGGAAATCATGGCTACGGCTACCTGGAATAGATTGCGTGACATATTCCAAGATAACCAACATTCACGTGCCGTCACACTCGAACAGGAATTCTCTCTAGCTCGCATGGAAGACTTTCCAAACGTATCGGCATATTGCAAGAAACTCAAGGAGTTGGCGGATCAACTCCGTAATGTTGGCGCACATGTAACAAATAATCGTCTGGTTCTACAATTGGTTGCCGGCCTTTCGGAGGCCTATAATGGCGTTGGAACTCTCCTTCGTCAAAGCAGCCTTCTTTCCGCCTTTTATCAAGCCCGCTCCATGCTTAGATTGGAAGAAGCCGATTTGGCTAAAAAGGTGGCTACCGGAGCAAGCCCCATCGTCATAATGGAGTCCTCCCCAAGTTCTTCAGGTTTTGTTCATAATTCGGGCCAAAACCGTACTCATGGTGGCGGCAAAAATAATTGTAAGAATAATAACAAAAACCGTGGGGGCAAACGCGGCAGTTCTGGTGGTCAGCAAGCATGCAGAGGGCCCCATCCAGTGAACAGTGGCCCACCACCCTACTGGTCCCAACAGTGGGGCCCATGGCAGTGGGGCTGGGGCAGGGGGCCAACAACCCCGACGTTCAGCCGGTTCCAAGCGGCGGTGGTGGCGATCTTCAGGCCCAATAATCAAGATGGCGGTCCATCGCCATTGCCTCAAAGAACGCAACAGCCAGCAACTACAATATAGTGCAACCCAGTCCTGGAATACTTGGGCCCCGACCTCCGCAAGCTCACCACGCAACAGGCCCCACTCAGACAGATATCGAGGCCGTGATGCACATATTGGGTTTGACTCAACCGAACCCAAATTGGTATATGGACACCAGTGCCACTACTCATATGACTTCCGATTCAGGTACTCTATCATCGTATTCTAATTTGAGCAACCCTCGGGGTATAATTGTTGGTAATGACAACTCTATTCCAATTCAGGGTTATGATCAGAAAACGTTGTCTCCCCCCAATCCACCCCTTATCTTGAAAAATACTTTACATGCCCCCAAATTGATTAAAAACTTAGTGTCTGTCCGAAAGTTCACCACTGACAATTCTGTTTCTGTTGAATTTGATCCATTTGGTTTCTCTGTGAAGGATTTCAAGACGGGGAGTCATCTCATGAGGTGTGATAGTAGGGGTGTCTTTATCCTATCATGCCCGATTTCAGTCCCATCGAGTCAAGCCTTGCCGTCAGCTTTTGCAGCCATTTCTCCTTCCTTGTGGCATGCTCGCCTTGGTCATCCGGGACCTTCTATTTTATCAGTTTTAGATAAAAATAGCTTTATTTCTTGTAAGGGTACGAGTCGTACTCAAATTTGTCAATCTTATTCGTTAGGAAAAATTGTTAAGTTGCCATTTGTGGACTCAAATTCTCATACTTCATAGCCATTTGATATTATTCATAGCGACCTATGGACGTCTCCTGTTCTAAGTTCGTTAGGTCATCGATATTATGTTTTTTTTTTGGATGATTATTCTAAATTTTTGTGGACGTTTCCAATTGCCAATAAATCTCAAGTGTTTTCTGTCTTCATAAAATTTAGAGCATTCATTAGAACACAATTCGAAAGAGAAATAAAAAATATTCAGTGTGATAATGGGAAAGAGTATGACAATAGGGTGTTTCGGGAGTTCTGTGATAATCATGAGATCAATTTTTGTTTTTCGTGCCCTCATACATCTCAAAATGGGAAAGCCGAACGCAAAATTTGTTCCATAAATAACATTGTCCACACTCTCTTACTTCATGCTTCTGTACCCCCATATTTTTGGCATCATGCTCTGCAAATGGCAACATATCTCCTTAACATAATTCCATCCAAAGGTTTGACATATTCTTCCCCCCTCCAAATCCTATATAATAAGAACCATTCTTATTCTCATCTTCGGGTTTTTGGGTGCTTGTGTTATCCGTTATTCCCATCCACCACAATTAACAAAATTCATGCTCGGTCTACTCCGTGTTTTTTTTGGGTTATCCGTCTAATCATCGTGGTTATAAATGCTTTGATTTATCCTCCAAGAAAATCATAACTAATCGCCATGTCATTTTTGATGAAACCCAATTTCCTTTTACGAAAGTTCATACTCCCGAGCCTAGGTCGTATAATTTTTTGGATGACCAAATATCCCCGTATATTTTTCGGCATTTTTCGGACATCTCCCACACCCAAAACTCTCCAGCCCATCGCCACTGGCCCTACCTGCATCGCCCCACGTTCCAGCCATCGGATCAGCCCCAGCAATTGGGCCACCCACCAATTCTAGAACCGTCCAAAGGGTCGCTTAGGTTACCGATTTAGGCCGAAAGCCCATCGCTTGTCGCCACCGCCCCGAGCCCAAAGAAATTCCCAAAATTCACTCAATTCTTCCTCGACTCATAGACCGGTCAGTCGTAGTCAGCGGGGTATTTTTACACCAAAAAGATATTTTAATTTACATTTTAATGTCTCTAAATCCCCCTTGCCCCGTAATTCTGTGTCCGCCTTAAACGATCCGAATTGGAAAATTGCTATGACTGATAAATATAATGCTCTTATTGATAATAAGACGTGGGAGTTGGTGCCCCGTCCATCTGGTATTAATGTTATCAGGTCTATGTGGATTTTTGCTCATAAGGAGAATTCAGATGGGTCATTTCCTAGACATAAGGCGCGGCTTGTGGGTGATGGTAAGACTCAACAGGTTGGGATAGATTGTGGTGAGACGTTTAGTTCGGTGGTCACCGGCTGCCATTCGCACTGTGCTTAGCTTGGCTCTTTCGAAGGCATGGCCTATTCATCAGTTGGATGTCAAGAATGCTTTCCTACATGGTGATCTCAAGAAAATAGCCTATATGCATCAGCCGTTGGGATTCAGGGATCCCAAATGTCCTCATCATGTCTGTTTATTGAAGAGGTCCTTATATGGGCTTAAACAGTCTCCATGGGCCTGGTATACGAGGTTTGCTGACTTTGTTTCCACTATTGGATTCACTCATAGCAGGTCAGATAATTCCTTATTCATCTACCGTCGTGGTTCGTCCTTGGCCTACATTCTATTGTATGTGGATGATATCATTTTGACGGCATCTTCCGATGCCTTATGCCAGTCTATCCTGGCCATGCTCAGCTCTGAGTTTGCTATGAAAGACTTAGGGCCCTTGAGTTATTTTTTGGGGATTGCAGTAAAGCGCCATTCAGATGGTTTGTTCTTGTCTCAACGAAAGTATGCGGCTGATATCATTGAGAGGGCTGGGATGTCATCCTGTAAGTCCACTTCCACTCCAGTTGATGCAATACCCAAGCTTAGTGCCGCGGCAGGTGCACCATACGAGGACCCGACCCGCTATCACAGTCTTGTAGGGGCCCTCCAATATCTTACCTTTACCAGATAGGATATTACGTATGATGTTCAGCAGGTGTGTTTATTCATGCATGATCCTAGAGTTGAGCACATGAATGCAATCAAACACATCATTCAGTATATTCATGGGACACTGGACTATGGTTTGCACTTGTATCCTTCATCTACATCCACACTTGTCTCGTACATAGATGCTGATTGGGGTGGTTGTCCCGACACCAGACGGTCGACGTCTGGCTACTGTATGTTCTTTGGCAACAACTTGGTCTCCTGGTCGGCAAAGCGTCAGGCAACTCTATCACGCTCAAGTGCAGAGGCCAAATATTGAGGGGTTGCGAATGTGGTCTCCGAATCATGTTGGCTACGTAATTTGCTTTTGGAGCTTCATTGTCCCATTCAGAAGGCAACCTTGGTATATTGCGATAACATTAGTGCCATCTACCTTTCAGGTAACCCGGTTCAGCACCAACGCACTAAGCATATCGAAATGGACATTCACTTTGTCAGTGAAAAGGTTGCTAAGGGTCACGTTCGCGTATGCCATGTCCTGTCTCGTTATCAAGTTGCAAACATCTTTACAAAGGGTCTACCCGCGATCCTTTTTGAAGATTTTCGGGACAGTCTCAGCGTTCGAAGACCTCCCGCTATGACTGCGGGTGTGTGTTAAACAAGGCAATATACCGTGATATACACTGAATATACAACAGTGTATATCACAGTATATCAATGGACTGGCCCAGCAAATTCGGCAGATTACAAGGCCCAATCTCGGGCAGATTACAAGGCCCAATCTCGGGCAGATTACAAGGCCCAATCTCGGGCAGATTGTAGGCATTACAATCTTGTATATATGGTATATATATTTGTAGTATATTGTAGTGTAAAGGTTACCTTAATTAGTGTTATACACTTACCATAATTGTATAGTTAGAATTATGGTAGAATAAGGTTTTAGGAATAGAATAGGAATATGATTCTCCTATTTTGTAACTTGTATAAATACCATTCAATTAATGAAAATAATCAAGGAGATTATTTCTTTCACTACTAATTGTGAATTAAGTCTTTAATTACTCCCTTTTTTTATAAAATTGGATTTCTAAATAAAGATTTTTAGCCAAAACTTTAAGTACGGGAAGGGCAAGGAAAACGGCAAGTATTTATAAAAGCAAATGGATTATAACTCTTTTGTCTAAAAATAGAGGATTTCTGTTTAAAGGAAGCCTCAAATAGATTTTTCTCACTTTGAAAAAAATGCTTTGTTAAAGGAAAGCTATTTTGGTTGAAAATGGATTTTAAATGACATGACTCTATATGTACATTTTTAAACACATTTTGGACAAAAAAAACAAATTTATATTTTTGAAAATCCGAAGGTCAATCGCACGGATTCTTAATACTAGTGTGCCTAATATTTTTCTCGGGGAATTACTTGAACCCTTACCCGAACTTTGATTTTTCAAAAGGTTTTATTTTTGTTTAAATAAACCCTTTAACTTGATTTTTCTAATTTTTCTTAGATAAATTAGATGATGACTCTAAAAATAAATAAATCCAAGAGTCCACGAGTTATGTAGTACCTTTTATGCCTTGCGTAAAAGTAAACTGTAACATACGGTGACTGGTCACTAGTTGTTTAGGACATTTATCCTCCCTTATGTTCATGAAGGGTTGTAAAACACTCATCGAAGTATTGACCAAATATTGGGATAATGATAGAATGATATTCAGATTTGAGGAGATAGAAATGACCCCAACTTAGGAAGAAATTCGGGATTGTACAGACGGTAATGGAACTTGTATGAGAAGAAGAAAAAGCCCGACCACAACCTTCTAGCCCCAAACAAACTCACCCCGACCGAAATCATAAAAATGCTTTATTTAGCCCATTTCTATTGGATCTCTGGACCATCAGTAGCATTATGAGATTTATGTCGTCGCTTTGGAACCAAAGAGGGATTCATAGAATACTTCTTAGAATTCCATACCTACAAAGACTTGGAAGCCACCCGACCATTAGCCTTCGCTATTTGCATGTTAGGACTCATAATATTCTCCTAAAACATACATCTTGCCATTGATATTTGAGTCATCTTAGTCACCCATGCCATTTTCTAAGACATAATCACAAATGGAGAAACCAAATATTCCGACCTAGTCTCATCATCCTTATCGATATGTACCGAGCTTTAGGTCGATACAGAAATCAACTTAGGTATTTCTAAGGGTGTAACTTGTTGCTACAGTGATGGATCTTAAAGCATCTACACAAAATGAGGGACTCCCATTCCTGTCCAATCAAAGTAGAAAAGATGACCTTAAGGATCACTGCGCGGATAGAATAGTCTATCCTTTTTTTCGAGGCTCAACGAAGAGAATATACCATAAATGTTCAGATTTCATTTCAACATACAAACCACCACACTCCTTTATTGATAATGATATTGATAACTCACTCCTTTATTAATGATACATATTTTTTTATATTAACATTAACCTTAATTTCATCTTTATGTTATATTTTTTGTATTCCCTTCATTTTTACTAGTCACAATTCTTTTTTTCGAGAGTTAAATTATATAATTTTTGATTAATATTTTAAAATATATTTTCTGTCATAGAAATTAATTAACTTTCAAATTAAGTCTTATGAAGCAAAACACGAGAGAAGTCGACCTAACTCTTTATAGAAAAAGTCGGGCTGTAACGTCATTTCCCTCCATGTTAAAGTTAAACCCATTTTTCTGTTGCTCTTATAAAACATCCCAAAGCCTTATCCCCAATGCAATTTCACTTCTTCTTACTCCAATGGCTGCTAGCCTTTCCATACACTTTATCCCTTTCAATTCCAAATTCAATACCCCAATTCCATACTACACATCGATTTCTCGGTGTGTAAAGGCGTCCGTTTCATCGCAGCCTCGGAGAACCAGAAGAAAAAAACCGCAACATCAGCTGAAGACGGCCGACGATGACGGTTCTATGGCGGCTTCGGGAACGGAAAAAGTGTTAAGGCTTGTGTTCATGGAGGAATTGATGGAGCGTGCTCGAAATGCTGATTCTACAGGTGTATCTCAAGTCATTTATGATATGATTGCTGCTGGTCTATCACCTGGACCTCGTTCTTTTCATGGATTGGTTGTTTCTCATGTCCTTCACCGCGACAATCATGGCGCTGTAACATTTCTATCTCTCTCCCGTTGTCAACGTCTGTGGTGTTTTTCATTTACACACCCCTTCAAGAAAATATTACTACTAATTAGGAGGAATGTTTGACTATTTTAACCTTATTTATATTTCAAGATATACTGTAATATCTCTTACTCTATTATGTGTTATAATTGAGGTATTTGTAGTTTTCAAGAACAATAACTACTAAGGTTAAAATATTACGCTCTATGTCTACTGGGAGAAAATATTTACGCCACATAACCCATATTTTGAGTTTGTTACCCGGTTTAGCCCACATTTGTGTATTTTATACAAGGTTGACACATTATGTATAATGCTTTCCCCCCTGGTATAATGTTGAATACTATTGTATATTGGGCTACATGGCATAATATTCCCAAATATAATAAATTTTGTCTTGAACTTCTAAAATAACAAGTATTTTGAGACATATTTTTAGTAACGACGACAAGTATTTTGAGATGGAGTGAGTACAAGCTTTTATTTTCTTTTGTGTTTAAATGTTAGGTGATATGTTTTGTTCAGCTCATAGTATATTATTAATGAAATATTAGGATATTTCATTCAATGATATGCTACTCTTAAGATACGATCCGGTATCTGCTTGGTGAAACTTTAGTGAAATACCAATGTTAGCATTGAACACCTATGTTAACTATAGGCCCAGTGGAATGTCTCAAAATTGCGTCATGGCCATACTTAGCTCAAGATACTACTTATCCTGTTCCAGTGCTATGATTTAATTATAATGTTATTAGCCCCGTTCAATACTTGATATTTTCAAGACAGTCAAGCACACTGGCATATGAGGAGTAAATATCACCGGTGATCATCCAACTTAGAGTTTATCACACAGAGGTCACTTTTTATTATTTTTTGTCACATAAAACTCATCTAACTTAAAGTTTATGTTTTTTAAAAAGTAGCCAAGTTAACTAAAATATAAATATCACCTGAAGTTTTATATTTTATATCAGAAATATGACAGGGCACTCCAAAATAAGTTAATTATATGGATAATTTCAGAAACCTCCCTCAGGTTTCGCTTTATAACCTAATCTACATTGTGGTTTGCTATATTACATTTTATTTCCTTATTTTAACATTTTGTAATAATTTTTAACTCATTATCATTAATTTTAAAAATATGATTTGACTATTTTTCCCTTACTAATATAGTCATTTATTCAGTGAATCTTATAATCACCTTTTTAATTAGCAGCAGAGTTGTTAGAGCATCAAATAATTCAATGACGAACGCAAAATCTTAGAGCTTGATGTGTTCCCATGGCTTCAGATTAACTAAAAAAATCAAAATAAGGAGATAAGCATAATTTCATGTACGACAAGGAGATTAGTGTTAAGAAGAGAAACCTTGTAGAAGATCTCTGAAATTGATCCATTACATTTAATACTCCTATGTTTTATTAAGCTGACTAGCTATTTGGAGTGTCATGCCATATTTCCAGTACAAATATAAAAGTTCAAGTGAGATTTATTTTTAGTTAACTTGGCCAAAGTTGGATAACTTTTATGTGACAAAAAATAGAAAAGTGACTTTTGTGTGATTCTTCAAGTTAAATGACTTCTTTTTGACAAAAA
This sequence comes from Anisodus acutangulus, assembly GCA_029783415.1. Classification (NCBI taxonomy): domain Eukaryota; kingdom Viridiplantae; phylum Streptophyta; class Magnoliopsida; order Solanales; family Solanaceae; genus Anisodus; species Anisodus acutangulus. The sequence goes on from CM056495.1 coordinate 25,979,783, forward strand.
ATGGAAAAGTGTTTTTTGTGTGGTGAACTTAAAGTTGGATGACACCGGTGAACTTTACTTGGCGTATGAGCATGTTTTACTTGGTTTACCTTTTCTTCTGCTTTTCCAATTAGTCAGTATGTCTTCTGATTAATTATTACTCTTGTTTGCCACCCTTGTCTAGGAGTTAGGCTCCCCTTTTTTGGTATATCCTCTACCTGTAACTCTTCTGCTAGTAAAGCTGCTTGTGTATTAACTCTTTTAATGTAAGCAAATATTGCTGGACCATACAAATTTTAGTGAGAAGAGAAAATGAATTTGGACACACCAAATGATTGGTAACCATGGGATTGAACTCATCTGATGTCATGCAATGGCAGATGCATGCTCTTAGAAGGGAGTTGAGTGAAGGTCTTCGGCCTCTACATGAAACATTTTTGGCATTGGTTCGTTTGTTTGGTGCCAAGGGTCTTGCTACAAGAGGCTTAGAAATTCTTGCAGCAATGGAGAAATTGAAATACGACATTCGCCAAGCTTGGCTGGTTCTTGTTGGTATAGTGAAAGCAAGCACCTAGCTTGATTTGTTGCTTTAAATTGATTTACAGTCTCCATAAACTATTCTTTCATTGAGTTTTAAGTTTGTTTTTTCCTTGGAGCAGAGGAGCTTGTACGGAGTAATCATCTAGAAGATGCCAACAAAGTGTTTCTCAAGGGTGCTGAGGGTGGACTTAGAGCAACTGATGAGATCTATGATCTCCTAATAGAAGAAGATTGTAAAGTAGGAGATCACTCAAATGCCCTTACTATCGCCTATGAAATGGAGGCTGCTGGCAGAATGGCCACTACCTTCCATTTCAATTGTCTTTTGAGCGTGCAGGTACTTCTAATACCATTTTATCTTAGTTCAATGTATCTATCTCTTTTGCCGGATAAGAAGCTTAAAAAGAAAATCCTACTAGATTTTTTTTTTTTGATCAAGTATTTCATTCATAAACATTGCCACAACGGCAATATACAAAGGTTATACCAAAAGATCAAGAATCTACACAATATGATTCTCTACAAACTCCACCCAATCCTCCTCTATACAACAAGGAACTTTTTGTTTACTCCAAAAGAAAATAAGAGAGCGGAGGCTACTCCTCAACTGAGAGAAACTCAACTCTACTCCTTCAAAAGCTCTCCTATTTCCCTAATCCTACGAGAAATATTATTGAGGAGAATTTTCATTAATTGCAGAAAAAGGCTGAAGCATCTCTAAGATGTAATTTTTTAATGATGATAAAATCCTATTGCAACACATTCCATACTGTTACGATCTTCTATACAAACTCACGTTGCACAGCTTATTGTGTGTGTTCGAGCTTGAAGCTTAAAAAGAGTATGGATTCTGGGGTTTGATAAATTGGAATTTGATCATTTAGTAATTACTTTGGATTCTTTCAGTACTAGAATAATATATTATAGTGCACATTTTCATGTAATATCAGCCATATGAAATAGTAATTTCACTGGCATTCTCATGGATTGTGAAACTTCTATTGAATGGGCACTTTAATAAGTTGCAAAGTGTGTAGGTATATGTGAAAATCTCTAGGTTTGTATATTTAAGTTAAGCAAGTTAATTGGGGGTGATTTGCATAAATTAGTTGACAATTTCTTATGGTCTTTTTGCTCCTTTTTTTTCAAGATTAGTGGGAATCTTTTATTGTGGCATTTCTATTTAAATTATCTTCACTTTTTTTCCCGGAAACAACCTCTCTACTTACCAAGGTAGAGGTAAGGTCTGTGTACACTCTACCCTCCCCAGACCCCACGTTGTGAGACTTCACGGGGTATGTTGTTAATTCTTTTTTTTTTCTTCCAGGCTACCTGTGGGATACCTGAAATTGCTTTTGCGACATTTGAGAACATGGAATATGGTGAAGGTCTGTAGCTTCTTTCCCTTTTCAAACTTGTAGTTGACCCATTTTGATTCCTCCATTTGTGCTTGAGCTAAATCCTCTCAATATTTTCTTGGGTTGTGATACTGGGCAGAAAGTATGTCTTGTTATATTTAGGATCAAGAAGTGCATAAATGTTCGTAGGATGCATCTGAAGTTTGCAACCTTAACTCATGTGAAGATTTTCATTCTACGTGACTAAAAGGAGGTTGCTCTGGATTGGATCAAATAGGAGATTGAGTAATACTCCCTCCGATTCAAAATTAGTGTCCACTTTGCCTTTTTATTTTGGTTCAAAATAAGTGTCCACTTACATTATCAAGAAGGAATTAATTATTTTCTTCCAAATTTACCCCTATTTAAATAAGTGAATTTTTTATGTAATCAAGTAGCTACATTAATTAGGTAGTATTTAACTAAGGGTAGTTTAGTTAAAGTACCTATTATTTCCTAGGAGTTGGTATTTTCTTAAGAGGTGTGCTAAATGCTAAGTGGACACTTATTTTGAACCGGAGGAGTAGTACTTTTGTTATTTCTGAATTATATATAATAATGGATTTGCTAGTTTTGGGGTTGTAAACAAGAAACATGTATACATTGGCTAGGGAAGAGTCTTCAAGTTGTTAAAAGTGGATTTATTTACTAGACTCCTTGACTTCTCCCTTGTTGGATATGCTAAGGTCTCGTTAATAGGTAATGCAGTATAGTGTGGAAAAGTATTTCGTTAAATAGTGCTTCCAAAGAAGTACTTTTTAAAGTTTTAAATTAAGCACTTCATGAAATATTTGGTGTGGTTATCTTTTAAAGTACTTCTATTGTCTCATATACAAAATTATAATCAAATGAATCTACACTTGGATTTGGCAGCACACAAACTGTATTGCTGCCTAAAATATTAAGACTAAAAGTGGCTTGAAAAGGTGCATTTTGGCCAAATCCTCCACAAACTAGAAGTGCTTTTGAAGCAATTACAATGCGCTTGAGAAAATGCATTTTATATATAAACACTTAGTAACTTGAGAACAACTGCCATAAGTAGCATTGACTTTATATAGGTTAAATGAGATACATTGTCAAGTTTTGTGCCATTTGGATGAAGCATAGTCTAATGATACCAGATAAAGCTAGGTTCCCAAAGGCATACGTGAAGACTTTCACCCCCACATGCCTGATAATTTTTTTGAAGTATTACTGCTCTGGTTCTTAAGATCTTAATTACTGAAAAATGGTGGGAAAGTTGAAATGAAAAATATAGTGCTATACCTAAATGCAGCTGAAAAAGGGAAGCCCCTTTTTAATAAGTTGGTTGGGGAAAATTCAAAGGATATTTTTCATTCACACATCTTAGGTACTCGGTAGACAAAACATCCTTGCATATTAATTCCTTTGTTTATTGGTGGATACCTGGTCAAAGTACTTCCATTTTATTACAAGAAACATCACATATCGGAGTAAGTTATCAAGTTGTTTCTGTAGCTACTTGCTCTTACTGCCACCCCTTGTTATTAAATTTGATGTGATGAATGGTAACGGTTGCATCCCCGTAGCGAACAAAATGATTTCAATTGATCAACTACCCCTCAATCCCAATTTACTTAGTGTCAACTATATGCATTCCATAGATATATCTGTTTCACTCTATTGATACCTGGTCAAAGTACTTCCATTTAATTCTAATGATTTCTCTCACTGCTAATTAAGACAAATAAGGGTTCTTTAAATTTCACAAAATCACACTTATAACTACACTGATAACTAGTGTAAGATCTTAGGTCTTCAAGATTGTTTTCTTACATATGATTTAGGTCTACCTTTTTTCTTTTTTTGTTTGAGACTGGTAACATGTGATTTAAGTCTACTTGTTCCTTTTTAACTCCTTATGGACCAGTAGATCTGGAGTACGTAAGACATGGTTAGACCTTTTCAGGCGACTTTCTCATATTTATTTTCTATCTCTGCTACTTGTATCCTTTGTCAGTTGTGATCATTTTCAATCTTGTCCAATCTTTTATGATTGCACATATATCTTAACATCTGTATTCTATGACATTCATCTTGTATTTGCTGGACCCTCGAGGCCCAAGGTTCCTTCTCATATAGCATTTACCTGTCTCAAAGGGTGAACATACACTAAAAAAAGGGCAGCCCAGTGCAATAAGCTCCCGCTATGCGCGGGGTCCGGGGAAGGGCCGGACCACAATGGTCTATTGTACGCAGCCTTACCTTGCATTTCTGCAAGAGGTTGTTTTCACGGCTTGAACCCATGACCTCCTGGTCACATGACAACAACTTTACAAGTTACTCCAAGGCTCCCCTTCAAAGGGTGAACATATACTACCATTTAAATTTTTCAGGTGCCACAATCATTCTGTGGAACCCGTTAGGTATTTTTGTGTCGCATAACTTCGGTAGCATCCCTCGAATTCATCCATCCTATATTTATTTTATGTGTTACATCTTCATTTATTGTACCATTCTCCTAAAAGACTATATTTTACCATAACTGGTATTGTAGAGAGACGTGAAAGCGAAAGCCAATGGGGTCGCTTCTGTAACTAAATAACCATCAATGAAAACCGTCTTTACATTGGATGGTTTCTGGATATCCCTCAATCTGTATATTCACGGAACCTGAGAAGCATATGATTAATCATCTGTTTCCGGAAGAAATCGAAGAATTTCTTGGGAAGCCTACCAGAGCCGTTCATCTTAAATATCTGAATTGTCTTCATTTAGGCACCACAATCCCGTCTACTCTTACTTTACTTTTGTTCTTTGTATGGGGTTGAACGTAACTTACATTGCCTTTATTTGGTCTTTACTTTTTCTTATCCTGAAACCCTTAATTCTTTAGAGTACTTCCCCATAGTTTCACTTTTTGGTCGACTCCGTCACTAATTTCATCAATCAACATAATATCATTTGCAAGTAGCATGTAACATGAAAGCTCGTCATATATATTTATTGGTCAGCTCATCTTTAAATTGGGTTGACGAGTATGGACCCAAGGCAGATACCTAGTGTTAAAAATATCCTCTATATTTACTCCAAATGTTGTCACACTTGTGACCGCTCCTCTGCAGAGATATGGAAACGAAATGATTATATGGGTGTAATTTATATCTTTTCACCAGGCTACTCTATTTGCAATCACGTGAAATGTATCTCTTCACTCCAGTTAAAACATGAAACCTACTCAAACCTTTAATTTCCTGGTCAAATTGAGCAATCAAAATGGACAAAGGGAGACAAAACAACATGTGATATAGTTCCAAGGATGACCCTGCTTGTGGAGACAACAGATATATGTAGCGGAACTCTAATTCGTACGCCATGGTTGATTTATTCATGTTACAAAGTTACTTCTTTTCTTTTTAAGCTCCTTGTGATCCTTCTTCTTTTGGAGCCACATTGTTAAAGTTCTCACATGACGTATACCCTGCGCTAATTTATTTTCTAAATCCGTAATATAGTCCATTTATCTATCATGCATCTGCTTTTGAAGCACTTACATCCAGATACTGTTTTAAAATTTTAAGTACCTTTCTGTTCATTAAACATAGAAGCCAAAGTTGCTTTCGCATCTTTAATTTTTGTTTTGCTGGAAGAATTGTTTGTTATTTTTGTTGTCTTTCCTGGTAATATTAGTTACTCACTGAATTAAACATTTTCTGGTAAATGTTTTTCAACTTTCTCATGTTTGGTTGATCAAAATGTTTTTGAAACACTTTCTCTAGGAAAATAAGTTACTTAGAAATGAGGAAAATGACTTCCCTAATGGAAGTTGAGAAACAAGTTCCGTAAGTGACATTCCAAGTTCATTGTCTCCTCCCCACCCACCCACCCAACACCCCCACCCCACCCCTTGACCATCCCACCCCCTGCCATTCCTGAACCCCCACTGCCCACCCCATCCCACCCCCATAGATTTTTCTAGATTACATATAAATGCTCTTGGGATAAAAAGATTTTGCTTACTTACCAAACACTAGAAATAAGTAAGAAATCCACTTGTTTTCCAAGAAAACATTTTCCTTCATACCAAACACACCATAGCAATAAGCCAATATTTCTATCAAATGAATAAGCTGATCATTAACTTTGTTTGGCAGGTCATATGAAACCTGATACGGAGACATATAATTGGGTTATCCAAGCATATACAAGGGCCGAGTCCTATGATAGGTAAGTTCTGAATCATACCCATGTTTTTTCGTACTTTTATCTTCCCAACCATGCTATCAGTGTTAGCTGAAACTTGCAGTGATTCAAGCTGTCGAATTAAGTATATATATACCTCCAGGTGATCTGGGTTTATGTTTCTATAGTTAAAGAGCTAAGATGATTTTTCAACGTCTGCCCACACGTGCTCATAACATGTTTTCAACAGACATATATTAGTTACCATTTGTTTGAGTGCCTTAGAATCTACCGAAACTGCCACCTAATTTAAGTCTAATCTTGGAGTTATAAATAAGGGTGTTAAGTGAGCAGGTAGGATCAAGATTGGACAGGTCAAAACAGGTTAAACAGAAGTAAAGGTCATATCCTAACCCATTCAAAGTTTGTTTGTTGCAGTATAAGTTGGGTCAGATCAATGTTGTGTTGGTCATACCCAACTTCCCCAACTCAAGGCCACTTCTCAAACAATTTCTTGTTGCAGCCGAGACAATTTTTCTCGCTATCCACTTATTTCATTTGTTTATTTTAATTTTTAGTTAGAGAGTTGAGTAACTTATTGAGTCCTATTAGCTAAGCCTTCGAATAGCGGGTTGAGAATCAAGTTTTTGGTTATATTCTTTTTCCAATTTTAGCCCAAAACTTTAATGGATCAATTCGTGCTCAACCTATTATGATCCATCCTTGATTTATTTATCAAGAACCAACCTGTCAAACTTTGGGCTGGTTACATAAAATTGGGCAAATAACACCTAGTCATAGTTTGGAACTTGGAGTATGTTTTTAAAATTTGTGACTTTACCTATGCATTGGGTTCTGTTGTCGACAGTTGATTAAAGTGTTGTACATCTTTCTGATATGTTGTTCTTGTGAACTGTGGTTGAGAAATTTAAATTTCTTATTATCTTTTTGTACTTACAGCATGTCTAATCATACAATCTTTACTGAAGCTTTTTGTCTGACTGTTAGAGTGCAGGATGTTGCTGAGCTACTAGGGATGATGGTTGAGGACCACAAACGTTTGCAACCTAATGTGAGAACCTATGCGTAAGAAACTTCCTTTTATTCTATCTTCAATAAGTTTTCTGTAGCATGAACATTTCTCTGTTTTTAGAAAGTAAAATTATTCATCTTGAAACATCTCAATTCCCCTTCTGCGACAAGACTGTTGATGAGCCAATATGACTCAATCACATTTCTTGAATCCTTTTTTCCCCAGTTTGTCCCTCTTTAATGACAAGCCCAAAATTCCTTTTTTTTGAGCAGTGAGAAAACTTTCATTAACTTCGTTTCGATTTCAGAACTTCCCAACTTAAGACACTGTAACCAGTGGCGGAGGCAGGACAAGCCAAAGTTTGATCCTTAGGTTTACTGATAACTTTGGGCAGCTTTTTTAATTAAGAATATATACTTTCTTCTTGGACAGTCTCTTAATTGGGTGGAAATTTATACTCTGAGAAGTCAGCCAACTTTTATTCCTAAAGTAGATTCTGGAGAAATTTAAAATAAATAGCATGAGCTAGTTAAGCAAGGAGTAGTACTTTGTTCTTCTTGTGTACTCTGTTTAGTTGTTTCGAAAGTTCTTTCCCAACCTTTTGGTTAGCCAACTGCAGAAGTGGAAGCAAGGACGAGGCCATTGTATTAATTGGTATATTGCTATGCACCCAACACAATCTTGTTGTGTAGAAGTTGCCTTTTTTCCCCAAAAAAAATATTCATGTGATGACTCTTTGTGTACCTTTTTCAGTTTGTTGGTTGAATGCTTTACCAAGTATTGTGTGGTACGTGAAGCTATCAGACATTTCCGTGGTCTAAAGAACTTTGAAGGTGGAACACAAGTGCTTTATAATGATGGGAAGTACGGGGACCCACTTTCATTGTATCTTCGTGCTCTATGTAGGGAAGGTAATAAATACTATGGACATATCGAAATTGCTATTTTTAGGATAAAGCGGCTCTTGCCTGCCCCCCAGAAGGACCAATTCTCTCTGGTACTTCTGTGATTTATTTGTTACCCGCTCGTGTTCACCTATCGCATGGCTTGTTTCGAAGGATGAAGGTTATAACTTATAATGCAACTAAAATATACTGATCCTTTTATATTGGGAACTGAAATGTGTGCTAGCTACTGTATAATATATGTGGAACAACACCATCAGCATCAAAAGAGATATATGGAAGAGACCCATTTTTACTCATTAGACAGTAGAGACTAATAACGAATTGTTCAGCTACTATTAAGTTCAGCTAAAATAAATATCAGTGAGCAATTCAAAATGGGGAAAGAAAAACATGTTACAAATATGTATTGCTGATTTTCTTTTGGTTTGGCGTGGAGGGGGCACTGGATGTTGAACAAACTCCAAATTGCACACTTCTTTCTTTTCCTTAATATACTCACCGATTTCAGGTGTTTACTTACAATCAATATGCTTCAAATGTTAATATCTAATTGCCGATAGTATTCATTTTCCTCCTTTCTACTTGAAAGCATTCTATTATTTACTCTGTTTTTTGGCATTAGTTGCCCTGAGTATCCTTAAGCTCATTTAAGGCGAAATTCATAGATAAACCCTTAAATGCGCGAGCTGACCCACGGGGATTTCTCAGTTGTAAAACAAAAAAGACAACTTTCCTAACCCCCCGTTCTTCTTCTTCTCCCCCCCTTCCCTATCCCATTCTTCTTTCCCCTGTTTTCTACCACAGATCCAGTGAAGAGGATCAGCAAGAGACTACCATTGGAAAAAGAAAGGAGTCACTGGACCAGAAATCCGACCAGGGAATACCCTGACGATCACTCCCATTTTTTTCTCATCTTCTTTTTCTTTAACCCGTAGCAAAACCCTTCTTTCCCCAAAACTCTCTCTAAGAAAAAAACACAAAACGAGTAACCATCACCAAAATCGGAGACCACCTCATAATCATTGGAATCTTCCACCAGCGAAGGCGTTTCTATGCTCCAGTGTACCATTGTTTTGCCACTGCGGTTCCTCGAATGGAACTTGTTTCATTCAGAAGCTCCAATATGCGCTTCTATTGTTATTTTACTATCGAAGCAAAACTGGAAATTGGTACAGAATAGAGAATACAAGAACGAAAGCAAGAAATATGCTTACTGATAATAGCTTTGTTTTGTATATTGATTTTTTATGTGTAAATTTAGTCCTTTGATATGATGATTTGAGTTTATGTGAATTCTGAAATTCAAGTTAATACTCTCTGCGTCCCAATTTATATGACTCGTTTTTCAGTCAGTCCCAAAAAGAGTGATATTTTTCTGTATTTAGTAAATTTATATTTAAGCATCCCATTTTATCCTTAATGAGATGATTTGTAGCCACACAATTTTCTATGGCTTGTTTTAGACCACAAATTTCAATAGTCTTTGTTTTTCCTCTTAAACTTCGTTCCCAATCAAACACCTTCACCTAAATTGTGACGGGGGAGTATCTTATATATATATATATATATATATATATATGTGGTCCTGGCTTTAATGGTTGTTGGCTAACAAAAAAGATGAAGACGAATGGGAGGGGGGAATTTGGGGCGAAATAGAGGTAGATAAGGTTTAAAAAAGAATTTCAATATGCTTTTTGAGTTGGAAATGCGTTGGAATAACCTCTAACACGCTCAAGTGTGAAGATACCAGACGCGTGGTGCCAGGTCAGACCCGGGCATCCAAGCGACACACCTCTACTTGTCTAAATGGCCACTCGGAAAGTCAAGGTGTCTTTTTGGCAGTTGGTGCCAAGTTTTAGGGGCTATCTATGAATTTTTGCCCTCATTTAATTGTTGAAATAAGATAATATGCTTGTAATTTCTTTGAGGAGTCTTAAACAAGAGTATCAACAAAGTGATCTTTTACTCCAGGGAGGATTGTTGAGTTGTTAGAAGCACTTGAAGCTCTGGCTAAGGATAACCAGCCAATCCCACCAAGAGCAATGATCTTGAGCAGAAAATATCGTACATTAGTTAGCTCATGGATTGAACCTTTGCAGGAAGAAGCTGAACTTGGATATGAGATTGATTACATAGCCAGGTAAGCATTTTTATTCATGTTAGTAGTCATATCTTGTTGCATATATGATGGAGGTATCAACTAATTATATGCCAAATTCTCTATCTTTGCTTGCGCAATTGTGCAGTGATTAACTCGACAATCAGGGAAAAAGCTGTTATTGTAGCACCCTGATTTCTATGTGTGTGCTCCATTGACACTTAACACGTTAAATTCATTATTAGGCATTTTCCACTTTTGTGAATCTTAGCCTGCTTTCAGCTCGCTCTATCTGCTTAGTAATTTTATCTACTGATTGAGCTAAGATTGATGATGCAATGTTGAAGTGCCAGGCCGAGATAATTAAGCCACTCAGTTGTATGATGATTTTTGTTGAGACTTGAGCGTATATCAATTTGGAATTTGCTGGTACTAAAGATGCACATGATGCTAATATTATCATGCTTATAATTCCTTATTTTTCATAATTGAGGGAACTAACCTCCTTTGTCCATTTTTATGCAAATTAGACTTGCATAATATCCGGGTTGGTGGAATAGTCAAGGGAAGACTACATAGCCTCTAATTCATAATCTTTTTTTTCCCTCCAGGTGCTCATAACTGTCATATCTGTTCTTTTCTTTTTTTTAGCTGATAAGCTTCTTGTCTTCTTTTCACAGTTTTGAGCTTTTCAGCCAGACAGTGGTCATTGTAATTGTACTGATAATAGAATGCCCTAATTTCATGTTTAATGATGGGCTGTTTATTTCTAATTGTTTCTTTGCTTGTATACTCATTAGTTTTTCTCCTAGGTTTATTCTGGTGATGTTCTGCTTCAATTTCTAGCTTTCGATTTCCACTATGAGTTGTGATTTAGTCGGCCATAACATTCAGGTATGTTGCTGAAGGTGGACTTACAGGTGACCGCAAACGATGGGTCCCAAGAAGGGGGAAAACTCCTTTAGATCCTGATGCCCAAGGATTTATATATTCCAATCCTAGGGAAACCTCTTTTAAACAAAGATGTCTCGAAGAGTGGAGGTTGCACCACAGGAAGCTTTTAAAAACCTTACTCAATGAAGGACCTTCAATTCTGGGGAACATTACCGAGTCTGATTACATACGTATTGAGGAGAGACTGAGGAAAGTCATCAAAGGACCTGAACAGAACGCCTTGAAACCAAAAGCTGCTAGTAAAATGGTTGTATCAGAATTAAAGGAAGAACTAGAAGCACAAGGTCTACCAACAGATGGAACCAGAAATGTACTCTACCAACGAGTGCAGAAAGCAAGGAGAATAAATCGTTCTAGAGGCAGGCCACTTTGGGTTCCTCCAGTTGAGGAGGAAGAAGAAGAGGTAAATGCTGTTCTCAGTGTGTTAACCGTAACTAGTTTTTCTTGAGATATGATGCAAATTCATGTCGTTCCTCACAAGCTATATCATATTTTGTTTATTTTCCAGGTCGATGAAGAGCTGGATGAGTTGATCTCACGTATAAAGTTGCATGAAGGAAATACAGAATTCTGGAAACGCCGCTTTCTTGGGGAGGGCTTAAATGAAAATCATGGCCAGCAGTCGGACATAATAGACTTAGAACCTACTGATGTGGTAGATCATACTGATGCTGTTGATGATATTGCAAAAGAGGCTGAAGATGATGAGGCAGAAGATGATGATGCACAAGATGAGGAGGAAGAAGTGGAGCAAACTGAAAGCCAACCGGAAGTAGGTGACAGGAAGGATAAGGAAGTTGAAGCTGCAAAACCTCTTCAAATGATTGGAGTGCAATTGCTAAAAGATTCTGATGTAACAGCTAGCTCTTCAAGAAAATCCAGGAGAAGGATTTCTAGAGTAGCTGCAGTGGTATGACATTTTATGGTGTTCATCAATTGCTAATTATTTGTTATAGCATCTCCGTAGAAAGAAAAATCATAAGATACTAGCAAATCATAAGGGTGATATCTGCTCTCTCTCTATCTCATATGGACTCAAACTGAATATCCACCAGCGTTCCTGTATAAAAGGGCAGCCCGGTGCACTAAGCTCCCGCTATGCGCGGGGTCCGGGGAAGGGCCGAACCACAAGGGGTCTATTGTACGCAGCCTTACCTTGCATTTCTGCAAGAGGCTGTTTCCACGGCTTGAACCCGTGACATCCTGGTCACATGGCATCAACTTTACCAGTTACTCCAAGGCTCCCCTTCAACCAACGTTCTTGTATCTTCCCGTAATATTTTAGTAAATCATTTGGAACGAAATGGGCCTGAATAGAGCTGGAATGGATTTGAAGGATTTATCTAGCCGACCCAAAATAGTTTGGGATTGAGACATTGTTGGTTGATTGATTTAGTTGATGTCTGCTCTCTCAATCCCAGTGGACTTTTTTTTCCAATTTTCATCTAAATATCTCTATCTCTTCTGGTTCTTCCCATAAAAAAATTCAATTCTGGACAAGGAAAGTCTAAATCGTCACTGGATTTCTGATGAGACCCATGTCACTCTGAATTTGCAATCTTTTCCTTTTCCCATAATAGCTAAAAGGTGATTTTCGGTGCTTCTTGTTTCTCATAAGCACCGCGGCGACAATAATTTGTTTAATAATTATGATTCAAAAATAGAAAAACAATTTGGTGAGGAGGGAGTATCGTTTGGTTACTACTTCCGTAGCTGTTGAGGGATTGACAAATATATCTTGTTTTCCTCTTCCCTATCCAAGTTCTGACTTTACCTTTCTTTATCTACTTTTGCATGTTGTAGCTTCATACGACGTACTTAAATCACATCTCTGGTTCGCCATTTTACGAAACTAATACCTTCTGTTTTATCTAGAACACATAGATGGTGTGCTTTAGGGAACTGAAACTTGTGTGTTTGAATCTGTTGACAGGAATAAGTCATTGCATGTGAGGTATTAAGAAGCTTGACTGCTTATACAATTAATTCTATGCTTCACATTTCATATAAGTAATATTATGTGCACTACATTATTAGGTTTATTAAGTGTTTCCCACTAGTTGTAAACTTAAGCATTTGTAACTGAATCGTAGGAAACGATCAATCAAATCAGTTGGAACTGGAACACTTAAACCTGGACGATTTGGTCCCACTTACTTGTCTTCTAGCCTTTCTGTTGCCTTAGTACATTTATAATTGTTTCCCTGGAAAATGTTTAGCACACATGCATAAGTGAAAATAGTCATCCAGGTAACAACCCTAAGTTCTTCCTACAAATGGAGTAGGTTTTCCGAAGTAGAGTTTACCCTTAAATTTACTAATTTTCACAAAATTTCTCGTTTACTTCAGGAAACTACTTAGGATTTATAAAATCAGTGTAAGAGCACGGCTATTTGATTGATATGTCTTTTCATATATGCACAGGATGATGACGATGATGACTGGTTTCCACTGGACATTCAAGAAGCATTTGTGGAGATGAGGAATCGGAAAGTATTTGATGTATCAGATATGTATACAATCACTGATGCTTGGGGTTGGACATGGGATAAAGAGTTCAAGAACAAAGCTCCTCGAAGATGGTCACAGGAGTGGGAAGTTGAATTGGGGATCAAAGTGATGACAAAAGTATGTTATGACATCTTTTTTTAATCTCCTCACCATTTTCTGAATGTTACATGCGGTCTTTCCTCAATCTACAAGTATTCTCTTGCTAAATAGTATGCTTGTAGGTTGAATTTCTATGTAAGAATATGCCGTGACAGATTTTGGAGGGTTCGTGAAACTATGTACATTGTTAGACAAGTATATGCTTTTCTAGCATTCTCCTATGACACTTCAGGAGTTACAGTTATGCTTTTCTAGATTTCTTACTTCAAATATTAAGTCTCTGGATTCTGGAATGAAGATTCTCAATATGTCACTAGATTTTTAGAGAATGAAGCTTAGGGGTTTGACAACTATGTTTCTAATATTGTTTTCTATTCTGATAGTGAATTATGACATTCTAGCAGAACTGGTGCCTTGCTCTTTCCTGTTCTTGTAGCTAGTGAACTTGGCTTCATGTATGGATGCTTCTGTTTTCTACTTGTGAACTAAAAATATTTCTTCTTCAGGTAATAGAATTGGGTGGGACACCAACAATTGGGGATTGCGCTGTGATACTGCGGGCCGCAGTACGAGCTCCTATGCCTTCTGCTTTCTTGAAAATTTTGCAGACAACACATAGTCTTGGTTATCTATTTGGAAGGTAACTTTGGTTTTACCTGATATACTTCCTTCTTTATGAAATTTCTTTTTCATGCTACTTGCAACCAAACAAATAAATGATACTAACATCAGCAAAAAGAAGGTTTCACAAAGATTAGCTAAACAAGTAGAGTTGCCTTTTAGATATTCAAGCTGAGATTGTGTTTACTCTATTGGTTCACTTCAACAACTCTTTCTGCTTTGCGGTGTTTTTCCATAATTTATCTTGTATGTCGTTATCATGGTCTTATCTAAAAATTTAACATGTTTAAACTGATTCTTGATCTTTAACCCATTCATTGCAGCCCTTTGTATGACGAGATCATCATATTATGCCTTGATCTTGGGGAGCTTGATGCTGCAATTGCCATAGTGGCAGATCTAGAGACTAGTGGAATCAAGGTCCCGGATGAAACCCTTGATAGAGTAATTTCTGCCAGGCAGAGTAGTGATTCCCCTGTTAATGGTTCACTATAGAATCTGCATATTGCAACTTTACTTGTAGGTTAGTAGGAATTCAGAGTAGCATACCATAACTGTGTAGCATATAGAGTCTAAAACGAACAAGCACGGAATGGAGAGTTGGTTGTATGCAGAAAAAGATCTGTTTTATACTTGAGTGTTGCTTCCAACCCCTTGGTCATTGGTGTTTTAAAGATCAGCAGGTTTTACCAGGAGGTGTAAAAAGTTGAAAATTCACGTACTTGGTACCTGAGTAAAAGTTGTTAATACGTAAACCTTTTTTTGAGTCTTTTCAGCATAGTTGAGATTTCGGAAAACTTTGGTGGCTATCCAGCAGTTAAAGAGGAATTGATTTACTGGTCCATTGTGAAAACTGTGTTTTATTCTTTAGCCCCATAAGATTGGCATGGTTTAGAAAAGTGAGGTTATGCAGCTTGTTTCAAAAGATGGACAAGCGCATTATGAAGTCTTGCTCCGAAAAAACGGAGAAGGCAAAGTAAAGCGTCATGCATGAAGTTGAAAGATATATTTGTTTAAGAAATGGGGCACGAATTTTTAATTTTTTTATAAATTGAGATTTCTTTTTATTTGTAAAATTGAACTTAATATGAAACTGAAATGAAAGGAAATTAACCTTAGCAGAAGGGAAAGGCTAGGTTGAGATGACTCTCTTGCTATCAACAAGTCGTTTGGTATCTCTCTATACACTCCATCCTCGGCCTCCATATCTCCCTGTTAATTGAAAATTCATAATATCAGATTGAGATAATTATTGAGTTGTATTCATGTTAACACCTTAAGGAATTCTCAAGTCTATATATTATTTTTGAATTGCTTGAAACTTTTAAGTTTCTTGTTCCTTTTGGATTAAATAAACTAGTGTACTTCAATGATAGATCTCCAAGAGGGTCCTTTTCTAGAGAACATGTTTTAGCTTGTACACTGTTCAAGTGTCCGTAGACACATGAGCTCTGATTTTGGAAGGAGACGAGTAATAAAAAAATGGCAATCCGGTGCATTAAGCTCTCAATATGCGCGGGATCCGGGAAAGGATCGGACCACAAAGGTCTATTGTACGCAATCTTACCTCACATTTCTGCAAGAGACTGTTTTCATGACTTGAACTCATGACTTGAACTCATGACCTCCTGGTCACATGTCAGCAACTTTACCAGTTACTCCAAGACTCCCCTTCAAGGAGACAAGTAATAACAGTCGCAAAAATCATTATTCGTCACTCTCATGCTGGTTGATATATCTTGTGAAAAAGTCACTAGACCATTAGGACTGTTATTTAATTTTTGTCCGGGCTTGCAAATTATTTAATGTTTAGTCATCATCTAAAAGTGGGTAGATAATGCTTCTTTTTCTCTGCTTTCTCAAACTTCACAACATTGTGCGCTGAAATTCAATTTTTTAGTTCAAAATTTCAGGACACATCGTCCTGTAATTCAATTTTTCAGTTCAAAACTTAAGGACGCTATCTCTTGAAGTTCAGTTTGTTAGCCCAAAACTTCAGGACACATTGTCCTGTAGTTCAGTTTTTCAGTCCAAAATTTAAGGACGCTATCTATTGAAGTTCAGTTTATTAATCCAAAACTTCAGGACATTGTGTCCTGAAGTTCAATTTTTCAGTTCAAAACTTCAGGACACTATCTATTGAAGTTCAATTTGTTAATTCAAAACTTCAGGGTGCCTTTAACTTCAATTATTAAATTCAAAACTTTAGGTGTAATTAAATTAAAGTTTTTTCAGTTGAAAATTTTAGGCCGATTTGCCCTTAAATTCAATCTTTTGTATTTTCAGCTTTAGTGTCCTCAAGTTATGTTTTTCAGCTTAAATTTCAAAAACACTATATCCAAAATTTGCATTGTGTAATTCAAACTTCAGGCTTGTCAATTATTATAGTTTCAACTTCAGACCATTGGAGAAAAAGATAAAATAACGAGAATAAGAAAGAAGTTTCAGTAATAGTGACCAATTTGATATAGTTTTCTTACACTGGGGTAACTAAAATGCTACATATGATTATAAAATTGTGTTCTTGAGTTTGAACTCCACATTCAAACTTATTAGTACTCCTGTACGGATAAGGTGAGAAAGCTATACAACCTGAAAGATCATGTTTGATTATGAGATGCAAATATTTGTTGATGTGGAAATTAATGAGAAAAAGACATAAAAGAAGAGAAGCAGATAGTCGGTAGAAGAAGCGAGGAGCGAAAAAGCAAGTCCATGCCATAAGTCAAACGGGGCCATTTTTTAAATAATTTACAATCTGCTTAGTAATGGAAGTATACTGATGACGCCATTTAAATGTTTAATCAAATAAGGACGAGAGTTTTCATTTTTATCTACTCTATTGGTCCGTCTCAAACTAATTGTGCTGTTTTTCTGTAAAGTTTAGTACGTGTTTAATTAATAGAAAAATTATTTAGTACTCTTTAATTTTGACTTGACATGAAGTTTAAGATTTTTTTTTTTTGAATCTTGTGGTTGTTAATTAAAGAGATATAAAATGTACTAAAATGCCTTTTAATCGTGTGATGTTAAACATGCCATGCGAAAAATTAGAATTAAAGTGTTGCCACAAAAGAAAAGAGAGATAATGTTTGGCCAAAAATGCATATATTTATCCATTGTTTGTCTCACATTTTAATATTTTAATTCATATTTTTAGTATTGATTATATAATTTCGTGCTTAATATTATATTTTATTATGTAGGAATAAAATGATGTGAAGACGAAGTGAATTGGATCAAAATTAGATGTAAAGTGTTGAAATTGGGAACAAGTAAATAAAGAAACAAGCAGCTGAATGGAGGGATTACAATATTTTAATCTTTATGTACAAGAAATCAAGAGCACAAGAATTGGAAAAGAAGAGATCACCCTTACATGGTGAAAGTCAAAAGAAACAATGGGAGCACCTGGCAGAACGTGAAGACGAGAATGAAAAATTTACTTCTTGATGCCACTTAGATAACAAGTGTTGATTGGAGGATGAGTGAATGAAGATTACATGACTTTAACAAGTTGATTGGAATTTGGATGAAGTACAGCACAACTTCATTTGACGTAGCACGTGAATTAACAGGAAGCGTGGTGCCTCGCTGGGCGAAGCCCAAAGCGAGGTCTTGCCTTGCTTTGAGGCTCGCTCAGCGAGGCCAGAAGTGACTGCCGGAATTTATTTTAGTTTATTTTATCTAGACTTTTTTTATATCTATAAATAGTCCATAAGTCACATTTTTTACAAAATTTTGAATAACTTGGGACCCAGAGTTCAGAATCTTTGACTTAGAGCGAGTTTGGAGTTACCGTGAAGGCCAGAGTTGTTTGATTTTACCTTTTCTTCTCCTTACTATTAATTTTTATGTTTCTTTGTATGAATTGTGATTTTTCTTCCATGTCTATGTGAAACTAAACTTCGCGTTCTAGGGTTAATTGCTTGATTGTTTGGCCAACAAATAAGTTATATCGACTATCTAATATACATGCTTGGGAAAAATGTTGTTAGATTAGAGAAGAAGTAAGAGGACGTGATATGATTATCTCTATAGTTGGGCTAGGATTTGTGGCTAGAATAGGAATATACATAGACATCGTGTTCAATTAAATACCGTAAATGAATTGCGTTCATAATAGGTCAATTCCATAGGAATATAGGCGGCGAACTGTTTTGAATAAGCGAGTAGTAGTTCGGGATAATACTACGAGAGTTACTAATCTGATTAATTAACAATCATTGATATTCAAATTAAGGAGAAATAGTTCGAGAACTCAATAGGATTGGTTGAAGTCTGTTTACTTTTATTTTTAGTTAGTTTATAATTAAAACTTCAAAATTCATCTCTTGTTCATATAATTAGAATTAGTTTAATTTAGTTGTCGGTTAATCACATGTCCCTGTGGGTTCGACATCCGATTTCTAAAATTACTATATTACTTGTACGACCGCGTATACTTGCGTGTGCATTTGGGAGCAACAAGTTTTTGGCGCCGTTGCCGAGGACTTGGAAATTAACTGTTTATCTAGATTAGACTTATCTTTTTGTTTATTCAAAAATTTTATCTTATTTTTTTAATTTAATAATTTGAGCATTCTTCTTGACATGACATCTTGGAACGAAAATTGGTCGAATGTTGGTTGTTCTTATTTTGGTGATCCTTGTCTGATTTGTGGAGGACCACACTTGTGGCCACACTATGATAATATTTTCGGGAACGGATTGTGTGCACCTCCCCAATCCTTTGCATGGAATATTTGTAGTATATGTGGTGGCCAAAATGAACATTGAAATGGTTGTCCTAATTCTTATTCCCCATCCCCGAACCCCTATTATGATTCTCCTGTTGTTTGTGATGTTGACAGAAATACTGAAGTAGAGGATGCGAAACTTCTTGCTCGAGTCAGCGATCTTGATGTAAATCAAACCCCTTACATAATTCCTCAAGTCGAGACAAGAAGTAAGACTCCGGAATTGCCCAAAGTTAGCCTTCAACACACGACTCATAGCATGAAGATGTATGGAATGACGTAGGTGACAACACTTGATCATCTAAGAGAGTTTTACTTTATTCGGCCTTACATGTTGGTCTTGGGCTCTTGGCCGAGGCCTTGTTTAGCTATTGTCTTTAAATATTATCTTTAAATTCTTAGTTAAGTGTTAGTTACTTAGGACATATTAAAAGGATGTAATAACCCTTAGCTACTCATGGGGACACATTCAATAAGGGAAAGATGACTAAGCCGAGAGAAGCCTCATAACATGGTGACATGGATAGGCGTGTACACGACAACAAGGAGATGAATACACTATCTAGAATATGGGAACTTCAAATTGGATAAACCGTGTTTAGATTTCATCAAATGGAGAATACCAATACATGGTTTGGAGAAACCGAAGGGTTGCTCGACTTGCCATCTCCACAATCGGCCAAGGGCCATGTATCTCAAGCACACTCCAATGAGCTCATTCAAGTACTAACCAACCGTGTATGGAAGCTATCAAAGAGGTTCTAGAAGCACAATGGATTTGGACGTGAAGCTTCCTCGGCCGAGGACCTTTCCCCTCCCCCCGTTCCTACCTAGTCGACTAATTGTATAGTTTGTGTCTTTATGTTTTCTTTCTAGAAGGGTCCTTGCTCAACTATAAAAGGAGCCCTTAGGATATTGTATGAATCAGTTTTTGTTTGATATAAAACTTGAGTGTTTACTCATTTGCTAAGTTTTTCAATCGGAGATTGAACTTCTTAGTTGATCCTCCGGGAGGGTCGCTTGGTTCTCCGCGAGAACCACCTATCTTTTATAAGGTTTCAGTCACCCTTGCTTGGTTAGTGTTGAGACTCGCGGTCAGCGAACCTCAACCTAGTCCTTGTGCAATTGACCACAACATCCTTGGAGACCACACGAGCAATTAACTCCTCGTGATACCATCCAAGAATCACATATCGACCGAATTGTTACTTGGTGTGTGATCGGTCTGCAATCCGTATTCCATGTCTATACCTTGTTCCAATTACTTGTTTCTTTACATATCCATCTCCCACAACACCTCATTAATATACTCACAAAAGGCCACTATCCGAGTATACCCGTAACCACACCTAATCGCAACCAACCACACCAACGTCTCCACCAAACTCCATTCTCGCATACCCTCACTGTCTCGGTCAACTTCCGAGTATTACCGTCACTAAAACACCAGAGCCCCACCACCAAAAAATCCCTCATACCACCCACAACCACCACCCAAAATGCCTTGTCCCGACTCCTTCCTCACCTACCCGAAATTACCACCAAACACCTCATTGCTGCCTACCAAGAGATCGAGAAACCTCAATCTTGCCCTACCATTTCGGGTCAACCAGAGTAAAATCAGGAATCAAACCCTTTACCTACTCAAATCCCTCCGTACATGCATCAGATCTTGCAAAATAAGTGCGTGAGATGAGCACAATAATAAGCGAGTGGAATGCAAAAATGACAGAGTAGAGTGCGAAACAAGATAAAGCCATAGAAAGAATTAGTTCCAAACTCATAGAGATACAAGGCCAGACTGAAACTTGTAATGGTCTACAAGTTACATACTTAGCCAATACCCAAGACGAATCTTAAATAGAAGAAGAGAGTAAGTTCTGGCAGGGAAATAATTTTGAAAAACAGAGATAGTGAGCCAATCTTGGCTTGAGAAACAAGCTCAAGAAATAAAAGTGCATGGGTTTCTTCGTGATGGTCTTACGAACATGGCGACACAATTGGTAGAAGCAGAAAGAGCCCAGACAAGAGATTGACCAATTTGGCTCAGATATTCATGACCTGCATGCTTAATTAAATAAAAAGATTGAGGTGTCTGATGTCCAATCATCAATTGTTGTGGATACTGGTCAATTTATATAGCATAAAGAGGAGTACACACCATTCGACCAGAATATTATTGATGATGCTGATGTTGAAGGAGTATACATTAGTGAAGATGTCAAAAATAATGTAATTTTTGAGTTGGAGCATGTTAGACCTCATTCAAAACACTTTTCGATGTTGTGTTTGGCTGGTGACATGAATATCAAGCCTTCCAAATCGATGAAGAGGTGTATAGATGAGGAACAAGTCCCCTCCATCCTAAAATTTTCCATGACGAAGAGACAAAAAAACATTCCTCACTTAAGGGCCAAAAAGTGCAAGATGCGATATCTATTGCTTGGTTCCTTTATTTTCACACTACCGCCCCAGATTCGTGATAGAAAAATTGATGTAAAATTGGGGGCACAATTTATATCCTCAAAGTGAATGAAAAAGTGATGAAAATTAGGGAAAGTATGAGTACCCTAAGTTGAAGCTGAGGAGCATGTGTGAGCTTAAGTGTGGGGTCGTGCCAACCCTTGATGTTGAGGATTATGCTACTATCTAGGCCCTAGAGAGTCTCAGGAAGTATTTCCCACCATTGTTTTAATTTTTTCTCTGCTATTCATGCATTGAGAACAACACATATTTTTAAGTGTGGGGTGAGTACTTTCGATACTTTTGAGGTCCAGGAATTTTTTTGAGTCTTAGAGTTTGAGAAAAAAAATGGAAAAGTGAAAAATTTTAAAAAGATTTTTGTTTATTTTATTTTCTTTTGTAACTTATTAAGTCCCTCATTAATGGCATACATCACCCGCTCCCTTGGATTTTATTATGGCTTCGGTTCTTGCCCGAGGGGGGAGCCTTTGAACCGGATATTAGATTTTTTTAGGAACCAAAGTCCCAAAGCCAATTGAATGCTAGGTACTCGGGTTAGGTGAAATATGATAATGAGCAATTCTCTGTGTTTGAAATCTAAAGCATGCTCAACACAAAGAAAGAAAAAAATAATAACCTCCATTGAGACACTTAGGCTCATTTTTATGACTTGTAGATGACCCATTTGAGCTTAATTTGAATTATCTTATGCTTGCCGGACTTGAAAATTGATATGGATCCATCTTGAGTTAAGTGTGTGCCATGTGTGTGCCATGTGTGTTGTAAGGTATTTTTGTGGGCTCCGTGCTTTGTATTGGTGTCTAGAACTTGACCGGTGTGTTTGCAAAATGAAACGAGTTATTAATCTAGGATGTGATAGAGACTTTCTTTGTTAGCCGAAATCAACCCCCAGTCGGCCTACATGAACATAATTACCCTACTCAGCCCCGTCGAGCCTTTAGATTTTTTTTCTTTGGTAGCCAATGATAAGCCTATTCCCGTTCATTCTATTTGACCTTAATTTGATCCTTCTTACTCCTTGAGCACTTTAATGATCTAATCGATATAAAGGGGTAGATAGAGTGAAAAAGAAGTAAGGGATAATTTGCTAGTTGATGCCCAAAAATAGTTTATGAGTGCACCTAAGTATTATCCAATTCTACAAGAAATACAAGTTCAAGATATTAAAATGTTACCATAATTGAACACATGGAATTAGCTTGAAAAAGGAGAAGGTCAATGCGGTTGGAAACCAAGTCAAGCTTGGTTTAGGTTCTTGAATTTCTTGAACTTATTCTACTAGGATTTGGAGAACAACAAGCCGGTATACTACTCCTAAAGCATGCATTGATGCATTTTGGGATCACCAACAAAAAAAACTCCAGAATAAATAAAGAGATATTTATTCCGAGTATCTTCAAGAGAGAAGGAATCAACTATAACGAAGAAGAACATGTTCCAATTAAGTTAGTCATACATTATTTGAGTTGTTTGAGTTGTTATAGTTGTTGGAAATTTGCCTTTGACGGGGAGGTGCGTCCACCCATATTTAATGAATTAAACACTAGTGTTCGGCATGTTGGAGGAATTGCTCTCTTTATAAGTCTCTAAAGTGGTTAAGGGTTTGGGACCCCAAGGGGTAACTCATATGTTTGAAGGAGGGAAGACCTAGATGTGCTTGAGTTTCAAGGCTAAGCCCACACACACGCTGCCGTCGCCCGCCCATCCCGTCCGGTCTCGGGCTCGGGTCACGGGTCGTGGGCTGTGGGGACTTTATGATATTATCTTTTTGGACCACAAATTGCTTAATATTTACAGTTTGGTCCCTAGAGTTTCTGAAAAGTTGATTTTGGGATTGACGGAAGGCAGAAACTTTCTGCCTACCGTTTGGACTATTTTTTGGAGCATTAACCAGCCATTACTTGGCTGTTAACTACTCCATAAACAACCCCTCCTTCAATGACCATCAGCAACCTCTCTAATGGCCATTAACAACCCTCTCTAATGCCATTAACATCCCTCACTAATGCCATTAACAGCCTTGTTTGTGGCAGTTGAGGAGTCCCTCCTCCATGCTATATATTGATGCATTTTGGCTCAATTATGCAACATATACAACACGAAAAACAGTGCACTTTCAGTAACGAAAAACAATGCACTAACAGTGATGAAAAACAATGAGGAAAGAAGCACATATACACAAGATATACACAATAGAGACACTATAAACACAGCGACAAAACAGAAGAGAAAGTCAATCCAATAACGTTGGACGAAAATAGAAACTCTTGCTTCCTTTTTCATTTCTTCAGCAAGTCGATTCGTATTTGTTTTCATCGTCAGACTCAACCTATTTGCTTTGTAGCGTTGAGATTAAAGTGTTGTTTTATCTTGGGAGACTATTGACCGCTAACGTAAAAGCATATATACGGGGCAATCTTGTCTTAAGGACATAGTGCAATCACTCGACTCAACACACAACGTTGTAACCATCCAAATTTAGTGTTTCTTAATTTCAGGTTATCAAGATTCAAGACACAACAAGCTTGCGGCAGTTATCAACATTGGCCTATTAGTTTATCCTTTCGAACACTTGTAATAGTTATTTACTTCCCGTACTGCTTTATACAATAGTAACCAAGAATTTAAGACAAGATTGTATTAGTATTAGTGTTCGAAAGATGTCGATCAAAAGTTGTGTGACCAAATCTGGATATGGCTGTGGTTTTCTGGTAGAAGAGAGTGATGATGATGCTGTTGAAGGTCAACGTGTTCGTGATGTCACCGCTCCCAAGAGTGGTGGGAACAAGCGCTCACGAGAGGTTGAGGATGTCAACTGGAACAAGAGGAGAAGGCTGAAGATGTGGTTCTATCTTGCAGCAGAAGGCCTATATCTGTTCCAGACAAAGGATCCGAATAATGGTAAGGAGGAAATGAACACTCAGTCCGATGAAATGACTGAAGTGGGCCGGAATCCGAAATTGGGATAAGTAGTTTTTCTTACTTGTCAATAATAAAGATTAAATGATGTCTGATTAAAAATGGCTTAAAGTAATGAGGAATATGAAAATGTTTTCACGAAATAATTTATATTCCTTACGCTTTAAAATCAGAAGTATAATCTCTTTTTCCTTCCCGTTTAAAGATTGGATTTTGTAAACGACTTAAAAAGATCCGTTCTTTTAAGTGTAATTATTAAAAGTGTGTAAAGTATGTTCGCACATACGAGGGAGAAAGATCCACTGACTGTGCGAAAACTGTTACCACTCTTAAGTAAGCGCCAAGAATTGTCTGGGCACCAATCATAACGGAAGAAGACTAAAAGCTAAAGACGTTGAGCATGTCATACTATTTGGCAGAAGATCCTTCATAGGATGATATTGGACACTCAGTCATACAAAGCCTCCGGGCGACTGAAGTGGGCCAAAATTCCTTTGATATGATAATATTGGACACTCAGTCATACAAAGCCTACGGGCGACTGGAGTGGGGTCAGAATTCATTTCATAGGAAAAGTAATGGACACCTAGTAAGGTGGGCTAGAGTTTTCAGGTCTTAAATGATCTGAAGGCCTAAAGAAAGGCAGAAAAGAAATTGGACACTCAGTCTGCCAAAACAACTGGAATAGGCCTGAGTATCCAAATCACATATGATCCGGTTGCGCCCTAACCACGGGCAAGAAGTTGTTCATGTGAAGCAACGCCACCTCTAAAGTAGAAGGGATTGGAGAGGTTGTCCTCAATAGGACTTCAGGGAATGGGATCACTCTCGAATGAGGTGATACATATTCCAAACTTAGTTTAAGGGACGCTGTTGGTCAAGCTGGTTTGAGACTAGTCCAACAAGTCTGTAATAACTAAGAATTGTATAGTATGTCTGTAGCAAAATGAATGATATATTTGTAATCCGTGCATCTATGCCATCATAGATTAAGACACGTTAAATAGAAAGTCATTCAAAAGCTAGTGAAGTTGAGATTGTTGCCTTCTTTCGACATAAACCCTCAAAATGAATGAGAGGTAGGCGAAGAGGCAAAATCACCTTTCCAAATTCCGTCAAAGGAATAGCGAAAGAAGCACCGCTCCTCTAGAACTTAGTCATACCTTTATGGCTGATTTAAAGTTTATACAAAATAGAGGGGGGAGACAAGTACTTTGTGACCTTCATTGATGATGGTACAACGTATGTAATCCTTTGTTTGTTGAAAAGTAAAGATGAAGTTGTTGAAGCGGATAAGCGCTACAAAGCAGAAGTTGAAAATCAACTAAGCCTACGGATTGAGAAATTCGTAGTGATAAAGGAGGAGAATGTGAAGCATCGTTACTTACCTCAGTCCAACTGTGTTAGCCAAGCGCAAAGCCACACACCCAAAATATGTGGGGCAAGGGGATCCTTACCGCTAATGCGATTCTCAACAGAAATACGCATAAGGATAAGGATAATTCTCCGTGTGAAACATGGAAATGATCTCACATACAAATGTTGTGATGTGGGGTGACTTGGTAAAAGTTGGAATACCGAAACAGGTCAAGTTGGATCTAAGACTGTAAATTGCATATCCACTGGATCTACAAATAACAGTAGTGCTTATCGCCTCTTGGTGTCAAAGAATACTAAATTCTTTGAAGATAACTTTCCTTGAAAAGGAAAAAGAAGTAATTGCTCAAGGTTAACAAGAACCCGCGAGGGCCTGACTGTCCAGAACTAGACGTTCCGTATCTACAGGACTCGAAAGTTGCTGGCTATCCGGAACTTAATATTCCAGATCTGCAGAACTCAGAGATTGTAGATGTTGAACCGAGACGGAGCAAAGAAGGGACAAAGACTTGTTCCAGACCTTCTAGCTTGTATGGTTAAGAATGGACCATGGATAATTAACAAAGAATTGTCATCTCTAGAAGCACTGCTTTGGAAAGAAGCTACAAAGGCAGAAATAGATTCCATCATATAGAACCATACTTGCGGAATGGTTGATCTTCCTCCTGGAAAAGAACCTTTGGGTTGTGAAAGAGGATACTCAAAAGTGAGTACAAAGTAGATGGATCTAGTGACGAGTATAAGGCCTCGGCTACTTATACATGTACTCCCCTGTGAGTAGCTTAACATCCTGGACTATTGTAGTTTTGCGTGGCATGGATGTTGAAACAGCCTTCCTAACCGGAGAGTTGGAAGAAGAGGATCAGAGTTGATTTGCTGGACTATTGGGCTTCTTTCTGAACTTTCATTTTGGTTCCTGAAATGTTTACATTTTGGTCCTGAAAGTTTCAGATAAAACAGAAACAATGAATCTGACCACAGAAACATTGACTTTGAAGTTAGAAAGCCAAGAGTTGGAAAACTAACAGTCTGAGAGTGGAAATTATATTGAAACAAAAGATATGAGTATCACAGATGACATTTTATGAATTGGATTTCTAAGACATCTAACGAACTCGTCTAACTCCAAACTCAGTTGTGAGATAGTTGACAGTCTCGTTGAAGTCACCAATGGATATGAATCATAGAACTGATTGGAATCATGGTGCACCCATAGACAAGGAGCGATATGCACAGGTCACGTGTAGTTCAATGTATTGTACACACTACAACCGACCTGGTATCGGCCTACAAACAGATCAGTTGAGCTAAGGTTCACTGATGATTTTAATAAATGATCAATAGAAGGCGTTAAGTCGGATATAATTATATCTGAATTATTCGCTTATCTACGGATTATGGTATTCTGGATGTCTAGCGGTTCTGGGAGAACAAAGTGATGCAAACTGGACATCAGATATGAAGAACACCAATGCCACAAGTAAATGTGTATGGTGGGTTTTGGAAAATCCTTTAAGCAAACTTGCATTGGCCGATTCATGATAGAATCGAAGTTTATCGCTTTATACAAAACATGAAAGAAGTTGAGTAACTTCATGACTCCTTAGAGGACGTCCATTATTGGGAGAAACCCGTGCCTTCAGCAGTTATACACTGTGGCTAGCCGGTCGACTTCAGGAAGGACACAGATGACGGCGTCTGGACATATCTGTCAGGATCTGTCGGAGACGTAAGACCGTATGACAGTTGATCATCACAGGTGTCACTTCCTTCTTTACTAACTAAGGGACTACCCGGAGATCAAGTGTTCTGCCTGTCTAGGGGAATGGGCTTAAAACCCAAACAATACAAACCATTGCGGTGGTAACCCAACCATACTGATTGGAGATCCCAAGAATTTGGTTCAATGGAAAAACTAAGCTGCAAAAGGTTCAGTTGAGCGCTTCGGTGGAAGCAAGAACACATCAGATGATGATTTCTGTACGGAAACATGAATACAAAGCTGTTCCCGCGATAGACATTAAAGTGCTACCTGCATGGTGGGTAAATGTTAAGCTTTCAAACCTTTAAACGATCCTCAAATGGTTGAGGTTAAGGTTGGGGAAACTTTTAATGATTCCTAACACTTGTGAAGTGGGGTATAGCAGGATACCTTGTAAGAGATCACCTATTTAAGTGCGAGGAAGGCCGCCTCAAATGAACACACTTAAGAATCCAAGTTTGTCCACGGCCACAACGGACAAAACTATAAGAATGAAAACGAATAAGGAGAGTTATTGTGTTGGTATCATTGTCTTGGCTTACACTAAACACTGACGGTTCAAGACATCACTTTTCACCGCGCAGTAAGTAAGTCTGGTGGTATTCAACTAGAGAAGGTTCAAAGCAGAAGCTACCTCTCCTGATGCAATATCTTTTCGCTGAATTTACTAATTTAATGAATTAAACACTAGTGTTCCGCATGTTGGAGGCTTTGTCTCTTCTCACATGCATAATCTACTAAGTGAGTAGATGACCGTAGGGCCAAGAATCGTCAAATTTCATTGAGAAATGAAAGAGATATTGGTCCACGAAGTAAGGTGTTTGAGGCATGGAAATATGGTGTGGGACAAATCTACCACATCGGTGGGAAAATGAAGAATTGCTCTCTTTATAAGTCTCTAAAGTGGTTAAGGGTTTGAGACCCTAAGGGGTAACCCATATGTTTGAAGGAGGGAGGACTAGATGTGTTTAGGTTCACGGCTAAGCCCACACGCACGCCGCCGCCGCCCGCCCGTCTTGGGCTCGGGTCATGGGTCGTGGGCTGTCGGCTGTGGGGACTTTATAATATTATCTTTTTAGACCCCAAATTACTTATTATTTACAGTTTGGTCCCTAGAGTTTCTGAAAAGTTGATTTTGGGATTGACGGAAGGCAGAAACTTTGTGCCTACCGTTTGAACTATTTTTTGGAGCATTAACCAGCCATTACTTGGCTGTTAACTACTCCATAAACAACCCTCCTTCAATGACCATCAGCAACCTCTCTAATGGCCATTAACAACCCTCTCTAATGCCATTAACATCCCTCACTAATGCCATTAACAGCCTTGTTTGTGGCAGTTGAGGAGTCCCTCCTCCATGCTATACATTGATGCCTTTTGGCTTAATTATGCAACATATACAACACGAAAAACAGTGCACTTTCAGTAACGAAAAACAATGCACTAACAGTGATGAAAATCAGTGAGGAAAGAAGCACATATACACAAGATATACACAATAGAGACACACTATAAACACAGAGACAAAACAGAAGAGAAAGTCAATCCAATAACGTTGGACGAAAATAGAAACTCTTGCTTCCTTTTTCATTTCTTCAGCAAGTCGATTCGTATTTGTTTTCATCGTCAGACTCAACCTATTTGCTTTGTAGCGTTGAGATTAAAGTGTTGTTTTATCTTGGGAGACTATTGTCCGCTAACGTAAAAACATATATACGGGGCGATCTTGTCTTAAGGACAGAGTGCAATCAGTCGACTCAACACACAACGTTGTAACCATCCAGATTTAGTGTTTCTTGATTTCAGGTTATCAAGATTCAAGACACAACAAGCTTGCGGTAGTTATCAACATTGGCCTATTAGTTTATCCTTTCGAACACTTGAAATAATTATTTACTTCCCGTACTGCTTTATACAATAGTAACCAAGAATAGTTAGATTCTTGTGGTCCTTAACTGTAATTTTTTCATTCTTAGAAAATTTGCGTTAGGTGTTGATTTTGTGTTGTAAAGGGCTTCTTAGATTGACTAGAGTTTAAAGAAGGTTCCAACAATTAGTGAAAAATTGTTGAGGTGGGGATATGTCCTTTAGTGGTCAGTTCCTTAGGTTACAATAGTTGTAACTAAGGGTGGCCAGTGGGCCGAGACGGCCCGACCCCGACCCGACTCCGCTAAAAAAAAAAAATTGGTGGCGGGACGAGACACTCGGGACGGGACAACGTCTCGTCCCGCCAGACCCGAGCCCGCCCCAGGCCCGCCCGCCCCGACCCCGCCCCGACCCCGACCCCGCCCTTTGTCCCCCATTTGCAAATATGGCCGTTGCACCAACGACCATTTTAGGCCTCCCTCCCCAACCCCCCCACCCCTTAATATTTATTTTTAACCCATAAGTTATTATATTTACACTTTAACCCAATTTTTCAACTATAAATAACTCATTTTCTCTTCATCTTTTCACAAATCTTCCTACAATCTCTCTAATATCTCAATATATCTCTCTACAAGTCTACATTGTTTACTAAATATTTAATTTTATTTATTCATTTGAGAATTGGGAGTGAAGTTGGCAACTAGCTTGAGGATCTTCCATCGAGCAAAGTTTTAATTTTCAACCTCTCGATTACACGTCGACGTTACGTCGGCGTTTGGTACATTCGTTCATTCATTAAATTATTATTGTCTGTTTATTTTATTTAGCGTACTTAATTTTATTGTCTTTAATTATTTATTATCATAATTAAAATGGAAGGATTAAAAGGTATGTTTAAGGGTAAGGGTAATGGTGCTTCTTCTAGTAGGGGCAACCAGGGCAAGGGTACTTCTTCTAGTCATCTTATTCGTACACAGGATGATTTTGTTGATACTCAACATTTTCCTACAATACCATTAGATTTAGATCAGGAGCTATTTTCTGGAACTCAAGAAGACTTTAATTTAAACGATGATCTAGATGATACACCCACTAATGTTGATGACAACACACCCACTAGTGCACCTTCAACTGAAATACCTCCTATTCCCCCTAGTATGAGACGAGGTCCAGCAAAATGACCATTAAAATCAGATGTATGGACATTTTTTGATAGGGACGTAGAGAATCAAGTAGCTATATGTAAAATTTGTAAAAATATTTTAAAATTTAAAACTGGAAAAGGTCACGGTGGGACGGGGGGTTTAATTAGACACGTAGTAAGTGCTCATCCAGCTAGGTATGCCCAATACCAAGCTTCAAAACCGGGTGCGCAAACGCCCGCTCCATCGGGACAAGGTTCACATACTCATACTGTCCCGGACCAAGTACAGGGTCAAATTAACCCTATGAAGGGGGGGGGGGATTGTAGGCTCTAAATACAATAAACATAGAGATAGGGAAGCAATATCAAAATTAGTTGTTGTGGAGGGTTTGCCTTTTTTATTTCCTTCATCTCCCGATTTTATTCATTACATTAGAGATATATATAATCCTGCTTTTAACGATTTTCCTAGATCAACTGTTAAGAGAGATGTATTTAAATTCGCGCATGAATATCAACAATATTTACGTTTTGCATTATATCATTTTAATGAGAAAGTATCTATCACGTCTGATATAGGTCGTAGTACTAACGGCCGTGATTATTTAACTGTAACTTGTCATTGGATAAATTATAAATGGTCTATGCAAAAACGTATTTTAGCGTATAGATATATAGATGATAGGCACACTGGTACTTTTATTGCAGATAATATTTATCAAGTGTGCCATTATTACGGAATAACCAATAAAATTATGACTATTACATTAGATAACGCTTCTTCTAACAATTACGCAATTACAATTTTAAAAAATAGTTTAACTCCATCTTTTCCAGATCATTTTCAAATAAAATGCGCGTGCCATATATATAACTTAATTGTAAAGGATGGTCTATCACTTTTTGAAGACATTCTTAGTAAAATATAATTTGCTATAAACTTTATTTTTAAAAGTAATAAAGTACAACGTAGAAAAGAATATAAAAAAACTTGTCACGATTGTGGACTACCTTATAGAAAAATTCCACAAGAAGTATCCACTAGGTGGAATTCTTTATACGAGCAACTACTTGTTGCTTATGACTATAGAATACCTATAACTTTATTTTTTAACTCTCATAATAAAAAATTCAGCTGATATGATTTTAGATAGTGATTGGGTAAAAATTTCCGAACATATTGTATTTTTAGAGAATTTTTTTCAAGCAACAAAAGAATTTTCCGGTATATATTATCCTACTATTTCAACTATGTTGTTTTATATAACTCTAATATTTTTATTACTTAGTGAATATATGGAAAAACCAGCTTATAAGGCAGCTATTAAAAAAATGTTTGTCAAAATAAAAAAATATTTTATTCCTATTCCCTCTATTTATATTATTGGTTCTGTATTAAATCCTACTATTAAAATAGACGGTACTAAATCACTAATTGAAACTATTTACGATTGTATAGAAGTACTACCACCTCCAAGTCCCAAAAATCTAAATCACCCACCACCTATTGAACAAACTAAAGAAGAAGTGTTGTCTAGCGTAGAACACCAATGCAAAAAATATATAGATTTTATCAACAAGAAAATGCTAGTAACTTACAAGCTTCCATACCATCTTCTTCATCTTCAACACAACCTTACAAAGACATGTTGTTTCAAGCGCTAGTATTGAAAGCCTCGAGAAATAGAATGTGCTTGGCCGCATTCTACTACTAACCAAATTAGCGAATTGGATATTTTTGTTTTGCGTGGTTCTGCATGTGAAGAAGTTATCAATGAAGATAGACATGAAGACTTCTTTGAAATCTGGAGGGAATGAGAAGACCTTTCCGACACTTTCATTGATGGCCCGAGATGTTTTGAACATTCAAGCGTCATCAACTGCGTCTGAAAGCGCTTTTTCTGCCGACAGATATCAAATAGGAGACCACAGACACTCATTAGCCGGAGACAGCTTTGAAATTGCAGTATTATTCAGAGATTGGATACGAGCGGAGCGGAGAAGGTGCGGTCAACCGGAGATCAACGAAGAAGAAGATGAAAACTACAACGAAATCTTAATCGAAGGTAGTGGAAGCGACGTGGATCAATTTGATCAACAAATACCAATTCCAACCGAACAACCACAGGAAATCATCAAGCAATTAGAACATGTTTTTTTGAGAATGTAATTTTTTTAATTGCAATTTTATTATGTAATTTGCAATTTTTGGACAACACCACAAAGTTGCAATTTAGATTTTAGACAATTGTATTTGTAATTTTGTATTACAAAAAAATCATATGTCTATTAAATAATATAAGAGGCACAAAAACAGCATTGAGATGTTTTTATTACACTATCTTATTTTGTTTATTGAGTTTTTTTTATACATATGTTATTTAAAAAAAAAAAGAAGGAAAACCCGCCGGAGCCCGCCCCGAGCCCGACCCACCCCCGACACCGACGGGATCGGGATCGGGACGGGACTGGAGCAAGTTCCGCCAGACCCGACCCCGCCAGACCCCGCCAGACCCGGCCCGCCAGACCCGAGCCCGGCCCACTGGCCACCCCTAGTTGTAACTTTAAAATTTTTCAAGTTATAGTGGAGAGTTTTGGGAAAATTCTATTGGAGATAGGTAGCGCTTTTTGTCTTTCTTGAGCAATTGTGTTGATTTATTATTTTATAATTTACTTCTTGCATAGTTATTGAAGATTCGGTTCTTCAGTACATAGGTGGCAACATAAACTATTAATAATCAAAGAGGAAAATGGAAAAAAGAACACTAGAAGAATTCGATTAAATAACGGGAAAAAACCTCTAATCAGTTTGTTGGGCGGGGTAGAATCAGAAAAGAAATGAAGGGAAAGAAAAGAAAATTAAATGGGGGAAGGTCTTATCCATTTCGAGAGTGGAAGACCTAAGCATAGAAAGTTAAAAAGGTCAAATCATTTCGGATGAATGATGTTTACAGTTTCAACAAAAGTACTTTGGGGGCTACTGGTTGCAGGGATGATAACTAGTGTGTAATTTTTAGGGGTGAGCGGATTAGGATATTCTAACTTTTTTGAACTATTCGGTCCTTACCCAGTAAAAGATCGATTTCTAAATTTATTATTCGGAATCTACCCGTAACAATCATTACCCGGAATCTATCCGGACCCTGCGATTCCAGGTAGATTCCTAGGTACCCGAAATTAGTGTTTTTTTGTGCAAAATAATGCCTTCGAATAACAGCTTTGGTTTAGAAATAAACTCGTCTGCTTATCCTCTGAAAGCCAGCGCCACAAAACCCATAAAGAATCCTTTCAGAGCAAATATCCCAAGAATGTTTCAAATATTTGCTTTGGTTTTCGTTTCAACTTTCTTTTTCAATAACTTAAAGGAGTACATAGTTTAAAAAATTCAGCTTTTCAATTTTCTACTGTTTTTGGCTTTTTCTCTGCTTATGATTGTCACTTTGTATTATTTGATTTATTTCTTGATGATGAAAGTGACTGTTCTGCATTTGGTTCCCCCCCCCCCCCTTAATGACTTTTTTTTCTTTTTTTATTAACTAAAAAATAATGAAATTTAAAAAATAAAAATATTTAATATTTCATAGGTTTTGGGTATCGGTTCTGGGTCCGGGTACCCTGTCGCTATTTGTCGGAACCAGAATCGGACCCAACATTGATCGATTCCTACTTTTACTACCCGGAACCTACCCGTTATTATAATATATCTACCCGAAACCTACCCGTTATTATAATATATCTACCCGAAACCTACCAGTTAGTGTCGATTTCGATCGGGTATCTGGGTACCCTGTACCTGTGCTCACCCCTAGTAATTTTGTTGCACTTGTACATTTGTGTAATTTATCCAACAAATTTGAAATTGATTAGCTATTTTAAGCCCAAATACATGGAACTAAGTCCAATTTTTTGGTTGGATTAGGTCAACTAGTTGGGTTTTACAAAATGAGCTTGTTTCATTAGACAAACTACTGTTTGAAACTCAACCACCATTCCGTACCTGTTTGAAATTTAGTCACTTTTTAATATAAAATTTAGATAAAATATCTCTAGCTAAAATACAAAAAACTCCATAACAGTGTGCATCGTGAATGAAATCAGTAAAATTTGTCATAGCTTTAGTTCTTTCGGGGTGGCTAGTGGGCCGGGCTCGGGATCGTCGGGCCGGGTTTGGCGGGATCGGAATAGGCGAGATTTGCCGAAGTCCCACCCGATTCCGATCTCGTCGGAATTGGGTCGGATCGGGATCGGAATCCGGGGCGGTTTTTTTTTTTGCACTTAATTTAAAAAATAACATATATATAAAAAATTCAATAATTAAACAAGACAAGATAGTGTAATAAAAATATCCCAAGACTGTTTTTGTGTCTCTTATATTATTTAATAGACATATGAACTTTTTGTAATACAAATACAATTGTCGAAATTGCAACTTTGTGGTGTTGTCCAAAAGTTACAAATTACATAATAAAATTACAATTAAAAAAATTACATTCTTAAAAAAACTTGTTCTAGTTTCTTGATAACTTTCTGTGGTTCTTCGGTTGGAATTGATATTTGTTGGTTAAATTGAGCCACGTCGCTTCCACCACCTTCGGATAAGATTTCGTTGTAGTTTTCGTCTTCTTCTTCGTTGATCTCCGGTTGACCGCACATTCTCCGTTCCGCTCGTATCCAATCTCTGAATAATACTATAATCTCCAAGCTGTCTCCGGCTAATGAGTGTCTGTGGTCTCCTATTTGATATCTGCCGGTAGAAAAAGTGCTTTCAGACGTAGTTGATGACGCTTGAATGTTCAAAACATCTCAGGCCATCATTGAAAGTGTCGGAAAGGTCTTCTCATTCCCCCACCAGTATTTCAGCAAGTCTTCACGTCCTTCTTCATTGAGAACTGCTTGGTACGGTACAGAACCCTGCAAAATAAAAATATCAAACTCGCTAATTTGGTTAGTAGCGGTACAACCGCACATTCTATTTCTGAAGCTTTCAATACTAGCCGCAGAAACATCATGTCTTTTGTGAGGTTGTGTTGAAGAAGAAGAAGAAGAAGAAGAAGATGGTATGGAAGCCGGTAGGTTACTAGCACTTTCTTATTGGTAAAACCTATATACTTTTTTGCATTGGTCTTCTACGCTAAACAACACTTCTTCTTTAGTTTGTTCAATAGGTGGTGGTTGATTTGAATTTTTGGGACTTGGAGGTGATAGTACTTCTATACAATCATAAATAGTTTCAATAAGTGATTTAGTACCGTCTATTTTAATTGTCGGATTTAATACAACACCAATAATATAAATAGTGGGAATAAAAATAAAATATTTTTTTATTTTGATAAACATTTTTTAATAGCTGCTTTATAAGCTAGTTTTTCTATATATTCACTAAGTAATAAAAATATTAGAGCTATATAAAACAACATAGTTGAAATAGTAGGATAATATATACCGGAAAATTCTTTTGTTGTTTGAAAAAAATTCTCTAAAAGTACAATAAGTTCAGAATTTTTTCCCCAATCGCTATTTACAACCATATCAGCTGTATTTTGATTATGAGAGTTAAAAAATAAAGTTATAGGTTTTCTATAGTCATAAGCAACAAGTAGTTGCTCGTATAAAGAATTCCACCTAGTGGGTACTTCTTCTGAAATTTTTCTATAAGGTAGTTGACAATCATGACAAGTTTTTTTTATATTCTTTTCTTCGTTGTATTATATTATTTTTAAAAATAAAGTTTATAGCAAATTGTATTTTACTAAGAATGTCTTCAAAAAGTGATAAACCATCCTTTACAATTAAGTTATATATATGGCACGCACATTTTATATAAAAATGATCTGAAAAAGATGGAGTTAAACTATTTTTTAAAATTGTAATAACGTAATTGTTAGAAGAAGCGTTATCTAATGTAATAGTCATAATTTTATCAGTTATTCCGTAATAATCGCACACTTGATAAATATTTTCTGTAATAAAAGTACCAGTGTGCCTATCATCTATATATCTATACGCTAAGATACATTTTTGCATATACCATTTATAATCTATCCAATGACATGTTACCGTTAAATAATCATGGCCGTTAGTACTACGACCTATATCAGAAGTGATAGCCACTTTGCCATTAAAATGATATAATGAATAACGTAAATACTGTTGATATTCATGTGCGAATGTAAATACATCTCTCTTAACAGTTGATCTAGGAAAATCGATAAAAGCAGGATTATACATATCTCTAATCTAATGAATAAATCCGGGAAATGAAGGAAATGAAAAAGGCAAACCCTCCACAACAACTAATTTTGCTATTGCTTCCCTATCTTTATGTTTATCGTATTTAGGGCCTACAATTCCCCCTGTCATAGGGTTAATTTGACCCTGTACTTGATCCGGGACAGTATGTGAACCTTGTCCCGATGGAGCGGACGTTTGCGCACCCAGTTTTGAAGCTTCGTATTGAGCATACCTAGCTGGATGAGCCCTTGTTACATGTCTCATTAAACCCCCCCCCCCCCGTCCTACCTTGACCTTTTCCAGTTTTAAATTTTAAAACATCTTTACAAATTTTACATCTAGCTACTTGATTCTCTATGTTCCTATCAAAAAATGTCCATGCATATGATTTTAATGATCGTTTTGCTGGACCTCGTCTCATACTAGGGGCAATATGAGGCATTTCAGTTAAAGGTGCATTAGTGGGTGTGTTGTCATCTACATTAGTGGGTGTATCATCGTCTAAATTAAAGTCTTCTTGAGTACCAAAAAATAGCTCCTCGTCTAAATCTAATGGTATTGTAGGAAAATGTTCAGTATCAACAAAATCATCTTGTGTAGGAATATGATTCTGTCTAGAAATAGGACCCTTGCCCTTGTTGCCCCTACTAGAAGAAGCATGACCCCTACCCGTAAGCATACGTTTAAATCCTTCCATTATAAATTTATAATTATACTAATAAATAATTAAAGTAAATGAAATTAAGTGAGCCAAATAAAATAAACATACAATAATAATTTAATGAATGAACGAATGTACCAAACGCCAACGTAACGTCGACGTGTAATCGAGAGGCTGAAAGTTGAAACTTTGCTCGATGGAATATCCTCAAGCTAGTTGCCAACTTCACTCCCAAATGAATAAAGAAAATTGAATATTTAGTAGACAATGTAGACTTGTAGAGAGATAGATTGAGAGATTAGAGATTGTAGGAAGAATTGTGAGAAAAATGAAGAGAAAATGAGGTATTTATAGTTGAAAAATTAGGTTAAAGTGTAAATATAATAACTTATGTGTTAAAAGTAAATATTAAGGGGGTTGGGGGAGGAGAGAGGCCAAAAATGACCGTTGCACAACGACCAAAATGTAAAATGGTCGTTGGTGCAACAGTTATTTTTGCAAAAGGGAAGTTTCGGGCGGGATCGGGATCGGGATCGGGTCGGGACTGGCGGGCCTGGGCCGGGCCGAGACCATGTCCCGTCCCGGTTCGAGTCCAAATACCAAATTTTTTTGTTTTTTTTTAAATGTCGGGTTCGGGGCGGGACCGGG
Organism: Anisodus acutangulus; assembly: GCA_029783415.1. Taxonomy (NCBI): domain Eukaryota; kingdom Viridiplantae; phylum Streptophyta; class Magnoliopsida; order Solanales; family Solanaceae; genus Anisodus; species Anisodus acutangulus. The sequence goes on from CM056495.1 coordinate 26,017,903, forward strand.
GCTGTGTTGGGGCGGGACCGGCCCACTGGCCAGCCTTAGTTCTTTCTTGTGCAATCCCTTCTTTCTTCTAGCAATCTTATTGTGTTATAATCCCCTCAAATTACCAAGTCTCATCCCATAAGGCCTTGATTGTTGTCAGTTCTATCTACATTTCACTATGTTCATGTGATCCATTGACCGTTGTATCCCACAATTTTTACTATATTTTTTGCTTAAATTGTTCAACTCTTTAGTGTTCCAACACATTTTTTTTTGCTTCATAGGAACAAATTTTTAGTTTTCTACCATTTCCTTACCGAAAGTGGTGGGTAAAGGACTATTGGGTTATTCAATTGGCGGCCTATCAGTTGAAGGAAGTTGTTGACCTCTGGTTTAAAAGAGTGGAGAAAAATAGGTCGTTAGACGATGCACCTTCAATGACTTGGGCACAATTCTTTGCGTGTTAAGAAGTGGTTGTCGCCAGGAGTGAGCCTTTTTTGTTGTTCAATTTGAGACTTTGAGACATATATTATGTCCATTTTGGACTATGGTATCAAGTTCGAAACTCTCCCGCTATGCTTCCCGCCTCATCCCCAATGAGGAAGAAAAAGTTTATAGGTTTCCTCGCGATTTGATTTCAAATATCTAAAAGGACATAACTAGTGGTAGGCCAGCGCGGAAGTAAGCAAGAAAGCCTGTACTTTTGATACTTCCAGAGGCAAGGGTCACAGTAGCAGGGGACCTGTCACGATCTGATTTTTTATCAAGATGTGACCCGCACTCGATATCTTAACTTGATCGAGTGACCTCCTTGACTTTTCTACTCTGTTCTAGTTCTATTATGTAATGTATCTCAATATAACTTAAGGCAATTAGATTTAAAAAATTTAAGAAGCTTTAAATAAAATAATATTTTTGAATATAAGTAATATTTTTTCCTTTGGTTGAATACACTAAAATATATATAAATGCAATGTGGAAACCAACAACCCCATTCTAGCACTGTCTATGAATCCTTTTATTTTAAAGGACTGACTGGCTGCTCATGACACAAATTTCCTGACTAATACGCAATATACAAAAACAAATAGATAAGTGAAATAATATAGAAACTGATAATTTGTCCCCATAAATAACAAAGTGAAGTGAGGAGAATATCCTCCTAGCTCGTAGCCTGCTTACATGCAAAATATGTGCCTACATTAACATGGGTCAGTGTAGGCCCCCATGAGGAGATCATATATACATCACGAATATGAACATTCCCCTCACTAAAGCTGGAACGAGATTCAAAGCGACATGAATTTAAGACATGATATGCATTAAAAACAGTAAAACATATGACAAATTACCATTCTTATAAATTTCTGAATTTTTTTCTTTCTTTATTTTTTGAAACAATATGTAAAACTCAGATAGATAAATATCGAAACTGTTGCTTAAAGCAATACTTGTGATTCTTTTAAAACATGTTCTATCTTTTCTTTTCTTTCTTCGGGAATACTAAGGATTCTGACATGATTCTTCTTCTTAACGTGCCACCATATGATAAGTATGACGAACGATCCTTTCTAGATCATCTGGACCCTATCCTATGGTGCTGCACAGTTAAAGATTCTTAGTATGCTCGCATAGCCTTACCAAGATTATGCCTTATATGGGCGAGTACTTTCATATTGCCCCAACCAACAGTACATTAATCTCTTATTCTAGCACGAGTAGTTTTAGAGTACCAGGAACCACTATGGGGTCGCGAACCCTTCTTAGAAATCTAAGGATAATCCCAAAATATTTTCTTGAAAATTCTTTCTTTGACCCATTGGGTCTAATTCTATTCATAAAGCCTTTTTGAATATTACTTACAATAAGTTCTTAACAATAAGATATCAAACATAGTAGAAATATAAAAAGCTTCTTGAAATCTAACACAAAGTTAAACATGTATAGATATAAACGAGGAGCAATTTGATAGAACACTTCCGAAATCACATATTCTATGATATTCAAAACATGAAATCGAAAGGAAGTTCTTTCATGGATGATGTGATCTCACCAGCTCTAATTAAACTCATTTTAACATTCTACAATATTTATCAGACATTTGGAGGGCCTGTCTCGATGAGAAATAAATTTAGTAAGGACAAGTCTTAACTCACCTCAGATCATCCTTTGAAGTATAACCGTCGCTCCACTTTGAGTTGTTCGCTTCACCAAACGATACCTGCATTAGTCAATCCAATAATTAATTATAAAGTACCATTTCTTTTCCTCAACTAAGAATCCTAGGTTTGATTCTTATTAATTTCTAGACATCGTAATTATCCTAGTTTTTTTTGTGAATTTTTTTATAGATGAATACCATCAATGATCTTTTCTAAGAATCATAGTAGAAAGAGGGTTGCAGAGTTTACCTTGATTGCAAAACCCTAGCCTTGGGGAGAAGACTTTGTTCTTAAATTCTTGATGAAAAACTAGTGATTTCAAGATGACATATCGTTAAGATCTTGTTTGGGAGTATTAATTTAACTCTAACAAATCTAGAAACTTACCTTTGTTAGTACGAGAAATCTTAGATGATTTGGGGTCGAGAGAAAATGTCTTTTATTTGAAAAATGAAACCAATTTCTCTCTTCTTGTCTTTTTTAATATTTAAATCTGAATCAGTGTGATACCCCAGTAGGAGAATCCCACATCGACAAAACATGAGAGGTATGTTGGATATATAAGAAAACATGCCTTATACCTTAGTAAGATGTTTTAAAGTCGTGCAGGCCTAGACCTAAAACAAACAATACCACTAGCAAGCTGAGCTGTTACGGATGGTATCAGAGCCACTCATATATCAACCTTATCGATGGTGGATCAAAGTTCAACTAAGTTTAGGCAAATTCCGGTTAGACGGGGCAAACCTCAATCTTGAGTCTAGGCAAATTTCATACGATGAGGTAAACCTCAACGAGGAGGTTGAGTCACAAGAGGGGATGTATGTGACATTCCACCTAGGAGAATCCACATCAACAAAACACAGGAGGGATGCTACGTATATAAGGAAGCATGCCTTAGACCTTAGTGACGCGTTTTAAAGTGTTACAACCAGCCGTGGTCAGACCCAAGATTTGAAAACCATATTTCTACACCCCCGTGTGGGTCATACCTCAGATTCACTTGAATAACTTCATATGTGTTTAAAATTAGTCCAAATAATATCTTGAAAGATACGGGCTTTAAAGTGTCATCTCAGCTAGCATAGTCGATGATGCGACATACCTATATCAGTCGGCTAAGGAGTACAGTTCAGGGCATGAAGGCCAGAGTAGTCATGCTTAGAGTGATTAAAGGGCTACTCATCAGGTTTAGAGTAGTGTGGGTTCTTAATAGTAATCGTCTAGCTTTGTCCGAGTTTCACGGGGCCCATGTTATGATTATAGTTTACCGAGACATATCAAAATATTTTTTCCAAGTAAGCAACATAGATTAAGGGCTCAGTTCATGGATTCTATAGCTACTACTTGAATTTCACTAGCCTGCAATGTGGAAATGGGACCCAAGCTGGGTGTAGTGTGGGGAAGGCAACAACACATCACTTTTACTTCCATGGGGACTCAACCCCATTTTTATGCTCTATATACTCGCCCTATTGCAAATGCTTTAAATATTGTCATCCAGGGTTAACTTATTGTTTTGCACTTGATGCTTATGCTCTTATTGACCCGAATCCACTTTTTCCTATGCTACTTCATGATTTGCTATTAAATTTTGGCATAGATCCAGAACATATACTTGAACCTTTCTCTGTGTCGATTCTGGTTGGTGATATTTTCATTGCTTCCGACATCTATAGGGATCGTGTTATCACAATCCAAGATTGAGAGACTAAGGTGGATCTTATCAGCTTGAAATGGTTGACTTTGATGTAGGCATGAGAATGGACCGACTATTAAAGTGTTATGTCATTCTTTATTTCCGTGATAAGGTACACGTTTGAATTTCCCTATGAACCAGTTCGTAAATGGAAGGGCAATACAAATAACAAAGCTCGGAGGTAGGTTTATTTCCTACCTCAAGGAGAAGAAGATGATCACAAAAGGGGTGTTTTATCATTTATTAATAGTTACAGACACAAGTGTCCAGGCACCCACTCTTGAATTAGTGTTTTGTTGGAAATTTGCCTTTAGTGGGAGTTGCGTCCGACCAACTTTAACGGCTTAAACACTAGTGTTACGCATGTTGGAGAATTCAGTTCTTCACACGTGCATGATCTACTAAGTACGTAGATAACCGTAGGGCCAAGAATCGTCAAATTTCGTTGAGAAATAAAAGAGATATTGGTCCACGAAGTGGGGTGTTTGAAGCATGAAAAAGTGTGGTATGGGATCAATTCTCCCTTATCGGTGGAGGAAGAAAGAATTGTTTTGTTTATAAGACTCAAAATTGGCTTGGGGTTTGGGACCCCAAGGGGTATCCCATGTGTTTAAAGGAGGGAGGACCTAGATGTACTTCGGTTCGAGGAAAGCCCACACGCGCGCCGCCGCCGCCCGCCCGTCCGGTCCGATTCCGGGTTCACGGGTCGTGGGCTGTGCTTCTTCTGATATTATCTTTTTGGACCAGTGAACTTTGACAGATGTACAGTTTGATCCCTGAATTCTTTCATATGTACAGTTTGGTCCCTGAAGTTTCAAGATGTACAATTTGGTCCCTGAAGTTTCCAGAAAGTCAGAATTGGGCAGAGAGATCAGAAACGTCAACAACACTCAATTCAGCCATTTATTTTGGCTGAATTACTCTTTCTAAATGGCCAATCCGTTGCACATCTTCACCATTTATTTTGGTGGTATTACTACCTCCATAATGGCCATTACTTGGCCAGTAATGGCACTTATGGAGGCAGTTCATCAGCCCCTCCTTCTACTATATAAAGACTCCCTTGTCACCATTGTTGAGGTACACGAAAATACATAAACAGAAACAGATTTCAGTTCTTCCTACAACTTCTAAGCATCATTTCATTACTCAAAATTCTTTACGGTAGCACTTGAGTTTCCTTTGCTCAATTGTTCAATTGCTGTTTTATCTTGGGAGACAATTGTCCAGGACGTATAAATGATACATACGGGGCAATATTGTCTTAAAGACATAGTGCAACACTCGACTCAGCATACACAAAACAGTTCCAGTTTTCTTGTTCAACATAATTGTAATTTCAGTTTGTTGTTGAATTGTAATTTCAGTTTTCTATTACTTAGCAGTTACTTGTAATTTTCGTTTCCTGCACCTTTGTAACCAGCATGTTTATTGTTAATGATTTCTGGAAGTCTTTATGAAAGAACTTCCTAGCATACCACCAGTTGGGTTATCAATTTTGGGATAGATGTGTTGCATGATACTTATCCCATATCTATTCCACCATATATGATGGATTTGACAGAAAATAGTTGAGAGACCTACTTCAGAAGGGTTTTATCCAACTGTGTACGTAACCATATGGCACACTTGTACTATTTGTCAAAAAGAATCTCTTAAGACGTGCATTAATTACCGTTAACTTAACAAAGTTGCAATTAAGAACAAGTACCCCTGCCATAGATAGACGATTCATTTTATCAGTTGCAAGGTGCTTAGTACTTTTCAAGATCAATTTGCGGCAGGGTATCATCAACTTAAGATTAGAGAGAAAAACATTTCTAAAACGGTCTTTAGAACTCACTATGGACACGTTGAGTTCTTGGTGATGTCTTTGGGTTAAAAATTCTTTTGGACCTTAAAGAATTTTATGAATAGGGTTTTAAGTTATCCCTTGACATATTTGTGATTGTATTTATTATTGATCTCTTAGTATATTCACAGAGTCAAGAAGAGCATGCCAATAATTTGAGAACGACATTGCAGACACTTAAGGAAAATAAGCTATATGCCAAATTTTCTAAGTGTAAATTTTGGCTATAGTCAGTGGCATTTTTGGGACACATAGTCTAAGTGAGGGTGTAAAAGTATACCTCTTAAAGATTGAGACTGTTAAGGATTGGATAAGGTTGATGATGCCGACAGAAGTCCAAAGTTTCTTGGGTCTGGATTGCTATTACCAGAGATTCGTTGAAGGTTTTTCCACCATTGAATCTTCATTTATTAAGTTGACACAAAAGATGGCAAAATTCCAATGGTCCAAAATTCCTATGAGTTGGAGCTTGCCTCAGTTATGTTTGCCCTAAAGATCTGGTGGCATTACTTGTACGACAACCACTGTGAAATGTACACTGGTCATAAGAGCTTGTAATACATTTCAAGCAGAGGGAATTAATGTTGAGGCAAAAGAGGTGGTTGAAATTATTGAATGATTGTGACTTGAGCATTCTACATCATCACAGGAAAGGTGAATGTGCTAGCCGACGCACTAAGTTTGAAGTCGGTTGTAATGACCCGTTTGGTCATTTAGGCATTTTACTATTTTTACCCCCGTTTACCCTTCCCCCTAGCCCCATTAGCGCTCATTTGACATGCGGGGATAGTGACACGATTCCTGAGGTCATCGAGCGAGTCTTAAAGGACTTGAGGAAATTAAAGCTTTTAATTTGAAATTGTTTGACCAATATTTGAATTTTGGATAAACATACACTTTTCGGAATTGCATCGATTCTATGAGGTCCGGAGGGTCGCTTATGACTTGGTGGCTTGATTGGTTCAGTTCTCGAGGCATTCGAGAGTATTTTGTACCCTTGGATGGAAACTTCATTTTGGCCGTTTGAGGGTTGACTCGATCAAGATGACCCCCGTTGAGAATTCTAAGGGCACATTTAAGTTCGTAGTGCCTTTTTACATATGTATGCATATTTGTTTTGTATTTGGGAGGTCTCGGATGAATGTCGGGATTTTGGGATGAAACTCAGAGAAACCAGTTTTTTTGATATCTGGTGTATCCGCTTCAGTGAATGGATGGTCACTCCTGCGGGCCTGCCTAGGCGAGGCCTGGTCCGCAGATATGAGCCTCAATGTTACTGTCTTTCTTTGCATATGCGAAGATTATTTCCACAGACGCACACTCGCTTAAGAGAGCATCTTCCGCTGAAGCGGAAATGTAGATATTTAATATGTTCTGCCTTAGCTGATGGTGTGTTCGCTGAAGCGTGTCGGTGAAAGCGGACAGGGTTACACATAAGCGGACATTGCTGAATCAGAAAAACCTTTTTATTTCCCGACTTTTCCATTTTGAACCACACTTTTCCAAAATGTTTTCTTAAGCAACGAGGCTTGGTAGAAGAGGGTTTTTGAAGATATTTAGCAAGATTTTCTTGGGGGTAAGATTATTTAACTCCCTTTTGATTATTTAAGTTCTTATGTAATGACTTTAATGGTGTTAACTTGGTGGAAAAGAATGGGTTTAAATGTTGAAACCCTAGTTTATGACAACTTGATTTTTTCAATTAAAGATGAGATTTTTGAGATGACTTTCTTATTCTAATCATGTAGCGTTGATGGAAAACAACTATTAAGTTGAATGTTAGGATTTTAAACTAGTTTCCATCGTAAATGGGTTTTCTCATAAAGATTAGGGCTTTTTGGTTAAATTGATGAAATTGATGTTAGTTTGGGTTGACGATTAATATTTTAGACCTTGGGAACTTTGGATAAAATGTTTTCAATATAACGTTAATATTTTGCCCCTTTTTGGGTTCAGATTCCCTTTTATTTGGTTACTTTATCTTCTTGGGGTTCTTCCATTTTCTTTGGGGTTCGTAACCTAAGAAGAATACGTATTTGGTAGACTTTTCATGTTCGGAAGCCCTACGAAAGGGAAAGGCACTTACTAGATAGTTCGTGGCACCTGCCCAACATTGAGTAGACTATGATTTAACTCTTTCAGACTCTGATAGAATTACGTAGTAGTTATAAATGTTAGGGGTATTGGGCATGTTTTTGGGTCCCACCTTAGCGGTTGTGATAAATACTTGGGTGGGAACCAATGTTGAATTGTGTTGATGGGTGATTTGGGTAAGCTGATTCCGACTATTGTTATTTGGGCTTTTCGCCATTGTCGATATTCCGTGCTTAGTCATCACATTACTTTCAATATGACAAACTGATGTACATGAAATTATATGTTGTGGAGCTTCTGTAAGCCTGTGATAATCATTCCTTATGCTTGATAACTTATTGCAATTTGTCTTGCATTTATCACTCTACATCTCATCTAAATACTTGAAAAGGATTTGATAATAATGATTGTATTAATTATGTTGTTGCATGGTGTACACATATCCATATCATTCATACATATTATCCTTGTCACTTGAACCATTGAGATACTGATCGAAAGGGCTTGAAAGCCGGTTACTAGATCTAGTACATAGTACGAGTGATGATTGATGACAATACTACAACTATAGATTTGGTATTCGGTGAGAAATTCTGGATGATTATGATACTACAACCACAGAGCTGGGATTCGATGGGATCAGATGTGTATATAGACCTTATGAGTCCCTTATGAGTCAGGTGACACCTACTAATGGAACGTGTGTATACCGAGTACATATGGCCATTGCATATATACATATCCTTTTCATTGCACCCATTCATATATGTTGGCATGTATTTGATTCTGTGTATATACGGAGATAAATAACGATTAACTCCATGATCTTGAGACTCTTGGTAGAATAAATAATGATTGTGAAAAGTACATAATATTTGAATTGACATTCATATCATACACACATTTATATATTAGTTTTTTGTTGATTAGTAATGTGATTTGGAATGATTGCTTGGAACTTGGGTGATTCTTATTATTAACCGAATTTGGATTATTGGATTGGTTGCCATGATTAGGCTTATTCTCTTTGAATTTGGTCGTGTTGTTTAAAATTTATGAATCTAAGTGTTCGATGTCAAACTGTTATTATGGTTGAAAATGCCTACTTTTCAGAACTAGCATCAAGATCAAAGGAATTATGTGTGCTTGTGTGTTGTCAGGGATTGATAGTGTTATTCAGAAAAATGTCTAGCAAAAATCTTGTTAAGGGATTGATAGTGTATTGAAGTGTACTTAACTGTGATTGACCCTTATATGTTTTGAGTGCTTTATATGATTTATGAATTCATATGTGAATAAGGTGATTTATGTGGCTGTTTGTACTATCTAGAATAAGACTTATTTGAGAGTCAACTTGATGTTTATATCTGTTATGTAGCTTCAGTCATTGTCGGCCTATGATGCTTACAGGGGTACGTTGTGTACTCATGCTACACTTGTTGCATCTTTTATATGGATGGATGTACTCAGTCTATTCAAGTTGCAGCTTGGAACATGAAAAGGTTAAGGCAGACCGTTCATTCTCGGTAGCCTTGGTCTTCATCCAGTTAGGTCATCCTTACTCATTCAGGGTGAAGTTATTAATTCTTTCTGCACTTTGTATCTTAGAGTCCTTGTACGAGTGACACTAGGTTCTGGGTAGTAAACATTGTAATTGGTTAGATGATGTAAATGTTTTAAGGAGCATTGTTATATTATGTACATCCTTTACTTCTTCCGCAGTTATAATTACTTAATTAAGTTCTTGAATGTTAGTGGTTTGCCTACGGGTTAGGGTAGGTGCCCTCACCGCACAAATGAGATTTTGGGTCGTGATAAATTAGTATCAGAGCTCTAGATTCACCGGTCTCACGAGTACAAGGATAGTGTTTAGTAGAGTCTCATAGATAGGTACGTCCGTACCCATCCTCGAGAGGCTATAAGACATTTAGGAAATCTTCATTTCTTTCATTCTTTCGTGCTACTTCGTTCAGATTGGTACCTGAATCTTATTCATCCTATTCTATCACCGACGGTGGGAGCACGCTCTCAATTTTGTATGTGACTGGTTAGTTATAACGTCGCGTGGTAGGGTATACGTTATGTAACTGTGATATGGACGCGTGACCCAGTTCAGTCTTTAGCTATGTTTTGAAAGTTCGGTTTAGTAGGGTTATGATTGTGACTCCTCAGTTCGGTGATATACTTTGAAAGTGGTAATAATAATACAGAGGTGCAAGAAAGAGAAATATGATGGATCAATCTCCACTATATGAAGGGAAAAATTGGTATCTGATGTGTTCGTCAGAATAAGGTTGCAAGATGTATGAAGGTGAAATTCGTATAAGGTTATAAGAGGTTAAGTTGGGCTTCGACGTGACAGAAGTGTAGTTGCAGAGTGAGAGCTAGTGATCTGTGAGTTCTTTTGGTAAATGGATATTGGTTCCAAGTCAGGTGGCAAGGTTACTTAGGACGAGAGCAACTTAAGGAATAGACAGTCGCGTTCCTTCAATTAAAGAGTGTGTTCGTAGGATCACTTGGCATTTTAAAGTTAGTGATAAAAAAGGATTGTTGAAACTAAGGGATTGTTGATTTGTGAGTTATTTCACAATTGTTTAGTATAGAGTAAGAGTAAAAGATCGTGTACGAGTTGGTACGTTAGACTACGTCGTAGGCTAATGGGAGCCAGTGATCGACCAATTGGAATGATTCTAGTGCTCGACAAGTGTGGAGTTCTATTTAAGGAATTATCGGGTGTTGCCTCTAGTTCTTGAATAAGATTTATGGGTATGATATATAAAGTTTAATACTTGAGAAGTTCTACAATTATTGGTATAGTAACTTTGGAGATGACCGAAGGACAGGGAAACTCGCATGGATAGTTGGATATGTTTTGGCTCAACATAATAAGGTAAGGGTTGGTTCTTCACAGGATTAACTCGAACTACTTTTGTGGGACGTATGATATTGTGATATAATTTGAGTGGGTTTGAGTGATGATCAGTCGATAGCAGTGAATTATATTTGAATGGATTATTGAAATTGGAGTATTAAGGTAAATGTATAGTTGATCGAGAATCAGGAGGCGTAAGGTACAACTTCAGGCAAAGGAAATGATTTGGATTAGATGCGGTAGGATTATTTAAGCCGGTGTATATTATGGTGGCGTTATTGGTCAGATGGTGTGAAATTGGTTAGTCCGCTTGAAGGATTAAGTTCACGATAATCGAGTAAGTGTTATGACAACGATTCCATGGAATTTTGGATTGGCAACTGGCATTATATCAAGATAGGTAATTACTCGGTACTCTCAAATAAATTATCTAGGGTGGAATAACAAGAGGATATCTTGAGAATGTCTTCAGTTTGAAGGTTAAGGGTTCATTTTTTAGGAAAGGCTATCATCGTGGTGGTAGGTTATGGTGGGGCATTATTGATTAATAACATGAATGAGTAGTTCAATACTAAGGACCTAAGAGGGAATGCACCAAGTAAGGTAAATGGATTGTAAAGTTCATACGTTAGGAATCGGTAAGGCTGGTAAATAACAAGATATGATAGATAGAGGTTTGATAAGATGTCCAGAGTTGTGGGCGAGTAAGATAGAGTACAAGGAGATTCAATGCATTTAGGGTTCATGGGGTCCTATCAGTCTAGCGCATCGGGTAGAAGTTGAGGAACATGAAGATATCAATCATAAGGTATACTTCTTCGGTACTAAATTGATGACTTGGATAAGATCCATCTTTCAGAGTCATCCGTGATGGCACGCGGTTGATTTTTCATGATAAAAGATATAGAAGAGGTCACATCAGGTTTATGGAAAGCGTACAAGTTACTTTGGAATTAGTTTGGGTGACTGGCAATAGTTTAGAAATTTGAGCACTTATTTCTGGGTTAGAACTGTTCAATTAGGGCCAATAGGCTATGTTATATTGACTTGAGGACTTATGGTATTCTAGTAAACCACCATCAAGGGTTCGATGAATTTCGATTCAGAATGGAGGTCTGACAATCTTACCACAATCTCATTGAAACTGCAAGTAGAATTGATGATATTCTTCAGATGACAATGATTCAGACAGTTCTAATGGTTTACACATGTACTTGGTGTGCATTGATGAGGTACAAATGGTTAGGGGAAGTCTTTAGAGTGATTAGTTGTTTTTTCCTACGGAATTGGCATGACAAGGTAATCAGTAGGTATGCTTATAGTATGGTGGTTTGGAGATTCGAGAAGAATTAGCAATGGGTTTTGACTAAGGGATTTTGATTATTTCGAGATTTAGAACTAACGAGATTGAAATTAGCACGATCGACCATGGATAAGATCAATTTTTTGGATGAAATTACTTAGAACCTTCTTAGATAAGCAAGGATCTTTGTCTCGCGAAAGAAAGCCATGATTTGGGCTTGTGGTGTGTGTCTATATGTTTCTAGGGAATCTCAGTGCGAGTACGGCTTGGGCAAGTGCGAAAGAAGGATTAGTAGAATTATAATATTTTTATCATTACGAGTTGGGCGATGGTTGTGGCTTCAACTAAAGGATGATGATGATTAATGTGATATGTGTGGATTCAACCGAATGCGTAAAGAGGTATATTTATAATCAAATTAGGAAATTAGAGCAAAGTTAGCTTTTACATTCGAGGATCAGTTGTGAAAGAAATTTTGGGCGCTGTGCTCCATTGACTAAGAAGGGGGCGGACACAACAGCTACATGGACCCCTTCCTTTCAGTTGTTGCCATGAAGAAATGGAAAGTTAGGTCGATGAGCTAAGTTTAAGTAGATCTGAATAATAAAGTGAATGAGTGGTACTATTGGTACATATTTCTACCTGTTGAGACTTCATGAGGGTATGATGGGGATTGCTTGGTACTCGTCCACTTTCGCACTTTCGTACTTTCATTCGAGGAAGAACGTTTGTTTAATTGGTATCTGATATAATGACCCATTTGGTTGTTTAGGAATTTTACTATTTTTACCCCTGTTGACCCTTCCCTTGCCCCGTTAGCATGTATTTGACATGCGAGGATGGGCAACACGATTCTCGAGGTCATCGGCGAGTTTTAAAAGGACTTGAGGAAATTAGAGCTTTTAATGTTAAATCTTTTGATCAATAGTTGAATTTTGGGTACATGAATCCTTTTTCAGAATTTCATCTATTCTATGAGGTCCGGAGGGTTGATTATGATGGTGGCATGATTGGTTTGGTTCTTGAGGCATTCAGGATTATTTCGTACCCTTGGATGGAAACTTAATTTTGTCCATTTGGGGGTTGACCTTGGTTGGAAATTCTGAGGGCACGATTGAGTTCGTAGCGCGTTTTTACATATGTCTGCATGTTTGGTTTGTATCCGGGAGGTCTCAGATGAATGTCGGGATTTCGGGGTGAAACTTGGAGAAATCAGATTTTCTGATAACTGGTGTATCCAATTCAGTGAATGGTTAATCGTTCATGCGGGCCCGCCTAGACGAGTCCTGGTCAGCAAATGCGAGCCTTAGTGTTGTTGCCTTCTTCCGCATCTACAGGGATTATTTTCGCAGACGCGCACTCACTTAAGCGAGCATTTTTCGCTGAAGCGGAAATATATATATTTAATGTGTTTCGCCTTAGCATATGGTGTGTTCGCCGAAGCGTGTCCGCAAAAGCGGACGGGGTTTCGCAGAAGCGGACATCACTGAATCAGAAAAACCTTTTTATTTCCCCACTTTTCCATTTCAAACCACACTTTCCCAAAATATTTTCTTAAGCAAATAGGCTCAGTAGAGGAGGGATTTTGAAGATATTTAGCAAGGATTTCTTGGGGGTGAGATTATTTAACTCCCTTTCGATTATTTAAGTTCTTATGTAATGATTTTAATGGTGGTAACTTGGTAGGGAAAAGGGGGTTTAAATGTTGAAACCCTAGTTTTTGACAACTTGATTTCTTCAATTAAAAATGGGATTTTTGAGATGACTTTCTTATTCTAATCATGTAGTGTTGATGGGAAACAACTATTAAGTTGAATGTTTGGATTTTAAACTAGTTTTCTAAATGAATTGGTAAATGAGTTTTCTCATGAAGATTGAGGCTTTTTAGTTAAATTGATGAAATTGATGTTAGTTTGGGTTGACGATTAATATTTTCGACCTTGAGAACTTAGGATAAATTATTTTCGATGTAAAGTAAATATTTTGCCCATTTTTGGGTTCGGATTCCCTTTTATTTAGGTTACTTTATATACTTGGGGTTCTTCCATTTTCTTTTGGGTTCGTAACCTAAGATAGAATACATATTTGGTTAGCTTTGCGTGTTCAGAGGCCCTACGAAAGGGCAAGGCACTTGCCGGATAGTTTATGGCACCTGCTTGGCATTGAGGTAGGCTATGGTTTAACTCTTTTAGACCTTGATAGATGTACATAGTAGTTATAAATGTTGAGGGGTATTGAGCATGTTTGGAGGTCCCACCTTAGCAGTTGTGATGAATGCTTGGGTGGACACTAGTGTTGAACTGTGTTGATGAGTGATTTGGGGAATCAACCTTAAGCTGATTCCGACTGCTATTATTTGGGCTTGTCTCATAATTGTAATATTGTGTGCTTAGTCATCACATTTCTTTCAATATGACAAATTGATGTACATGAAATTACGTATTGTGGAGCTTCTATAAGCCTGTGATATTCATTCCTTATGCTTGATAGCTTATTGCGATTTGTCTTGTCATGTATTTATCACTCTACACCTTGTCTAAATACTTGTAAGGGATTTGATAATACTGATTGTATTGATTATGTTGTTGCATGGTGTACACATATTCATATCATTCATACAGATTATCCTTGACACTTGAACCGTTGAGATATTGATTAAAGGGGCTTAAAAGCCAATTACTAGATCTGGTACATGGTACGAGAGTGATGATTGATGATGATACTACAACTAAAGAGTTGGGATCCGATGAGAAATTTTGGATGATTATGATACTACAGCCACAAAGCTGGGATTCGATGGGATCAGATGGGTATATGGACCTCACGAGTCCCTCATGAGTCAGGTGACACCTACTGATAGAGCGTGTGTATACTAGGTACATATGACCATTGCATACATACATATTTTTTGTATTACACCCATTCATCCATGTTGACATGTATTTGATTCCGTGTGTACTCGGAGATGAATAATGGTAAACTCCATGATCTTGAGGCTCTTGGTAGAAGAAATAATGATTGTGGAAAGTACATGCCATTTGAATTGACATTCATATCATACACACATTTATACATTGATTTGTTGTTGATTAGTACTGTGATTTGGAATGGTTGCTTGGAACTTGGTTGATTGTTATGATTAATTGAACTTGGATTATTGGATTGATCATGTTGGATTGGTTGCCATGATTAGGCTTATTCTTTTTGAATTTGGTCGTGTGGTTTATAACTTATGCATCTAAGTGTTTGATGTCAAACTGTTATTATGGTTGAAAATGCCTACTTTTCATAACTAACATCAAGATCAAAGGAATTATGTGTGCTTGTGTGTTGTCAGGGATTAATAGTGTTATTCAGAAAAATGTCTAGTAAAAATCTTGTTAAGGTGTTGTTAACTTGTATGCTAGGTGTAAAACATGGACTCCTACTTGTATATAATGAAGACGTTAATGAACTAATATGTGTTATGTCCGTGGACGCCTAGAGTCGTAACTAAGTCTAAAGGCTAAGTTAATAAAAGAGCTAAGGTGGTACGTTAGCCTAGGTATCATATCCTTGGAAGGTATTCTTAAAATGATGTTGTGTACTAAGTGTCAACTTGCTTATTGATTGTGTCAAGTCAGGTAAGTAGGTGAAATATGAACATGACTTGGATAGAGGGTTAGATCGGTGGGTATCGATAGTAAAGTCCCCGTGTGCTACGTGTATTGAAGTGTACTTGACTGTGATTGACCTTTATATGTTTTGAGTGATTTATATGATTTATGAATTAGTATGTGAATAAGGTGATTTATGTGGCTGTTTATACTATCTAGAATAAGACTTATTTGAGAGTCAACTTGATGTTTATATCTGTTATGTAGCTTCAGTCATTGTTGGCCTATGATGCTTACAGGGGTACATTGTGTACTCATGCTATGCTTGCTGCATCTTTTATATGGATGCATGTACTCAGTCTATTCAAGTTGCAGCTTGGAACATGAGAAGGTTAAGGCATACCGTTCATTCTCGGTAGCCTTGGTCTTCATCCAGTCAGGTCGTCCTTACTCATTCAGGGCGAAGTTTTTAATTTTTTCCGCACTTTGTATCTTAGAGTCCTTGTACGAGTGACACCAGGTTCAGGGTTGTAAACGTTGTAATTGGTTAGATGATGTAAATATTTTAAGGAGCATTGTTATATTATGTACTTCCTTTACTTCTTCCGCATTTATAATTACTTAATTCTATTCTTGAATGTTAGTAGTTCCCTAGGAGTTAGGGTAGGTGCCCTCACGACACAAATGAAATTTTGGGTCGTGACATCAGTATGTAATTTGACACATGACGAAACTAATTTGTATAAGATTCTTATGCTCGTACTCTATCAAATTCTATTATAGTTTATGATATCGTCCCACAGAGATTGAAAAATCTATGCTACAGATTTGTAATATTTTTACTACTATTTGAGAAAATCAAATTGATAAAAGTTGAGTTTTTAAAATTTAAAAACAACTACTTCTGGAAAAGCTCCAGATTTGAAAAGAGTTGGAAATTGTTGAATTCACTTAATATATTATTATAAATAAATCTCAGTTTCTACATGTATTTCTCTAAAGAATAATTGCTTATTGGTAATACAATTATATTTTCACACTAAGAAATAAATAATTAACTAACACTCCATGAGGTTATATCAATTAATTATTTTCAAACTAGTGACGATTAAAATGAAATATTCTCATTCTTGAATTGTGCTAAAATGAGTAAAAACGTCGCGAGAATATTTTTACTTTGAACCGATAATCTTGTCTATGACAATTCCTCCGCGAGAATTGAAAATCAAGGCAAATAAGACTACACACTTGGAATAATAAGTTAACAAAAATGCTCTCACTCTACTCTTCTATTCAACCGTTATGATATATTAATTTTACTCCATGAGAATTATAAAATTAATATAAGCATAACTTAGAAATAAAATATATACATATGATAACAATGATTAAATAAAAACCATCATTCCAACACTTTATTGAATGTAGATGAAAAATTCAGACCAAGAATGTAGACAAGTCGAATAATTTTTCCTACTTAATTAAAATCAGAAACTAGAGTAATTCCAATCTTGAAAATTAGTTAGAACTGAAAAGAAAGTTACTCTCAAAAAAGGAATGATTCAAAAGTCAAGTGTATTCTTCTTCAGAGCTTGATTTCCATTTTATAGCCAAAAGGTGACTTGGTCATAACCGTTTTTTTGTTGGCACAGTTTTAGCATGATAACATGTTATGAACTCTTGCTCATAACTGTTTTGCTTGTTGATAACGGTTTTGACATGACAACATGTTATGAACTCTTGATTTTGTTGTAGAATATCTTCCGTATTCTTTTCATGACATTTTATTTTATGTACTTCATCATAACTTGCTCCTTTTTTTCGCTTTGTTGTGTTTCTTCTTTGATATCTTACCTGACCCTATATTAATACTTTCCTGCAATATTTCGTTAAAAATATGAAAAATAATAATAGCTTTTATGTTTTTGTAAGAATAATTGTATATTTACAATCCAACAAAATACACTCATCAAATTCTCCCCACTTAAACCTTTGCTCGTCCCGAGGAAAGATAAAGAAGAGATAATATATATATATATATATATATATATATATATATATATATATATAGTCTTTATTTTCATTTTTTTTATCAACTAGTTGCAATTTAAAATTTTCTAGATTTCTCGTGTTATTATATTCAGATAAGAATCTTCATATATATATATATATATATATATAAATTGCACATTCATAAACAAATAAATTTCGAAGACTACACCCGATACTCCAAATTCTTGTGATCTTTTAAAAACTTTCTTTGTTTATGCCTTTACTTTTACTCTGTAAACGTCACCGTTACAAATCATTGATTTTAAAAAATAATCGAGACATTGCTTGCTTCAAGATAATTTCAATAAATTATAGAATTGCCTTTCTTGTCAATTTCCATTAATGTAGATCAATGATGACTTCAGAATATTTTAGGTCTTTTATTGACTTGTAATCGACTGAGGGCTGGTATGATACAAGAATATTTTAAAAGTGACTTCTCTTTTGTCTGACTTTTGTATATATATAAATAATGACTTTGCACAAAGACTCTGTATTGCTAATAAAATATGACCATGAGAGTTTTTGTTGATATTACCCTCTTTGTATTGCATATACTAAGAATATATTGCTCTTTTATTTTTCATGAAGTGAAGCCTAATAAGGGAGAGTCTGGGTCCACCAGAGGAAGAGTACTTCTAGGCTTTCCAGGAATTGAAATTATTGAAGAAACTCTTTATATTGGAATTGAATCCTACACATAAGAGCATTCCGAACGGGGAAAGATTCCTTAGAAAATCAACAATCTTTTCCTGCGAGGCCCGCCATCAGCAGAGGGGGTTAGATTCCCCTTATACGCGATGTGGAGAAAAAGACTGATTCAACGAGATATTCTTTCTCCTCTTCCATAGCTCCCCAGACAACTACACAGAGCAATGTTTGATATAAGGGCTTCAGATATACATTTGTAGAGTGTATTGAATTGAGACTTTCCACCTCTAAGAGGTAGATATATATTTCATCAAGTAAATACAACTTGTCATCCTTTTATTCTAAAGCATACAACCAAGAAGAAAAATAATGAGCATATATGTGTACATTTGTTCCTTTTTTTTTTAGCTTTGGAGTCATGGAGGTTTAAGAAAGGAAAAAGTATGAAGGCTCAAAATTTGGACACTAGGGATAATTTTCATTTGGTGGGATTAGTAGTGTTACACCCGACAGGCACTCGGGCTTTACTTGTCAAGCACCAACATAGTGACTTAACCACATTCTTTAGCATACAAATGGACCGTCAAAGTCGTCATGATAGACTGGAAGTAGCCCAAATCAGTACACAATTGACGATAGCAACCTAATTAACACACACACACACACACATATATAGATAGATATGGGCCAACAAGGCCTCCATGAAGTCTGTATATCATAACCTATGATGACAAAGCCATACATGACATCTACACAGGATTCCAATCTACAAGCCTCTAAGAGAAGGATAAGTATCATAAGGTCGGGACAGGACCTCGCCATACCCATAATACGTACATACTAACATACCAAAACTCAAATGGCAACTCCTGAACAAAGGGATCGTATTAACCACAGTTGAGCTGGGAACTTACTATGGAGGCCATTTCCCCAAGTAGTCTACCTGAACCTGCAGGCATGAAACACAGCGTCCCCCGACAAAGAGACATTAGTACGAATGAAATGTACTGATATGTAAGGCATGAATGATATAAAAAAGAGATAGATATAAATGAAACACAAGATACAATCAATAACCTAAATTTCTCTCAGGGCAAATGATGAAACTATTATACATACATACGTCAATATTCCCAGATAAGATCCATTGCCCACCGCTTATAGCTTGGTGGTGTCAATATCATATTTCTACATACATACTTAACGTTCTACACTCGAGAGTTCGTATACTTACTCTTTTGCTTTGGAATGATTCCTTTTCTTTTGAACAAAAAAATGGCTCAATATAGACTTGAAATATCAGCCAATAGAATATCATACATGGGATAAATTAACGACATCGAAAGTACTCTCGACAAGGGACAACCAAGATTCAATAGTAGTTAATGGAACTAATCAATATTTCTAGTTTAACCTGAATAGAGTCGTTATGACGGAACGTTCATTTATGTTCATTTTCGTTAGATTCATGGCAAAATAAAGAAAAAGCATAGCTTTAATATACCTTGATTAAATCTTCGAATGACTACAATGAGTAAATCCTTCCGATAATTACTTTCCAAGAATAGTAAAACAACATTGATGTCCATATCAATACTAATATGTTTATGTTGAAAAACATAGTTCACACGTTGCTCCTCACTAAGATGATGTGCTGCCCCTCATTTTCCTTTAGGTAAGATCTTAAATGATATATGTAAAGGTCTATACAACTTTTGCCCTCACTTTACACGTGGAAGCATTAAGTCCATCCCTTATCCTTTTAATTTGTGAATTCCACCTTATACATATGTAAATAATCACCAACCTTGCTACATCCATGTGTCACTTTGCCACCATTTTATCAAGGTCCCACGTGGACCATCCCACTTATTGCTTAGCAACTAATTTTAATTAATTTTTATCTTCCACTAAAATTTCCGATTTAACCAATTACGCACATAATAAATTTATTGATCTCAATTAACTTAAATAATAATTATTTTAACACATTTAATATATTTATTATCATGATCATATGATATAACACTAGTTCATAACTTCTTTTGGCATACATAAAATATTATATAGACTTATGGAGCTCACGTCGCGAGGGCCCTTCCGACCCTGACAATCTGCCGTAGAATGCTTGTAACTCTCAAGTACGATGTCGTATCTATAAATGGCTTAATGCACTAAAAACTAGACTCATAGATATTTAATTTCATGGGTGGATCACCCCGTAAATATTAGTATATTGAGAGAAAAGTTAAGTGAAATATGACCCAAATTTTGGTACATTTATGAACGTAACTTGCGATGATCTTTCCCAACTTTTGGTTTACAACTTTTTTTGACCTCAAGGCTTAACATACAAATAATGTATGATCAAAATACATAATAACAAGATCTTATTATCATATTAAGTACTCCTAGACTTAGTCCAAAAGTACGGGCTATTATAATCCACTTCCTTCAGTAAACTTCGTCGAAACATATTTTTTTTTATCCGATTAGTCTCAAACTTTCCTGAAACTTACTAAATATTCTAATGACCCTTTATTAACCTTGTATATGTATCTCACCCTCTATAATCTTATGTTGGTTAACTTACGACAACGATGACATAAAATGTACGGGGTGTAATATCCTTCCCCCCTTGGGAACACTCGTCCTCAAATGTCATATGCATGAATACAAGCAGTCCTTAAGATTTTTTGGAAAATTTCTACATAGTCTCCCCTATAAATGGGACTGCTCAAACCCCTGTAAACAAGTAGAAGATTTTCAAACTTGCCTCGTAAGGCCATACAACACAACATATGTATATCATCAAACCTTACGCGGTCATCAACATCAAGTATAACATTATGGAATAGTTACTTTCTTCCTGAATCAATACCATAGATCTTGGTCATGGTTTTATTTTACTCTTAGTATCTGCTAATCATAGAACAAGAGGTTAGTATCAAGTCTCACCTTATGGCAATATAAATCACACTTAAATCATAATCGTATAGGGCCTTCATCCTGAAACAATTAACTATACTTTATACTTCATCTCTTTTATCCGAGTTCGAGTGCTAAAACTTTCGACCAATGGTACTTTCGATAGAAAATTTCTTTGATCTCGTTGAGCTGAAACTCACTTCCTCATCTATCTCGCAGAACCTTTAGTCAATTCACAACACACACAATCATCTTTATTTTTCAATAACCTCATCTTCGTTGTAATATGATTATCTCCTAACATACCTCTTTAGTGTCTACCTTGTATCCTTAGATTCAGTGGCTTCTTTTCAGCCTTTTATATTCTTATATTGGGCTTTACTCACCGTCACTTCCATTTTTTATACTTTCTAAGAGTCGTGGTTGTAGGTGTTGCAGAACCGACGTGTCACATATTTAGATCTAATTTATCATTTCATACGATCTAATGACTTGCTCCAGTTTTTCTTGTTTAACCATATTAGATTTCACCAATTGCTTAACCGTCTTACCTTTACATTCCCATTTTTAGTTACCTTAAATGGTGTCTCTTGTATCAATGTACTCTTCATACTATTCTGGAAGTCTTTGCTGTCTCTTTTCTACCTTTTATACTTCCACATTATTTTCAAGCTACCACACAAGTACAACAACTAGTTTTTGACTCCTAGCCGACATCTCGCATGTTCTCAACATATCTAGAACCTTAACTAATTCCTGCACATAGAAAGGTTGGAGATTTTTATGTTTAATCTTAAGAACCCGCCTTTAATTAGCTTTCTTTTACTCGAAACAACTACTATTTAATCATGAAGCGTAAAAACTGAGCTTCTATAGCTCTACTACCTTTCCAAAGGGACAATTTGAGTTAGAATTTTTTGGACTATATTTTTAGAATATTTAGGAATTCTTAGAGGTCTCTTAGGGGGAACTAGGGTTTAGTAACACGTATACCTCATAAAAGAAAACAAATAGTGTACATGCGGCAACGTATGGTGATGACTCCAAATCATGTCGACTGACCACCGCCTGAACTGAAGGCTTCTCCTCCACCACTACCCTAACATGCGGGAGCCTGAGAACTATTACATGGGGGTCACATATTCAAAGAGAAATCTATGAATGATCCAGTCAGCTGGGCCATACTACCTCTTCTTCTGCTCGGACATAATCACATAAAATGACCGGGACGTCTGCACCAATAATATACATCTGAGCCCTATCGACATGGTCTTGGATGTGCCTTACCACACTGGAAATAGGGCAACAAAGGTGGCCTCATCTGATTAGAATCCCCTTTATACTGAGAACCTGTCACTCATGAGCTCTATCGTAGTCCAGAATAAGCAGGTCGATCAAATCTCTACCCTGGAAAATGTGGTGGTGCACTAGTCGCAGGATAAGCTAAGCACCTAGAAAACTATGGTCTAAACTCTCCTTAAGGATCACCCATATACCCTACATACCATTCCCTCTTATGCTGACCCCAATCATGAACTTGGTCTGCTCACTGCTGTCATTTACGATCCTCAAGAGTCTGGGCATATGCCTGAATACGGGATATATTCAAACCTTCGTGCACAGATGTAACAACTCAAAAAGTTGTTTTGCTTATTTTTTTTTAAACCCCTAAATTACCTTTTTCGAGTCCTTGATTGCTTATTTTTGGCTTGCGAGGATGAGTGACACGATTCCCGAGGTGCTCTGGTAGGTTTCAGATCCATTTTGGTAGGTTTGAGAAAGTCTAAGTTAAGAGAATAAAAGTTTGACCCATAGTTGAATTTCAAGTAAATGTGCTCCATTCATACTTTTGTCGGTTCCATTAGCTTCGGAATGACGTTTATGACTTAGTCGAGCCCTTAGTTCAGTTTCCGAGGCAGCCGAGTGAGTTTTGAAGGTTAGGTTGTAAAATTGTAGAATTAGAACTTAAGAGTTGACTTTAGTCAAACCCGAGCCTTAGAGACCTTTTTCCAGGAAATACGAGTATGCGAACAGGCTGGAATGTGTTTTCGAATAGGAATGCATATTTGTTTTGTGTCCGGGAGGTCCCAGGTGTGTTTTGGGTGGTTGACAAAGGATTGTTGACTTTTGGGTATTGCTGGTGTCTGGTGTTTACCCTAGCCCCATTCTTTCCTCTTCTACAGGTCTGCCTCAATGGAGGTTTGGCTCACCTAAGTGAGGTTCTTCAATGAGCCGAGGGTCCACCTTAGCTGACAAGTTCCTCGTAGAGGCGGGTGCGCCTCTGTGGCATTTCCCTTTGTCCCAGCGGATGTTTGGGTTTTTCAGTGGTTTCACCTCAGCGGATAGGCTTTTCGCCAAAGTGCATCCGCTCCAGTGGAATCAATTCCATTGGAGTGGAAACACTGTTCAGATTAAACAGAGTTAATGACCTATTGTTGTTAATATTGTAAACTAGTGATGTATTAGACTAGTGGATGATAATTACTTGACCAATTGCATGATTTAAACCCTTTTGGGAATTGGGGGAAATTTTAGGGTTAGAATTGGGGCTTTTGCGAATTCATGAAATTGAGGATCCAATTGGACTTTGTTGTTAAATTAATAGAAAAGTTCATATTTTTATAATGTGGGCTCGGGGTTCCCTTGTAATTTGGCTTGGGAATTATGAGTACCATTAGACCATAATCTCATATAAATGATATGATCAATCAGAGTGGGATCGTGAGAAGGCTCAGCGAAAGGGGAAAGCTATTTCGTGAGTTCTTTGGCTTTGATCTAGGAAAATTGAGGTTTTCTAGACTCTAGTATAGCGTTTATGTGTTGGTAGCTGTTAATTAATTAATGGGAGTAGTGGGCAATTAGGGTTCCCGTATTAGTGAGATGATGAGCACTAATATGGGCACTAGTGAACTTAACTTGAGTAATTAGCTGATATACTTTACAAAGATTATGTGTTTAGCCCTTCGGGCTGTGAGCGTGGTCCATAAATCTGCTTAGGTTGGTATATTTGTTGATTAATTGGGCTTGTAGTTGTGTTTGATATTATATCCTTGATTGAACATGTCATGCATTCATCACTTTACATCTCATCTAAATACTTGAAAAGAAACTAATAAATACTGATAGTATTGGTTATGCTGATTACATGGTGTATACA
This sequence comes from Anisodus acutangulus, assembly GCA_029783415.1. Lineage (NCBI taxonomy): Eukaryota > Viridiplantae > Streptophyta > Magnoliopsida > Solanales > Solanaceae > Anisodus > Anisodus acutangulus. The sequence continues at coordinate 26,042,248 of CM056495.1, forward strand.
TATCGATATAATTCATATATATTATATTTGACATAGAACTGTTGAGATATTACCGAGAGGCTTGGAAAGCTGGTTGTTAGATATGGTACATGATACGAGAGTGATGATTGATGATGACATTTAAGCCACAAAGCTGGTATCTGATAGGATCAGATGGGTATATAAACCTCATGAGTTCCCCCATAGGTCATGTGACAGCTACTACAACAATGTATGTATACTGGGTACATATGGCCACATATTATTTGCATTGCATTCAACCATATTCTGATATGTATTTAGTGCTATGTGTGCTCGGTGTTGATCTCTGATATACATATACTCTTTTGGTTTGATAGAAGAAATACTATTAGCTTACACTTATACTGTTATGATATGTGAGTTGAGGAACATGATAGGTCTAGATGCCCTGATTTGGGGGTTAGGCGGACTTACTGATATTCATATTATGCTTAATCTTGCCATAAACCTGAGAATAAGAGAATGCTTATACACTATCAATCTGTAGACTTATTGGATTACCTATTATGTTTAACTAACTAATTAGTAGAGAGTTATCAGAAAGTGTCAAACCTCGCCACCATTATAGCTAGGATCGATCGGTGATGCTACTGAGTACACGTGTTTCCGTACTCACCCTACGCTTGCTGCACTTTATGTGCAGGTACTGAGCCGGACAACAGAGGAGCAGGTAGACCTTAGATTGTTTGAAGATTGCTTGGAGATTCCAGGGTGATCCGCTGATGCATCCCTGAGTGGAACTCTTTTATCTGCTTTATGTTTTCGTCATTGTTACATCCAGTTAGTACTTATTGTTCACTTTACAACTTGTACTCGATTTACATATTTGTACTCATGACTACCGGATCATTGGGGTTTTTCTTCATATTATGTATTTATTGTTAAGACTTGTTAAATTACTTATATTCTACTTCTTTATTTCCGCATTTACTTCCACATTCTCTTATGTTGTATGATTAGGGTTTGCCTACGGGTTAGGGTAGGTTCCCTCATGGCACAATAGGATTTTGGGTCATGAAAAATTGGTATCAGAGTGCTAGGTTAAAAGTCGCATGACTACAAAAGCGATGTCTAGTAGAGTCTTGCAGATCGGTACGAAGAGCTCTATACCTATCCTCAATAGGCTATAAGACATTTCAGAAATTTCAATTATTTTATTCTTTCGTGCAATTCGATTATGATTGAATTATAAATCTCATGTTTCACTCTTTCTCACAAATGGTGAGGACTAGATCAGCCGCAGAAGAAGATCAGGATCCCGCACCTGCACCGACACCCGTTGTCATAGGTGATGCGTATGGTAGAGGTAGAGGAAGACCTTGAGCTGCAGCTCGAGGCCGAGCACCTGCAGTTTCTCAGCCTCGTGATCGAGCAGAGTTTCCGGGGCCTGACGCTATTCCAGAGGATGATGAGGTTCAGATCGATGAGGATGAGTAGGTTTAGGATGATGGGACAGGGCAGATCAGGCGCTCCAGGGTTTTATTGCTACACCGGTGCTTTAGGATACCTTGGTTCACATGATGAGCTTTCAGGAGTTTATAACTCATGGTATTCAACTAGTTACTTCTGATGGATCTCATACTTGGGTCAGAGGACAAACTCCTGACCATGCTGCTATGCCTGGATTTCGGACACCAGGTGTTCATCCAACACCTGCTGGGGTTCCTTAATTCTTAGGTGTTACTCTACCTGGTCTTGCTACACCTCCAGTTGCACAACCTGCTATTTCTATTGAGGAGCAGAAGATGTTCGAGAGGCTCAGAAAGTTGGATCCTCCTAGATATGATGGGGATCCCGAGGATGATGTGTATGGGTTCTTGATTATCTATCATAAAAGGTTGCACAACCTTGGGTTAGTATAGTCCCATGGTGTTGGTTATACTGCTTTCCAGATGGTTGGACCTGTCAAGCAGTGGTGGAGGACTTATCTTGAGTCCAGACTAGCAGGGTCCCGTCCTATTACTTAGGTTTTATTTACCCATATCTTCTTGGAGAAGTTCATGCCTTGCAGTGTTTGATAGATGAGACAAACTTAGTTTGAGGGGTTACACCAGGGGTGTATGTCTATGATCGAGTATGAGGAACAATTCCACATATTGTCTTGCCATGCTTTGATGATTTTGCCTAATGAGACTGAGAGGGTGAGGAGGTTCACCAATGTGTTGATATGTCCTTTTCATTTGATTGCAGCATAGATGGCTGCCATAGATTCCACCTTACATCAGATTGTTGATGCAATGAGAAAGGCTGAGTTTATTAGGCATGTGGATTATGAGGATAAAATGGTCAAGAGGCCTCGTTTTAGCACTTATGTGGTTGCATTATCTGAAGGTAGGGGTCATCATGGTGAAGGTCATCACGGTTGAGTGCTAGACCCATTGTTGTTGCTATGCCTACATCTGATGGAGGCCAATCCTCGTGTACTTCTCATGGTTCAGGATAATTAACCCCAACTTCTTGTCAACTCTCTGGTCGTGGTGGTCATTCTGGTGTCAGTTCTTATTCTCAACCATCGGTAGCTCCTAGAGGGTGTTTTGAGTGTGGTGATCTTGGGCATTTTAAGAGGGATTATCCCAGACTTAGGCGTGGTGGTCAGTCTCAGGGTTCTGGATCGAGAGTAGTGGGGAAACCAGCTAGAGGAGGGTCCCAGGGTATTAGAGATGGTTCTCAAGGTGGCAGGGGTGGTCCTCAGACATGTGGAGGTGGTGATCAATCTAGCTGAGGTGGTGCTCAAACTTTGGGTAATCGTGGTCATTTCTATTCATTTTAGGCAGACCTGAGGTAGATGCCTCCGATGCTGTGATCACAAACACTCTTTCAGTTTGACATCGGCCTGCTACAATTTTGTTTAATCCAGGGTTTACCTATTTTTATGTCTACATACTTTGCTTTGAGTTTGGATTTGATATGTGAGTCTCTAGCCATGCCTATTCATTTTTCTACACATGTTGGGGATTCTATTGTGGTAGATTAGACATACTTGGGTTTTGTATTTACCTTGATAGGGTATGATACTCAGGTAGACTTAAAAGTTTTGAGTATGGTAGATTTTAACGCAAATTTCGGTATGGATTGGTTAGCTCCATATCATGCTATCTTGGATTGTTTTGCCAAAACTATTACCTTAGCCATGCCGGGTATTCCTTAGTTAGTTTGAAAGGGTACTCTTAGTTAGTGTCAGAAGAAAGTTATTTCATACCTTAAGGCTTAGAAAATGGTAGAGAAAGGGTGTCTTTCTTATTTGGTGTATGTTCGTGATACGAGTGCAGAAAATCCTCCATTGGAGTCAGTTTCAGTAGTTCAGAAGTATATAGAGGTGTTTCTTATAGACCTTCATGGTGTTCTACCGAATCGTGATATCAATTTCTATATTGACCTAGAGCCAGACGCTCAACCTATTTTTGTTCCATCGTATCGGATGGGGCAGGCCGAGTTGATTGAGTTGAATGAGCAGTTGGAAGATCTTTTGAGTAAGGGCTTTATTCGACCTAGTGTTTTGCCTTGGGGTGCTCTTGTGTTATTCGTGAAGAAGAAGGACGGGTCTATGCATATGCGTATCGATTATCGGCAGTTGAACATGGTGACTATTAAGAACATGTATCTGATACCTCGCATTGATGACTTATTTGATCAGTTACAAGGTGATTCAATCTTTTCCAAGATTGACTTGAGGTCCGATTACCATCAGTTGAGGATTATGGCCTAGGATGTTCCTAAGACAGCCTTCCGGACTCGATATGGGCATTATGAGTTTTTGGTGATATTCTTTGGATTGACGAATGCACCTACAACCTTTGTAGAGTTTACGAATGGGGTGTTCTGACCTCACTTGGATTCATTTGTGGTGGTATTCATTGATGACATCTTGATCTATTCTCGGAGCGAGGGGGAGCACGAGCATCATTTGAGGATCGTGCTTGGTATCTGAAGGAAAAGCAATTCTATGTAGAATTTTCAAAATGTGAGTTCTAGATTAGTTCGGTAGCTTTCTTGGGGCATGTGGTATTATGGTAGATCCAAAAATATTGAGGCAGTCCGGGATTGGGTTCAGCCCGCTTCAGTCACTGATGTTTGGAGTTTTGTCGGCCTTGCAGGGTAATATCGGTGATTTATGGAGGGATTTTCATCCATTGTAGTTCCATTGGCTAGATTGACCCAAAAGGATGTAGCTTTTCAGTGGTCTGAATAATGTGAGGTGAGCTTCCAAAAGCTCAAGGCCTTATTGACTACCGCTCTAATTTTGAACTTGCTTGTTGAGGGAGAGAGCTTTACCATATATTGTGATGCTTCTAGAGTAGGTCTTCGATGTGTGTTGATGCAGAAATGGAAAGTGATAGCTTATGGTATTAGGCAATTGAAGGTTTATGAAAGGAATTATTCCACCCGTGACTTAGAGTTAGCGGCGATCATGTTTGCCTTAAAGATTTGGAGGTATTATCTATATAGGGTACATTGTGAGGTGTATAGTGACCACCGCAGTCTTCAGTACTTGTTCAATCATAAAGATCTTAATTTGAGGCAGCATAGGTGGTTAGAGATTTTCAAACTATCTTGTATCACCCAGGCAAAGCAAATGTGGTAGCGGATGCCTTGAGTTGCAAGACGGTGAGCATGGGTAGTTTGGCTATGTTGTATATAGAAGAGTGTCATATGGCTATGGATGTTCATTCTTTGGCAAATCAGATTGTTAGGCTTGATATTTTGGACCCTAGTTTGGTGTTAGCTTGTGTGGAGGCGCGATTTTCCTTATTAGAGTAGATTAGATCTCAGCAGTTTGATGATGCTTAGTTGTGAAAAATCCGTGACAAGGTGTTAGGAAGAGAGGAAAAAGAAGTTGTGATAGATAATGATGGTGTTTTGAGGATCAAAGGTCGGATTTTGTTCCTAGGATGGGTGACTTTACTAGATTGATCATGGATGAGGCCCATAGTTTGAAGTTCTCCATTCACCCAGGAGCTACGAAGATGTACCATGACTTGATACAATATTATTAGTGGTGCAGGATGAAAAAAGATATAGTGGAGTTTGTGTCCCGGTGTTTGGATTGCGAGCAAGTGAAATATGAGCACCAGAGGCCTGGTGGTGTGCTTCAGAGGATGCCCATTCCCGAGTGGAAGTGGGAGCGGATTGCCATGGACTTCGTGGTAGGATTGCCCCGTACCTTAGGCAAGTTCGATGATAAATGGGTCATTATGGACAGGTTGACCAAATCTGGCTATTTCATTCTAGTTTAGACTACTTATAATTCCAAAAATTTTGCTAGGATCTACATCCGAGAGATAGTACGATTGCACGAGGTGCCCATTTCTATCATTTCTGACTGGGGTACGCAGTTTACTTCTCTCTTTTGGCAGTCTATGCAAAAGGACTTGGGTATTAGAGTGGAGCTTAGTATAGCCTTTCACCCTCAAACTAATAGCCAGTCTGAGCGAACTATTCAGGTTCTCGAGCCTGTGTGATTGACTTTGGTGGTCATTGGGATCATTTTCTACCTTTGGCGGAGTTCGCTTACAATAACAATTACCATTCGAGTATTATGATGACACCATTTGAGGCCTTAAATAGTAGAAGGCATCATTCTCCCATCGGGTGGTTTGATGCTTTTGAGGTTCGACCTTGGGGTACTGATAATTTGAGAGATTCGTTGGACAAGGTTAAGTTGATCCAGGACTGGCTTCTTACATCCCAGAGCAGACATACGATTTATATAGACCAGAGAGTTCGCCCTTTGGAGTTTAGGGTTGGAGAGCGAGTTTTGCTGAAGGTTTCACCCATGAATGGTGTGATGAGGTTTGAGAAGAAAGAGAAGCTTAGCCCGAGGTTTATTGGTCCTTTTGAGATCGTGGATAGAGTTGGTGCGGTGTCCTATGAGTTGGCTTTACCTCCTGATTGTCTAGTGTGCACCATGTATTTCATGTATCGATGATGAGAAAGTATGTAGCTGTTGATTCTCATGTGATTAGATGAGATTCGGTGATGCTGGACCAAAACTTAGCTTATGAGGAGGAGCCTGTAGCCATTTTGGACAGACAAGTTCAGAAGTTGAGGTCCAAGGAGATAGCTTTAGTGAAAGTGCAGTGGAGGAATCTACATAGGAGATGGAGTCCGATATGAGGGCTATCTACCTCGAGCTATTTTAGGGTCCAGGTATTTCCTTTTCGTTAACGTTCGAGGATGAATGTTTATTTAAGTTGTACCTGATGTAACGACTAAAAAAGTTGTTTTGCTTATTTTGCATTGAAATCCTTAAATTACCCTTCTTGAGTCCTTTTTTGCTTGTTGGTGACTTTATGGGATGGGTGGCACAGTTCCCAAGGTGATCTGGCAGGTTTCAGACCCATTTTGATAGGTTTGAGAAATTCTAAGTTAAGAGAATAGAAGAGTTTGACCAATAGTTGACTTTTGGGTAAACGTGCTCCGTTCGTAGTTTTGTCAGTGTCATTAGTTCTGGAATGACATTTATGACTTAGTCGAGCCCTTGGTTCAGTACCCGAGGTAGCCGGGTGAGTTTTGAAGGTTAGGTTGTAAAATTGTGGAATTAGAACTTAGTCAAACCTGAGCCTTAGAGACCTTTTTCCGGGAAATTCGAGTGTAAGAGAAGGTCTGGAAAGAGTTTTCTAATAGGAATACATGTTTGGTTTGTGTCCGGGAGGTCCCGGGAGTGTTTTGGGTAGTTGACGGAGGGTTGATGGGTTTTGGGCATTGCTGGTGTCTGGTGTTTTCCCATGTCTCATGTTTCACGTTCATGTACTACCTATTCATGTCTCATGTCCCGAAGTTCATGTTTTCAATAAATCATGTCATTTCAGCCTCCATGATTTATGTCATGGTCACGTACTCATGCCATGTCCATAAGTTCTCTAGTTAACCGCATTCCTAACCATAACCCAACATTCGAGGACGAATGATCCCAAATGAGAGATATTGTAACACCTCGTACCTTCAGGGTAAGGCTTGACCTGTGTGATAGAAACATAATGTATTCAAGATAAGGAGTATATTAAGTGTTTTGAAAACTAATCAAGTCATGAGAAGAGTCTTTGGACAAGGCCTCACTTCAAGCGAGTATTCAGAAAATTCTATAAGGAATTTTGAAAACATCCTTCATGAAATTTGTAGCTCTTTGAAATACATTTTCAACGGTATATGGTGGAGATCAAACGGACATCCGTACGAAAATGTATTCATGATTTACCAAACATCATTGGCTTAGTCAAAATAAGCCTGGCGCGGGGCGCCTGCCTTGGGCATGGCCGCGCCGCGCCAGACCAATTTTCCAGCAAGACATGATTTTTTCCAAGTTTTAAATATGTCTAACTCCTTGAGACTTCTCCCATTCCATTCAAAAACCCTTAGCAGCCATTTTTCCTCTCCTCTCAACCCCCCACATCAAGGTAAGAATATCTTTATGGTTCCTAATCATTCGTAGCACTAAATACATGATTCCTAACACGATTCTTAATTAAAAACATAGGATTAACAATTAATCCTTCTCCAACGATTCAAACCTAGGGTTTGGGTGTTCTTCGTCAAAGAAGCAAGATAATTCATTAGATTGGAGCGTTTACAGGTATGTAGAGCTTCTATCCACGTGTAAAAATATCTATGTTCTTCCCCACACCACTTTCTTCCATGAAGCAAAAAATCTTCATATGTTTAGGGTTTTGTTCCATTATCGTGATAATCCCTAATACATGTAATATTATACGCTATTTTTATATTATAATTCATTAATTGTACTCATGATAGGTAATTATGATTGTCATGAACCTGTCCGTAATCCATGAACACATGTTTTGAATTTTATAAGTTCTTAAATACAAGTTATAATTATTATTACTCAATTTCCACGAAATTATACATGATTTTCATGATTTATGCAAGTTAGATGATATATGTATTCACGTGTTAAACTATAATTGCAACCCATGTTTTACAAGTTATTTTCATAAAATTCATGGGCTTACAAGCCAACTATTTTCAAGTATATATTTTTGAGAGTTGCATAGATTACCGAGAAGGCTTATATAGCCTGAAACTACGTATGCCAGCGTAGGATAAGGGTCGCTCCACCCAGAGTACGATACCTTCAGATTATTGATTGGATCATTTCATGTCATATTCATGTCTCATACCCCGACAAGGTATGGGAGCGCTCTGCTGGTCAGGACAGGTACAAGACTCCACGTACCCACATAGTGATTTCATGTTATCGATTATACTACTGCTCTCCCCACATATATACATATATACAATTTACAAGATTTTATACATGTTGCTTTATTCGTGTCTGATCATGTTCATGTTCAGTTTCAGTTTCATATTCCTATTATATCATGTGCCTACTTATTATTTCAGTTACTTTACATACAATACAATTCAAATATACTAACATCCCTTTATCCAGGGCCTACACTTCACGATGGAGTTACTGAATTTCAGGACAACAGATCTGCTCACTAGTATTTGCCTTAGTATCAGCTATTGGTGAGCCGCATTTCATTCACGGTGTTAGTCATTTATTTGTACATGTCATTCTTTATTAGTAGAGGTATGCTAGGGCCTTGTCCTGGTAAATAAATTTGCAGTCAAACTCATGTTCCAGAGGTTTCATAGACTGGTCTATTTTAGCATGTCACGTCAAATTCAGTATTTCAGACTTATAATATTTTATTCAAATATTTCCGCTATTATATTACATACTATATTTTTAGTATTATGGTTTACATATTTCAAGTCATTATTAGTGTATATTTTGATGCCCATGTTAATTAGCAAGCCATGTGGTTCACTCGGTCACATGCAGTTAGACATCGAGTGCCGTGTTTCGCCCATTCCATGGTTTAGGGCGTTACAAAACTTGGTATCAGAGCGTAGGTTCAAGTGTTTTAGGGAGTCTATGAAACCGTGTCCAGCGGGGTCTCTTTTATGTGTGTGAGGCGCCCACACATGTAAATAGTTGACCCCAAGACATCTAGGATTGTCTCACTTCTTTCATACTCTAGATCATGCAGTTAGAGCTATACCTTCAAGACGTTCTTCTAACTCGTGCGTATAACGTATTTCAAAAAATGCCTGATAAAAGTAAATCAGCTACAAGCAAGAGGGCTTCTGCTAATGCTGCTCGTGAGGAAGATGCTCAAGCTCAGGGATCCAATTCGGGTACAATACCCCTACCCGATACCCAGGGCATGCGGAGGTTCGTATTCCAGTTCTGCCGCCCAGTTCCACTGACATGGATGATATGGGATCTATTTAGCTGCTCACCCAGATTGTGGTTGCTCAAGCCCAATGTCATGGAATGACCCCAAGTACATGGTCTAGTAAAGAGTCATCAAGTTTCAGGACTCAGGAATTTCTACGCATGGAGCCTCCAGTGTTCACAGGGTCTTGTAAAAATGAAGATCCACAGAATTTCATTGACGGGCTTTAGAAAATTCTATGTTATTTATGTTACTGAGGTAGAGGCAACAAAGTTTGGATCTTATCAGTTGTAGGATATTTCTAATATCTGGTATGAGTCATGGGAACAGTCCCGCGGGGAAGATGCACCTCCAGCAACTTAGGATGAGTTTACTGATGCTTTTATTAAGCACTTTCTGCCAATAAAGGTCAGGGAGGCAAAGGCTGTAGAATTTGAGAAGCTCAAGTAGAATGACATGAGTGAGCAAGAGTACTATGTTCACTTTGTTTTTTGGCAAAGTATGCTTCACATATGGTTCCAGACATGAGGGTTAGAGTTAGGCGTTTTGTGTATGGTCTTGATCCCAGTTGTACGATGCGACAAATATTTATTCTTAGAACAAGGACATGACTATTACCAAGATGGGTTCTTTCATACAGGGTAATGAGAGCAGAATGAAAGAAGAGGAAGCGGTGCAGAAAGAGAAAGACAGTGAGTTCAATAAGAGAGCTAAGTTTACAAACCACTTCAATCATAGGGGAGGTGTAGGCAGATAATTCTTCAAAAATAGGTCGTCAGGACTAGAGATGGCAGTGGATCCTGGACCCGGTCCGAATTCGGTGGATCCAGATCCATTTTATAGGATATGGATCTTCAAAATTTGGAGGCGACGGATCCGGATTGGACCCGGATCTGTTTTTGATGGATCGGATCTAGATATGGATCTTGTATTTGAGATCCGTATACGGTCCAGATCCGACCCGTAGATCCATATTTTATTAAATACATTATACATTTACATATCCATCTCTTTAATTTTCTCGGCCATGCCCAATCCATAAAGGACCGAAGCCCAGCCCATTCGTGTTAAGCGAAAGGGTAAAGGGGCAAAGCTGCAAAGTCTTCACTCCTCAGTCATTCATACCATACGAACTACGAAAGGGGCAAAGACCAAAACCCTAGTCCCTAGCCATCTTCTCTACTTGCCATCCCTACTCATATGACGTCAGTCCATGTCCACCCCTTCCGATTCCAAGGTAGTAAGACAAATCAGATTCAATACTTTCTGCCATATTAAACGGTGAGTTCGGTTTTTTTTTTGCCCTTTTAACTTCTGTTAATTCTTTTTTTTTTAGTTCTTTTTGTTAGTTTTGTTTTTTCATTAATATGATATTTGATGTTTTGGGATTTTGAAAGGTATATTAACAGTCATTTATATAATATTTGATATTTTGGAATTTTGAAAGATATATTAACAATCATTTATATATAGGTAGTGTGAAATTTCTGGTGAAGGAAATATAGTGTGTGTGTGTGCGTATTATTGTTCTTTAGGAAAAATGATGGAGAGTATGGGAATCGAATGTAATGGTGGCAGTGGCACTAGTTTTTTGGAGAGTTAGGTGCTTCAATTTAGTAGTAGTGTTAGATGAGATACGGTCAAGAGTATATATACAATGCATTTTCATAGTATTTGTTCCTGTTGTATTTCAAATGGTACGATTTTATAAATCTAACAAGAAGCAGAGAACAAAGACTAATTTTTGCTTATAAATTTCTGCAGCAAATTGAAGCGTCGATACAATTCATATTTACACACACATCTAAGAATTACTTCTGTCTTGTACTCTTGTTTGAGTCATTATAGGGGCTCCTTAGAGTACAAAGTTTGGGATTTGAATATGTTAATTGGACTAAAATGTGCATGATACTTCTCTGTTATGTGGTTAAGTAATGTATTCAAATATTTTCTTGTGGGAAATGGTTATTGAACAATCTAACAATAATGCAAATGCTACTAATAAAATTCATGCTGCTTCTTTTAGCCCACCTCCAGTGCCTCTGCTTTGTGGAGTGGATGATTTAGAAATGGATTCAGAAGGTCTTATTGAGGTTGGAGTAAAATAAAAAAGTCAATCAAGTAAACTAACAAGCAAGAAATTCACTTCTGAGGCATGAGAATCTTTTGATAAGGTGGTAGTGAAAGGTATTACAAGAGCAAAGTGTAAATATTGTACATCTTTACACTCTTATAATGGTGCGAATGAAACCTCACATCTTCTTAAACATTCTAAGAAGACATGTTCGGGAAAGCATTTGCGGATTGGAGTTAGTGGCCAAACACAATTGAAGGTTAAAACGGAAGCCGACGGGTCTACTACTTTAGAACTTAAAGAAAAGGGAAAGGAAAAGGAATTTGATCAAGACTTTTCAATAAGAGAATTGGTTGGTATGGTGGTGATTCATGAGTATCCTTTATCCATTGTAGATCATATATGTTTTAAAAGGTTCGTGAGGAGTCTAAATACTCATTTCAAGATGATTTCGAGGAACACTTTGAAGAGTTACATTTTGAAAAAGTTCAATGAAGATAAGGGTTCTCTTAAAGCTCTGTTGGAGCATAATGAGGGTAGAATTGCAATAACTACCGACATGTGGACGACTTCCAACCAAAAAAGGGGCTACATGGCCATGACATCTCACTTCATTGATCAACAATGGGTTTTACGCAATCGAACCTTGAAGTAATGAACTTATTCTTATTTATAAATGTTGATTTTTTAGGTTTATTGTATGTGTTTAATGTATGTTTTTATTTAGGTTTTGTTTTGTGCAATGTCCACATACAAAGGGGGTTATTGCAAAGATTTTGATGGATTGTTTGTCTCAATATTCTTTGGAAAACAAAATTTCATCGGTTGTAGTTGATAATTGTACCACTAATGATGCAATGATGAATGTTTTGTTGGAAAAATTGGAAAATAGGTATCTAATGTTAGGTGGGGAGTTTTTACATATGAGGTGTAGTGCTCATATTCTAAACATGATTATGAAAGATGGTTTAGAAGTAATTGATCTCGCAATTTGAAAAAGTTCGAGATTGCATTTTATTTTGGATGTCTACTCCTAAAAGGGTTGAAACATTTGAGGAGCCTTATCGGCTTTTGAATATTTCTAAACCTAAAAGAGTGGTTCTTGATGTCAAAACTAGGTGGAATTCTACTTACTTGATGCTTAATACCGCGTTGCCTTTTCAAGATGTATTTGCTAAGTTAAAACGTATGAATAAGAAGCTCAAGTTAGTTATTCCTAGTGAGAATGATTGGATGATGGCAAAACTTGTTTGTGAGAAGTTGGACATTTTCTTCAAGGCCACTAGAGTGTTTTCCGGTAGAAATTATCCTACTTCTAATTTGTTTTTTTTAAAAAAGTGTGTGAGATAATACTTGCTTTGAGGCGTTGGGTGGAGAGTGATGTTGAGACCATTAGAATGATGGCTAAAAAAATATGATTGATAAGTTTGACAAATATTGGCATAATATTAATGAGATGTTGGCGGTTGCTTCAATTTTAGATCCAAGAAATAAAATGGATTGTGTGGAGTACTATTTTAAGAGATTGTACAAAGATGATGCTGATAATGAAGTGGCAAAAGTTAGAAAAAATCTTGATAAACTTGTGGTTGAATATCAAATGAGAAGTGAGGGAAATAAAAGCCAAGAACCTTTTCCAAGTGGCAAACGAGGAATTTTATAGTCTTGTGATAATGATGAGGATGAATATGCTCAAGCTAAAAGAATAAAGAAAAGAAAGTGAGGTGGAGCATTACTTGGAGGATGATCCTATACCCGAGAATGATGATTTTGATGTACTTAATTGGTGGAAAAGGGATCAAATGTATCCTACTTTACAGAAAATTGCCAAGGACATCCTTGCAATTTCCGTCTCTTCTGTGGCTTCAGAAAGTGCCTTTATCATGGGTGGAAAGGTGATTAGTTCTTATCGTTCTAGGCTTCACTCTAAAACGGTGGAGGCATTAATGTGCTTGCAAAATTGGATGATCGAAGACATTAAAGGTATCTATTATTTATGTATTGATTATTCTATGTTAATATCTATTTTTTCCCTAACATGAACCTTCTATTTATTTTTCAATTTCTTTCAAATAAAGTACTTTGGAGGGCACACATGCTTGTTCGATAGTTACTGAAGATTCTGAAGAAGAAGAGGAAATAGTTGACTATATTGATATGGTAAATGATATATTTAGTTATAAATATTTATTGAGATGATTTTTTTTAGTAATCTCTTTTTAATATGATTGTTTCTTTGTTATTTTAGGATGTTGATGACGTTGAAACTAGTGATTTCGAAGACTAGTTTATGAAGTTTGGCAGAAGGTTATAGAAGATGTTGATGGCATTTTAAAGAACATTGTTGTAGTTCCAGTTTGCTAGTTACTGGAAACGAGAAACTGGAAATTCCAAACTGAATGCAAACTGAATGCACTGGAAACTAAATGCATTGGAAGTTGAACTGGAAACTGGAAATGCCAATTTTGAAATGAGAAACTGGAAATCCCAAACTGAATGCACTGGAAACTGAATGCATTGGAAGTTGAACTTTCCAGCTTGCTAGTTACTAGAAACTGAATGTGGGTGCCGCTGTTGCAGTTTTCGATGAACTTAAAACAAGAGGTAAAAATGTTAATATGCTCAATTCACAGATGTCAAGTTATAATTCTTTCTCTTTTGTCCTTTCTATCCTTTTTTCTTAATGTTTAGCAATTAATTGTGAAATTTCATCATTCTACTTCTAGTTCAATGAACCTTCTATTTAGAAGTTGTCCTTTAACTTTGCTTGAAAGGGCATGTATTTATCTCCATCTTTTTACAGTTCATGTTGTGACAAATATGATTCAGTGCATTATTTTGACTGGTGTCCCGTGTTCCAATTATTTTGATCTAGAATATTATTCAAGGCAAATATATTTACATGTGGATCCAGATCCGATGGATCTGAATTTGGATATGATTTTTATGGACCCGATGGATCTGGATTCGGATCTGGATACAGGTATGAGAAATGGATTTGGATCTGGATCTAGTAGGATCCGGTTCAGATCCTATCTGTTGCCATCCCTAGTCAGGACCCGCTCCATTTTCAGCTAATGCACCAGCCCTAAAGTTTAGGAATGATAATAAGAGGTAGAACTTTAGAGCATTAGGCTCCCAGTCACAGGCTAGTATGAGTCAAAGCACATTCAGCAACCTAATTTGTGGTAAGTGTGGTAAGAGACACCCAAGGAAGTGCCGCTTTGGCATGAATATCTATTATGGTTGCGAACAGGAAGGTCACTTTCGGAGGGACTATCCATCAGTGAGGCAGGGTGCAGGAGGTAATGTGGCTAAGTCCACAAACTCAGCAGTTCCTCATAAATTTCAAGCTCAATCTGGGCGTGGTCCAGCTAAGTCCGATAATATAGGCGGAGGCCAAAACCGCTTGTATGCATTATCAGACATCGGGATACAAAAGCTCGTGTAATTGTCACTTTTGACATTTATGCCCTTATAGATCCTGGATCTACCCTATCATATGTAACCCCATTCATTGCTAAGAAATTTGAGATAGAATCAGAAACGTTGCATGAACCCTTTGAAGTATCCACTCCAGTTGGGCAGTAAGTTATAGCTAGACGAGTATATAAGGTTGTCTAGTTAAAGTCTATCACCGCTTTAGAATAGCTGACTTGGTAGAGTTAGAAATTGTAGACTTCGATGTAATCATGGGTATGTATTGTCTGTCTTCATGTTATGCCACAGTAGGCTGTGGAACCAAATTTGTCAGCTTTGAATTTCACTATAAACCAGTTATAGAATGGAAGGGTGATGTTGTAGCAACCATAGGTAGGTTTATTTCCTATCTTAAAGTAAGAACGATGATATCCAAATGATACATTTACCATCTAGTTTGGGTTAGGGATGCAGAAACCCAAACCCTGACTCTTCAGTTCGTACCAGTTGTCAATGAGTTTCCAGAAGTCTTTCCAGAAGATCTTCCCAGAGTCCCTCTCGATTGTGAGATTGACTTTGGAATTGACTTACTTCCCGGTAATAAGCCGATATCTATTCCGCCATACAGAATGGCTTCAGCAAAGCTAAAAGAACTAAAAGCCTATGTCACACCCCAAACTGGGGTTGTGGCTGACACCCGACGCATGAACGACCCGAGTGTACCATATGTATATCATAAGCTGAGCATACAATGATCTGGGCTGCTAAGGCCTTAAAATTATCAATATAAGGGAAACTAAATAGGACCACCTGATATAATGTGTACAATGCACACATATAAATACAATAAGTCCGACAAGGCCGCAACAAGACAACTATCCATACAACTAAGTCTACAAGACTCTATGGAAAACATAATTGTGATATGGTCGGGATAGGACCCCGACCCACCCATAACATGTGTCTGTGCCAAATCCTAATTCATGACTCTAAATCAGTAGCTTCGGATGAAGTGATGCTTACCACTCGATCCGTAGAACTCAACCAGCTCCTATTGGGAAAGTCTATCTGCACCTCTACCTGAATCTGCAACATGAAATGTAGTACCCCCAGCAAATGGGACGTCAGTACGAATGAAATGTATTGGTATGTAAAGTATGAATATCAATATGAAAGTATAAGCTGTAAAGGAGAACATAAAAGCAATCTGATACTCTAATAACCTGTGTGCCATGCAGGGCCAATAATGAAACTTTGAAATTGTACTGGACTCTTGGTATGACAACTTTGGTTTATAATCTACCCTCGACTTATAACTCGAGATGTAATATGTCACTTCCATTAGGTATACTCTGAGGTGTATGTATGGATGCTCATATAAGTGCCTCGCCCAGCCAACTATAGCATGGCACAGTGCGTATAATGTACATATACAACTTCCCACTGGCTGGTCACGATAATGGTGTGAATAATATATATATATATATATAGATAACTTCCCACCGACATAAGTTCGGTGGTGTGGATACGGTACTGTGATAAAAATGGCTCTTGGCCTCTTTGAAACTTATAAACTCTTAGAATTTGCCTTGAAATGACTCTTGGTTGACTCGACGAATGACTCTTTGGAACCCACCTTTTTGAGGTCTATAAAGTTCAGAGACAAAAAAGATACACAGAGTACAATAGTGAGGTAAAAAGGTATATTCAATAAAGAACAACAACTTGTGAACAAAACTAGACTTCGAAGGTAACCACGACTTTCAGCCCTTAACTTTGATACAATCTTTTCTTGTGCTTTTCAATGACAGTTGGTCGGTACACAAGACTGTAACTTGAGGGACTCCATCAAGAGGGAGTATGGTCTCAACCAGAAGGTCAATAATGAACAGAGTATGCAATAATAACAATGGAACTATTCCCGACAAGGGGTGATTGACATGTGATTAGTATGATTCTTTAGTATTTCCTTTTGAAAATGATAAATACTTTTGGTGTCATGCTTATGAAAGAAGGGAACAAACTTACATACCTACATCACTTAATTATAAATTCCTCACAAACTCTCAAATGCTTCACAAGTGATCATCTACACATTATAGAGGGTTTGGTTTAGAACAAGATCAATAAACTAGGAATCGATTCACTTGGATAATCTAATGAGCACCTAGAAAGCATGCTTCTAAAACTATGGTGTCCATAGTTACCGACATGTTACTAACTTCCTTTCAACACTACATCAATAACAACAACCACAACAACTTCAATAACAACACAACCACAATAACAACACATACTCAAACTTCTAGCGATGCTCATTTTAAAGCTTATTCAAAACACTCCAAGAATCATATTACTTTTCCATGGCCTCAACTTATGTGATATTAGATTCCATTCACTAACTCAACCAACCAAAGTAAAAGGAGCTAGAGACCATTAATAAACATCAAGATCTTACCTTAACTCAGCCAAAAAGACTTGCATAATGAGTTCCATCCAAGCTCCAAGAAGATCTTCACCTCCACTTAGCTAACTAGGGAGATTTCCATGGTGTAGAAGATTATCCAAGAAAGATATCACTTCCCACAAGTGTAGAAATGTTCTTTGATGATAGAAGACCGTTGGGAGAGTGTTTGGAAGAGTTTAGAGAATGCTTGGGTCAAAAAAGAAATGTGGCTAAGAAGCCACAGATTTTTGGCTTAAATAGTGCTCCCCACCGACTCTGAGATGCAGCTGGTTTTATGCCACATAATACCATCTACGAGAATAGAATCCAACGCAGATGGGGGTAGTGAGGTGAGGAGGTGAGGGCCCTGATTCGTGGCCTAATCCGCGAGGCGAATCGGCTTCCGTGGGGCGGACCTCTTAGCTTATCGCTCAATCTTTGTCGAACTTTACCGAGATATAATTCCTTTAATTCAATTGACTTCCAACCTTCTGTATACCTCTTAGATCATCATATAAACCATATGTGACCCTCGTGAAGGGTCTCGGGTTGCCGGAGCTTAAACCAACTAATCATACATTCGATCACACAGAGAATCGCGGGGTGTAACAACCCAGTTGAAAGATCTTGTAATGCCCAGTCTTTCATGGGACACCAAGGCACCTAATGAGCTACTACCCTTTAAGTGCACCTCTTCAAAAGCATTTTCTATTTCAACAAGTTTAAAATGAATTGACCATTTTGTTAAAGAAAGAACCAAGTCTAGAAAGCGGAAGTAAGTTTGAAAATATTTAATCAAAGAAAACAGTTTAGCTATATGGAAATAATATAAATAAAAATCTAATCCAAGTGTTTCAAAATAAAGAATGAAACTAAAACCTAGCCAAATCTCAATTCATACTAGTCATGGAGCATCTATAGAGTTTTCAAAATATATCAACCGATTAAAGATCAACAATGAAAATAAAATGTCATATGAAAAGATAGACTCTACCACGATCAAGTGGCAGCTCGACTCTACACCGCTAAGAGATATCCACGAACATGACAAAAATGCATGTTGTGTCATGAAAATTAAAACCTGCAACCAAACTGTAGGGGAGTGAGTTTCACTAGACTCCGTAGGATCATCGACCATTCCACAATCCTTATCACTTTCAACCGGTCTAAAGTGCAATAAAACTGGTGCCTTATTAATGTTGAAATTACCACATTTATCCAATCTCTTAAGTAAAAAATATATATCAATATCTCATAATTAACTTAACAAATAATACACTCAATAATCGCCTCATCAAATCATAACTCAATAATAGGCCCTCACTGACTCATACTACTAGACCACAAAATTAAATCGGTCCTCACCCTCTTTCAGGCTAGACCAAATAATTAACATAGGCCCTTACCCTTTTTCAGGATAGACCAAATAATTAACATAGACCCTCACCTTCTTTCTTGATAGACCAAATAATCAACATAAGCTTCCAAGTGTTCCAATATCACAACATAAGCCACAACAGACCCCCTGTAAAGTGTGTCATCATCACAACATAGGCCACACCACACTCCATGTCAAGTGTGGCATCATCACAACATAGGCGACACCACACCCCTGTCAAGTGTGCCTTCATCACATTATCATAAGCATATAAATAAATATCAAGGATAAACCTCACCAAAGAATACTATAACAGTCAATGTATGTCAATTAAGTATCATGAATAACAAGATATAATTTAAAGCACAGAAGCTCAATTAAGAGGAAATAACTCCTAATAAAACTGAAATAATGTATATAGTCGCGTAAATGCCCATCGATAGCCTATAATAATTTATCATTTTAATTCAAGTAACAACAACAATGAGTCTCAACTCATCTCAATAAATCACCATAGATATCTCAATTATCTTAACACTATGTTAAATACCCTTAAGTAGCTCAAGTCATATAAA
Source organism: Anisodus acutangulus (assembly GCA_029783415.1). Classification (NCBI taxonomy): domain Eukaryota; kingdom Viridiplantae; phylum Streptophyta; class Magnoliopsida; order Solanales; family Solanaceae; genus Anisodus; species Anisodus acutangulus. The sequence continues at coordinate 26,061,365 of CM056495.1, forward strand.
ATAATTCATTATCTTATGATTCCATTATAATATATTAATGGTTTACACAATAAGTTCATAATAATAAATTCATATTTAATTAAGGAAAGCAAATAAGTATTAGTTTAGTCTCTTCTACCTCACATCCGGCTAAATACTACGATCAAGCACGTGCCAAAGATCCACAAATGGAACATTTGATAGTCTCAAACTTGATAGCATTGAAATTCCCAAAGTACTACGACCAAGAAGTGATCAAAAGTCTATGATCTAAAATCTTTTCATACTATGCAAAATATAAAAGAGCACGTGAAATTAGGCTAGGATACAATTTTTCATAACTTTTCAAAAAGTCAAAGTCAAAGTCAAAAGGTCAACCCTCGGGTCTACTTCTTAAAATCCAAACCCGAGTAAATATTCTGATGACCCAATCTCCTACAAGTACAACAATTCAAAAATCAAGTCAATCGAAGTTCATTGACATTCCCAAACGCCTATTTGATTCACACTTGAAGGTGTTCTTGAGTTCATGAACAACCCCAACCCAAAATTTCGACAACTTAGATTCCATGGATGAAACACCGCCAAATTTGAGTACGATACTCCATGAGTTAATGGTAAACATAATTTCCAAATAAAAATCTTCAATTCAAGCCTTAAAAGAAAATTTTCTTTTCAAGTTAGGGTTCAACTCTCACTTTAAATCAACCCAAATCATGATATTGATGGAGGAACTAAATTGATGTTATAATCCATGTATTGTGAGTAAAATTATCTCAAAACATGATAGTAAACTCACCTTAGTTGGTAGGATAATCCACAAGCTCCATCTCCAACCTTTTCTCAAGCTCTAGCTCAAAATTTCACTAAAATAATGTGTTGTACGTTTGTTTTTACTTTTAACAGTCCTTTTGTGCTTCATCAGGTTGTACCATGTGCTCAGCGGATTGTACCTCAAGACATATATTTAGTTTTCTACCAGACACCTTCCAGTAAATCTGTCATAACTTTCTGCCCATAACTCGGATTGATGAACGATTAATGCGTTGGAAACTAGATTCAAAGGGATACAACTTTCATCTTTTGCACTTTTGCAAATTCATTATATATTGAGTACTATACTCGTCTAAAGTCAGATATTGGGTGTGCTCATTTGAAATTTTAGTTTGTCAAGGAACCCCTTGAACTATAATTCATTTTCCTAAGTGTACAAGGATCACAAATGATAATACGAACCTAACGAAACCTTCCAATTACCAAACAAAGCACATTTTCCTAATATGATCTCCAAATCTCAAATAATACGATATCAGATTTTTAAACACAAATTCTTCACCAAAAGTGAACCAAATGACGTCCGAATGACCTTAAAGTTTGAAAAAAGTGAAAAATAATATAACAAAGCTCTTGAAGTTTATGGAATGTAAAACTGAACACAAATTTTTATAATGATCGAGCAGGTCATTACAGATGTCCTTGTTAAGGGATTTATTAGAGCTAGTGTATCCCATTGGGGTGCACCAGTCTTGTCTATTCTAAAGAAGGATGGGTCTCTGCATATGTGCATTGACTACTGACAGTTGAACAAGGTCACCATTAAGAACAAATATCCTCTTCCTAAAATCGATGACTTATTCGATCAATTTCAAGGTGCATAATGTTATTCCAAGATTGACCTCAGATTAGGGTACCATAAGCTTAAGGTTAAGGAAGTTGATATTCTGAAAACCGCCTTCAGAACTCGCTATGGTCATTTCAAATTTTGTGTCATGTCGTTCGAATTGACGGATGTACCGGCTGCTTTTATGGATCTCATGAACAGGGTCTTTAAGCATTATCTCGACATTTTCTTCATTATCTTCATTGTTGATATTCTAGTCTATTCTCATAGTGAGGATGATCATGCAGAATATCTCAAAATAGTATTGCGGACACTTCAGGACCGCAAGCTATATGAAATTTTGTAAGTGTGAATTTTGGCTAAAGTCATTAGCATTCTTAGGCTATGTGATCTCAGGCGAAGGCGTCCAGGTTGATTTTCAGAAAATAGACGCTGTAGAAAGTTGGCCCAGACACACTACTGCTTCAGATATACGAAGTTTCTTGGGTCTGGCAGACCATTACAATCGTTTTGTAGAGGTTTTTTCTTCCATCTCAGCTCCTTTGACTAGATTGACTAAGAAGAAAATCAAATTTCAGTGGTCAGATGCCTGTGAGAATAGTTTCGAAGAATTAAAAATGAGACTGACTTCTGCTCCAATGTTAACATTGCCAGAGGGAACCAAGGGGTTCATAGTATATTGTGATGCATCAGGCATTGGTCTCAGATGTGTTCTAATGTAGCATGGCAAGGTCATAGCTTATGCATCCAGATATCTTAAACCTTACAAAAAGAATTATCCGACTCACGACTTAGAATTGGTAGCAATAATTTTTTCGTTCAAGATATGGCACCACTATTTATATGCAGTTCACGTCGATATTTTCATAGATCACAAAAGCCTTCAGTACTTTTTCAAGCAGCGAGAGTTGAATCTTAGACATATGATATGGCTTGAATTGATAAAATTATGATGTAGATGTTCTTTACCATCCAGGGAAAGCAAATGTGGCGGCCGATGCTCTTAGTCGGCGATCCATCCGAAGTTTAGCTCATGTTAAGAAAGGCAAGAGAACCATGACGAAGGAGATTCATCGACTAGCTAGTTTAGGAGTTCGACTCATGGACTCCGAAGATGGTGATGTTGTTGTCCAGAACAAGTATGAATCCTCGTTAGTAGCTGAGGTAAAGGAGAAATAGTTTAATGATCCCCCTTTATTATAGCTTAAAGATGGGATTCACAAACATAAGACTATGGATTTTGAACAATGAGGAGATGACAATACTTTGAGGTATCGAGGCAGGTTATGTGTTCCAGATGTGAAAGGACTTAGAGAATGAATCATGAAAAAAGCACACAATTCTAGGTATTCTATTCACCCAGGTTCTACAAAGATGTATCATGATGTTAAAGAAATTTATTGGTGAAACGATATGAAAAGGAATGTAGCATACTTTGTAGCCAAGTGTCCAAATTGTCAGTAGGTGAAAGCCGAGCACCTGAGGCCTGGTGGGTTGGCTCATAATATTAATATTCATGTTTGGAAATGGGAGATGATAAACATGGACTTCATAACATGTCTACCTTTATCATCTAGAAGGTATGACTCGATTTGGGTGATTGTGGACCGGCTTACTAAATCAACCCACTTATTTCCAGTCAAGACCACAGATTTAGCAGAAGATTATGCTAAGTTATATATTTAAGAAATTATCATATTTCATGGGACTCTAGTGTCCATTATTTTGGATCGTGGTTCTTAGTTCACATCACACTTTTGGAAGTCTTTCCAGAAAGGATTGGGTACCAACGTAAATCTCAGAACAACTTTTCATCCACAGATATATGGCCGGGTAGAATGTACTATTCAAACCCTTGAAGATATATTGAGGGCATGTGTTCTCGATTTTAAAGTTAATTGGGATACTCATTTGCCTCTCATTGAATTTGCTTATAATAACATTTACCACGCTAGTATCCAGATGACACCGTTTGAAGCTCTGTATGAGCGAATGTGTAGATCACCAATTGGTTGGTTAGAAGTTGGTGAAACAGAATTGTTAGGACTAAACTTGGTCCATCAGGCTATGGAGAAAGTCAAGTTAATTCAGGAGCATTTGAAAACATCCCAGAGTCGCTAGAATTCCTATTCAGATGTGAGGCATAGAGACTTAGAGTTCCAAGTTGATTATTGGCTATTTTTGAAATTTTCACCAATGAAAGGTGTCATAAGGTTTGGAAAGAAGTGGAAGTTCAGTCTCAAATATATCAGACCATACATAATTCTATAAAGAATTGGCCAAGTGGCTTATGAGCTTGAATTGCCACAAGATTTAGTTGTTGTACACCTAGTGTTTTGTGTATCCATGTTGAGAAACTGTGTGGGAGACCCGACGTTGGTTGTCCATACTAAATCTTTCACAGTTAAGGATGGCCAAACCTATGAGAAGATCCCTATGACTATCCTAGATCGTCAGATTTGCAAGCTGAGGACTAAGGAAGTCTCATCAGTAAAAGTGTTATCGAGAAGTCAGAAAGTTGAGGAGGCTACATGGGAAGCCTAAGAGGACATGAAGTCCAGCTATTCACACTTATTTGAGGAGCAAGCATAAAGTGAATATGGTAAATACCTTCATTAATCATGTCATGTCCCTTACGTATCCATGTCTCATGTTTCACGTTCATGTACTACCTATTCATGTCTCATGTCCAGAAGTTCATGTTTTTAATAAATCATGTCATTTCAGCCTCCATGATTTATGTCACGTTCACGTATTCATGCCATGTCCATAAGTTCTCTAGTTAACCGCATTCCTAACCATAACCCAACATTCGAGGATGAATGATCCCAAATGGGAGATATTGTAACACCTCGTACCTTACGGCTAAGGCTTGACATGTGTGATAGAAACATAATGTATTCAAGATAAGGAGTATATTAAGTGTTTTGAAAACTAATCAAGTCATGAGAAGAGTCTTTGGACAAGGTATAATTGGAAGCTACCCTGCAGAGCATGTTTTCAAGTGAGTTTGCACAAGGCCTCACTTCAAGCGAGTATTCAGAAAATTCTGTAAGAAATTTTGAAAACATCCTTCATGAAATTTGTAGCTCTTTGAAATACCTTTCCAACGGTATATGGTGGAGATCAAATGGACATCCGTATGAAAATGTATTCATGATTTACCAAACATCATTGGCTTAGTCAAAATAAGCCTGGCGCGGGGCGCCTGCCTTGGGCATGGCCGCGCCGCGCCGCGCCAGACCAATTTTCCAGCAAGATGTGAATTTTTCCATGTTTTAAATATCTCTAACTCCTTGAGACTTCTCCCACTCCGTTCAAAAACCCTTAGCAACCATTTTTCCTCTCATCTCAACCCCCCCACATCAAGGTAAGAATATCTCTATGGTTCCTAATCATTCGTAGCACTAAATACATGATTCCTAACATGATTCTTAAACAAAAACATATTAACAAGTAATCCTTCTCCAACGATTCAAACCTAGGGTTTGGGTGTTCTTCGTCAAAGAAGCAAGATAATTCATTAGATTGGAGCGTTTACAGGTATGTAGAGCTTCTATCCACGTGTAGGAATATCCATGTTCTTCCCAACACCACGTTCTTCCATGAAACATGAATTCTTCACAAGTTTAGGATTTTGTTCCATTATCATGATAATCCCTAATACATTTAATATTATACGCTATGTCTATATTACATTCATCAATTGTACTCATGATAGGTCATTATGATTGTCATGAACCTGTCTGTAATCCATGAACGCATGTTTTGAATTCCATGAGTTCTTAAATACAAGTTATAATTATTATTACTCAGTTCTCATGAAATTATACATGTTTTTCATGATTTATGCAAGTTATATGATATATGTATTCACATGTTAAACTATAATTGCAACTCATGTTTTATAAGTTATTTTCATGAAATTCATGGGCTTACAAGCCAACTATTTTAAGTACATATTTTCAGGAGTTGCATAGATAATCGAAAAGGCTCAGATAGCCTAAAAATGCGTATGCCAGTGTAGGATAAGGGTCGCTCCGCCTAGAGGATGATACCTTCAGATTATTGATTGGATCTTTTCATGTCATGTTCATATCGCATATCCCGGCAAGGTATGGGAGCGCTCTGCTGGTCGGTCCAGGTACCAGACTCCACGTACCCACGTGGTGATTTCATGTTGTCGGTTATACTGCTGCTTTCCCCATAGATATACAATTTTACAAGATTTTATACATGTTGCTTTATTTCTGTTAGGTCATGTTCATGTTCAGTTTCAGTTTCATGTTCCTATTATATTATATGCCTGCTTATTCTGTCAGTTGCTTTACATACAGTACAAGTCAAATGTACTAACGTCCATTTGCTCGGGCCTGCACTTCACAGTGTAGTTACTGAGTTTCAGGATGACGGATCTGCTCACTAGGATTTGTCTCAGTATCAGCTATTGATGAGCCCTATTTTATTTGGGGTGTTAGTCATTTATTTTTACATGTCATGCTTTATTGGTAGAGGTATGCTAGGGCCATGTCTTGGTAAATAGTTTTGCAGTTAGACTCATGTTCTAGAGGTTTCATAGACTGGTCTAGTTTAGCATGTCACGTCAGATTTAATAATTCAGACTTATCATGTTTTATTCAAATATTTCTGCTATTATATTACAGACTATATTTTCAGTGTTATAGTTTACATGTTTCAAGTCATTATTAGTGCATGTTTTGATACCCATATTGATTAGCAAGTCATGTGATTATATAACACATTGTACCTTCAAACTAAGTCATGTTTATGATTCAATGGTTTAGGAAACCAAAACGGGAAGTCTAAAGTTGAAAACCAGTTTCAGCTTGCAGATTCAAATTGACGCTCGGATTGTACGGACCAAAGAATTTTTAATGGCCCATCGAATTAAACCAGAATTTATGGAATAAAGTGAAATGTACATAACGTATAGGATTTGAGGCCCGTCGATTCCAACCATCTCAAAACCTTAGCTTTCACAACTCTCTAGAATTTCGCAGAAAAATAGTATGGTTCGATTATACGGACCGAACAATTAGTGACGAACCGTTAATTTGAACCGTTAAAATATTGATGACCTAGACTCCGACCGTCAAAAATATTGACGGACCATCAAATTGGACCGTCAAATTATTCCGACAGCAAACAATATATATATATATATATATGCAACTTAGTTTTAAAAATTAGATTTCACTTCTCTCAAACCCTAGAATGAAGGCTTTCTCTTCCCAATCATCTCCTACACTACGGTAAGCCTTTATTCACATGTTTTATGTGATTCTAACATAATCCTAATGAATACTAAGTAGAATCTAATGTTTTTAACCTAGGGTTTTCAAGATAAACTCATTCTAAGGTTTCAAGGTTTAAGCTTTGGGATTATCCTTCCAAGTTCAGATTTTTAAGACACGTATTGAAGCAATTAAGGTATGTAGAGCTTCTATCCATGTTTGGGAGTGTCCTTATTCTTCCCCACACAACGTTTTCCATGAAATCCATGAAATTCCATAACTTAGGATTTTATTCCAATTTCACGATAGCCCTAAATTACATGTATCATGATATACCATGTTGTATTGTTAATTCGTTATTGTGTTTCTGATATTCCATTATGGTTATAGGAATTCGTGCGTAATCCATGAATTCCCATAACCTCGAATTCCATGGGTTCTAGAATTACAAGTCATGAACCCTTACTATTAGATTTCATGAACTTATATATGTATACTTTCATGAATTTACACAAGTTATATATAATATTAGTTCACATGATAAATTATGATTTCAAGTCATGCTTTACAAGTTGCTTTCATGAAATAATGGGCTTACAAGCCACTATTTTTAAATACATGTTTTGGGAGTTACGTAGTTCACCGAGAAGGCTCAGATAGCCTGAAACTACGTATGTCACCGTATGATAAGGGTCGCTCCGCCAGAGTATGATATCTTCATATTGCAGATGGGATCTTTTAATGTTATATTATGTCTCATACCCCGACAAGATATGAGATTGCTCTACTGGTCGGGCCAGGTACCAGACTCCATGTACCCATGTAGTGATTCATATTGTCGGTTATGCTAATGCTCTCCCTACATATATATATATATATATATATATATATATATATATATATATATATATATATATATATATACATATATTCAGACTTGCAGACATACAACTTTACATATGTTTACCCATGTTTTATACTTTTGTCAGATCATGCTCATGTTTTAGTTTCATATTCCTATTATATCATATGCCTACTTATTCTTTCAATTGCTTTACATACAGTACAATTCAAATGTACTAACATCCATTTTGCATGGGGCCTGAACTTCACGGTGCAGGTACTGAGTTTCATGGAGATGGATCTGCTCAGTTGGATTGATTCAGTATTAGCCATTTGATGAGCCCCATCTCATTCTGGGTGTCGTTCTAGTTACTTTTATGATTATGTTTTATGATAGAGGTATGCCAGGGCCTTGTCCTGGTAAGTAGTTTTGCAGTCAGACTCATGTTCAGAGGTTTTATAGACTAGTTTAGTATGTCATGTAAGCATTAGTTTTTCAGAGTTATTATATTTTCAAATTATTTCCTCTATGATATTTCAGAATACTTTTAGTATGCAGATTTACATGTTTCATTATCATTACTATAGTCTGTTTTGATGCCCATGTTAATTCAACAAGCCATGTGGTTCGCTCGGTCACATGCATCCAGGAATCGATTGTCGTGTTTCACCCAGGCCATGATTAAGGGCTTAACAAAGCTTGGTATCAGAGCACTAGATTCAAGTGTCTTAAGGAGTCTATGAAACCGTGGCCAATGGGGTCACTTTTATATGTGTGAGAGCCCCACACATATAAATAATTGACCACCAAGATATCTAGGATTGTCTCACTTTATTCATACTCTAGATCATGCAGTTAGAGCTCTACCTTCAAGATATCCTTCTAACTCATGTGTATTACGTATTTCAGAAAAATGACTACAAAAAAATCAGATACAAGTAAGAGAGCTGCTCGTGAGGAGGATGCTTAGACTCAAGGAGCCAATTCAGGTATAGCACCCCCACCCAATACCATAAGGTCTACGGAGATCCCAATTCTGCCATCCAGTTCCACTGATTTAGTTGTTAAGGGAGCTATTCAGTTGCTCACCCAGCTTGTGGTTGCTCAAGCCCAATGTCTGGGAACGACTCTAAGCACAAAAACTAATGGAGAGTCATCCAATTTCAGGACTTGTGAGTTTCTTCGTATGGACCCTCAGGTGTTTATAGGATCAAGCAAGATCGAGGATCCGCAGAACTACATTGATGGGCTTCATTATCTTATGTGTTATGCATGTTAATGAGGTAGAGGTAGCATAATTTAGAGCTTGTCAATTACATGATGTTTCCATTATCTGGTATGAGTCATGGGAGCAGTCCCACGAGGACGATGTACCTCCAACAACTTGGGATGAGTTTGGAGATGCCTTCATTGAGCACTTTCTGCCAATAGAGGTTAGAGAGGCAAATACTGCAGAATTTGAAAACCATAAGCAAAATGGCAGGAGTGTTCAAGAATACTCTCTTCTATTTGTCTCTTACATGAGGGCCAGAGTAAGGAATTTCATGTATGGTCTTGATCCCCATCTGTACGATGCAACTAATAACACAACTCGGAACATAGAGATAACTATTACTAAGATGGTTGCTTTTGTATAGGGTAATGAGAGCAGGTTGAAAGAAGAGGAAGCCTTACATAAAAATAAGGACAGAGAGTTTAGTAAAAGATCCAATTCTTCAGGTCACTTCAGTTATGGGGAAGGTGATGGCAGACAGTACTTCAAGAATTGGTCATCAGGACCTGCTCCATCTTCAGCCAGTGCCCCAGTCCCTAAGTTCAGAAAGGATCATAAACTACAGAATTTCAGAGCATCGAGTTCTCAGTCATAGGCTAGTGTGGGTCAACGTACTTTCAGTAATCCAGTTTGTGGCAAGTGTGGTAGGAGACACCTAGAAGAGTGTCGCATGGGTATAGATATCTGCTATGGTTATGGTCAGTAGGGTCATTTTCAGCTAGACTGCCCATCATCGAGTTAGAGCACAAGAGGTAATGTGGCTTAGTTCGCAAATTCTACAATTCCTCATAATTCTCAGGTCCAATCAGGGCATGGTACAACGAAGTTCGGTAATATAGGCGGAGGTCCATACTATTTGTATGTATTATCAGGTCATCAGGATATAGAGGCCCGTGCAGATATGGTCATATGTATATTAACCATTTTCACTTTTGATATTTATGCCCTTATGGATCTTGGATCCACTCTGTCATATGTAACCCCTTTTGTTGCTAAGAAATTTGGGATGGAACCAGAAATGTTACATGAAACTTTTAAGGTGTCCACTCAAGTTGGTGAGTCAGTCGTAGCTAGGCGGGTATATATAGGTTGCATAGTTAAAATCTATCACCGCATTACCATAGCCGATTTAGTAGAGTTAGAAATGGTAGACTTTGATGTGATCATGGGTATGGACTTATTTTCTTCATGTTATGCCACAATAGGTTATAGAACTAAAATTGTAAAGTTCGAATTTCCATGTGAGCCAGTCATAGAATGGAAGGGTGATTCAGTAGCACCTATGTGTAGGTTTATTTCCTATCTCAAGGCCAGAAAGATGATATCCAAGGGGTATATTTACCATCTAGTTCGGGTTAGGGATGCAGATACCCATACCTCAACTCTTCAGTCAGTGCCAGTTGTCAATGAGTTTCAAGAAGTCTTTCCTGAAAATCTTCCTGAGTTCCTCCCAATAGGGAGATTGAATTCAAAATCGATCTACTTCCTGGCACCAAACCGATATCTATTCCGCCATGCTGAATGGCTCCAACAGAGTTAAGAGAGCTAAAAGCTCAATTGAAATATCTCCTTAATAAAGGATTTATTAGACTAAGTGTCTCACCATGGGGTGCACCCATTTTGTTTATTCGAAAAAAAGACGGGTCTCTGCGTGTGTGCATTAAATATCGGTAGTTGAACAAAGTCACCATTAAGAATAAGTATCCTCTTCCCAGAATTGATGATTTATTTGACCAACTTCAAGGTGCTCAGTGTTATTCCAAGATTGACCTTAGATCAGGGTACTATCAGCTTAAGGTTAAAGAAGTTGATATTCTGAAAACCGCCTACAAAACTCGTTATGGTCATTTCGAATTTTTTGTCATGTTATTTGGATTGACGAATACCCCAACTGCTTTCATGGATTTTATGAACAAGGTCTTCAAGCCTTATCTTGATCTGTTTGTCATTGTCTTCATTGATGATATTTTAGTCTATTTCCGTAGTGAGGCTAATCACGTAGAACATCTCAGAATTGTATTGCGGACACTTCAGGACCGCGACCTTTATGCAAAATTTCCCAGGTGTGAATTTTGGCTAAAGTTAGTGGAATTCTTAGGCCATGCGTCTAGGTTGACTTTCAGAAAATTGATGCTATTAAGAATTGGTCAGACCCACTTCTACTTTAGATATTTAGAGTTTCTTGGGTCTGGCAGGATATTACATGCGTTTTGTTGAGGGTTTCTCTTTTATCTCAACTCCGTTGACTAGATTTACTTAGAAGAAAGTCAAGTTTGAGTGGTCAGATGCTTGTGAGCGTAGTTTCAAAGAATTGAAAATGAGATTGGCTTCTGCTCCGGTGTAGATATTTCCAGAGGGAACTGGGGGGTTCGTTGTATACTTTGATACATCAAGCATTGATCTTGGGTGTGTTTTAATGCAGTATGGTAAGGTTATAGCTTATGCATCTAGACAACTCAAACTTCATGAAAATAATTATCCGACTCATGACTTAGATTTGGCAGCAGTGATTTTTGTACTCAAGATATGGCGTCATTATTTGTATAGGGTTTACATTGACATCTTCACATATCACAAGAGTCTTCAGTATATATTCAAGCAGCGGAAGTTGAATTTTAGGCAGAGGAAATGGCTCAAATTGATAAAGGATTATGATATGGATGTTCTCTATCATCCAAGGAAAGTGAATATGGTAGCCGATGCTCTTAGTCGGCGATTCATGGGAAGTTTAGCTCGTGTTTAGGAAGGTAAGAAAATCATGACGAAGGAGATTCATCGACTAGCCAGTCTAGGAGTTCGACTCATGGACTCTGAGGATGGTGGTGTTGTTGTCCAAAACAAGTTAGAATCCTCTTTAGTAGCTGAGGTGAAGTAGAAGAAATTTAGTGATCCCTAGTTGTTGTAGCTGAAAGAGGGGATTCACAAGCATAAGACTACGGCTTTTGAACAATGGGGAGATGATGGTACTTTCAGGTACCGAAGTAGATTATATGTTCCAGATGTGCACAGAATTAGAGAGTGAATCATAGCAGAAGCGCATAATTCTAGGTATTATATTCACCCAGGTTCTAGATGTACCATGATCTTAAGGAGATTTATTGGTGGAACGACATGACAAGGAATGTGGCAGATTTTGTAGCCAAGTGTTCGAATTGTCAGCAGGTGAAAGCCGAGCACCAGAGGCCTGGTGGGTTGGCTCAGAATATTGATATTCCTGTTTGGAAATGAGAGATGATAAAAATGGACTTCGTAATAGGTCTACCTCGCTCATCCTGAAGGCATGATTCAATTTGGGTGATTGTGGACCGATTGACCAAATCAGCCCACTTCTTGCCAGTTAAGTCCACATATTTAGTAGAGGATTATGCTAAGTTGTATATCTTCAAAATTGTCAGGCTTCATGGGACCCTAGTGTCCATTATTTTAGATCGTGGTGCTCAGTTCACAACGCACTTTTGGAAATCTTTCCAGAAAGGATTGGGTACTAAGGTAAATCTCAACACAACTTTTCATCCTTAGACAGATGGCCAAACAGAGTGTACTATTCAGACTTTTGAGGATATGTTGAGGGCATGTGTTCTCGATTTTAAAGGTAATTGGGATGATCACTTGCCTCTCATTAAATTTTCTTATAATAACATTTATCATCCTAGTATCCAGATGACACCATTCGAATCTCTATATGGGCGAAGGTGTAAACCGCTAATTGGTTGGTTTGAAGTTGGTGAGACAGAATTGTTAGGACTAGACTTGGTCCATTAGGCTATGGATAAAGTCAAGTTGATTAAGGAGAAATTGAAAATAACTCAGAGTCGCCAAAAGTCCTATTCAGATGTGAGGCGTAGAGATTTAGAGTTTTAAGTTGATAATTGCATTTTTTTGAAAGTTTCACCTATGAAAGGTGTCATGAGATTTGGAAAGAAAGGGAAGTTTAGTCTAAGATATCAGACCTTACATGATTTTGAGGAGAGTTTGTCTAGTGGTTTATGAACTTGAATTGCCACAAGACTTAGTTGATGTTCATCCAGTGTTTCATGTATCCATGTTTAGAAAGCGTGTAGAAGACCGGTCACTAGTTGTCCCTACCGCCTCCATTACAGTTAAAGATGGTTTGACCTCTGAGGAGATACCATTGGCTATTTTGGATAATCAGATTCGAAAGTTAAGAACTAAGGAAGTTGCCTCAGTGACAGTGATGGAGAAGTCAAAAAATTGAGGAGGCTACATGGGAAACCCAAGAAGATATGAAGTTCGGATATCCGCACTTATTCGAGGAGCAAGCAGAAAATGATCAAGTTAAATACCTTTAGCAGTCATGTCCCTTGCGTATCCATGTCTCATGTTTCACATTCATGTATTCAGTAATCATGTCCCGTGTTTATATTTTTATGTAATCATGTTATTCAGTCTCATGTTTCATGACATGTTCCTTCATGCTCATGTACTCATGCTATATCCAGTCCCATTCTTAACCATGACCCATCATTCGAGGACGAATGATCCCAAAGAGGAGATATTGTAACATCTCGTTCCTTCAAACTAAGCCATGTTTATGATTCATGGGGTTTAGGAAACCAAAATGAGAAGTTTAAAGTTGAAAACCAGTTTCAGTTCTGGAGATTCAAATTGACGCCCGAATTGTACGGACTGTAAAATTTTTGACGACCCATCGAATTGATTCGTCAGATATGCTTTTGGAATTGACGGAATAAAGTGAAATGTATGTATCGTATAAGATTTGATGGCCCGTCGATTCCAACCATCTCAAAACCTTAGCTTTTATAACTCTCTGGAATTTTGCAGAAAAATAGTACAATCCAATTATACGAACCGTACAATTAGTGACGGACCATCAATTTGAACCGTCAAAATATTGATGACACAGACTCCGACCGTCAAATTGTTCCGACAACAAATAATATATATACGCAACTTAGTTTTAAAAATCAGATTTAATGTCTTTCAAACACTAGAACGAAGGCTCTCTCTTCCTAATCATCTCCTACACTAAGGTAAGCCTTTTTCACATGATTCTATGTGATTCTAACGTAATCCTAATGAATTCTAAGTAGAATCCAATGTTCTTAACCTAGGATTTTCAAGATAAATCCATTCTAAGGTTTCAAGGTTTAAGCTTTGGGATTATCCTTCCAAGTTCAAATTTTTAAGACACGTATTGGAGCAATTAAGGTATGCAGAGATTCTATCCACATGTGGGAATATCTATGTTCTTTCCCAAGCTACGTTTTCCATGAAATCCCATAACTTAGGGTTTTATTCCAATTTCATAGTAGCCTTAAATTACATGTATCATGATACACCATGTTGTATTATTAATTTGTTATTGTGTTCCTAATGTTCCATTATGATTATTAGGAATCTGTGTGGAATCCATGAATGCCCATAACCTCGAATTCCATGAGTTCTAAAATTACAAGTCATGAACCATTAGTATTAAATTTCATGAACTTATATATGTATGTTTTCATGAATTTACACAAGTTATATGTTATATTAGTTCACATGATAAATTATGATTTCAAGTCATGCTTTACAAGTTGCTTTCATGAAACCATGGGCTTACAAGCCACTATTTTAAATACATGTTTTAGGAGTTGCATAGTTCACCGAGAAGGTTCAGATAGCCTGAAACTACGTATGTCACCGTAGGATAAGGGTCGCTCTGCCAGAGGATAATACATTTAGATTGCAGATTGGATACTTTCATGCCATGCTATGTCTCATACCCCGGTAAGGTATGAGATTGCTCTACTGGTCAGGCAAGGTACCAGACTCCACGTACCTACATGGTGATTCATATTGTCAGTTATGTTGCTGCTCTCCCCACAGATATACAGTTACACATATATATATAGATATTCAGACTTGCAGACATACAACTTTATAGATGTTTACACATGTTTTATACTCATGTCAGATCATGTTTCAGTTGCATGTTCCTATTTATCACGTGCCTGCTTATTCTTTCAGTTGCTTTACATACGGTACAATTCAAATCTACTAACGTCTCTTTTGCATGGGGCTTGCACTTTACGGTACAGGTGCTGAGTTTCAGGAAGACAGATTTGCTAAGTAGGATTTCTTTAGTATTAGCAATTTGGTGAGCCCCATATCATTCGGGGTGTAGGTTTAGTTATTTTTATGATTACGTATTATGATTGAGGTATGCCATGGCCTTCTCCTGGTAAACAATTTTGCAATCAGACTCATGTTCAGAGGTTTCATAGACTAGTTTAGTATGTCATGTCAGCATTGGTTTTTCAGACTTAATAATATTTTATAGATTATTTCCGCTATGATATTTCAGACTTATAATATTTTTAGATTATTTCCGCTATGATATTTCAGACTACTTCAGTATGCAAATTTACATGTTTAATTATCATTACTATAGTTTGTTTTGATGCCCATGTTGATTGATCACCTTTGTACGGTCACAAGAAACCAGGCACCGAGTGTCGTATTTCGCTCAAGCCATGGTTCGGGGAGTGACAAGTTCGTTCGGTCATTTGCAGTTAGACACCGAGTGCCGTGTTTCGCTCAGGCCATGGTTCGGGGTGTTACAGTACATGATTGAGGTTTCCTAGTGGTTAGGGTAGGTGCTCTCATAGCACAATTAGATTTTGGGTCGTGACAAAAGAGGTTATAGTACACTCATTAATCAGATGCAACCCCAAACCATTCACGAATCTATGTATCCATCATCCATCTCTGCTACTATCGAGGGGAATACCTAGCCAAGTAGTCAAACTGAAGATTGTATTCCCGCACACTCATATTTCCCTACTGGGGGTTCAAAAACTTATCAACCCTGGCTCGTTGTAGCTCTACTAGCATGTAATGTTGTAAGAAAGCCTCTGAAAACTCTTTCCACAAAGCTGGTGGTGCACGTGGTCCCCTGAACCGCTCCCAAGCCTCATACCATAATACGACAACATCCCTCAACCTATAGGACACTAATTCCACTTCCTCAATATCAGTAGCATGCATCACTCACAACGTCCTATAAACTTGGTCTATAAAATTTTATGGATCCTCGTCCGTGTCAGACCCTGTATATACTGGAGGATCCAGATTAATGAAGTCCCGGACCCTCGCATTAACTATCCTGTCAGAAGATCCACTACCACTACCCTGGTGTTGGGCCTGAGCTATCGCTAATCGGGTCAATAATTGCACTGCACTCCGCATATCAAGATACTCGTCAGGTATGTCAGGTGGAGGAACTAGGGGTGCAGGAGCCCCTCTCGGTTCCTCTAGAGGCGGCGGAGTCCGAGATTTCTGGGATGAGGTCTCATTCTGGGACTCACCCTCTTGTGCATTAGCGGGTGGAACCTGACTGGTACCCTCTCACATAGTTGTATCAATCACCATCTTACTATAAAACTTATTTCTCGTTGTAGGCATCGCTGAAAGCATAAACACGATGTGGATTAGGAGGGTAGAATGCTCATAACTTAGCTCTATTGCATGATCTAGAACAAGAAGGAAAAGTAACTATCCTAAATGCCCTGTAGCCTCCTGGTTATAAGTGTGGTGCAAAATAAATCTATAAACAAGACTCTACTAGACACGACTTGTAGACTCCCTAGAACGAACATGCTTTGATATCAAGTTTGTCACACCCCAAACCGGAGGGGAACGACAGGCACCCGGGCCTTATTTTACGAGCGCCAACATATGTGACTTAACCACATTCTTAAACATATAAATGGGGTGTCAAGGTCTCCATGATAGACTGGAAGTAGCCAGCAGTACATAACAGACGATACCAACCTAATGAACACACACACACACCACACACCACACACACATACACACACACACACACACACACACACACATATATATATATATATATAGATAAGGGACAACAAGGCCACCATGCAGTCTGTATATCACATCATATGCCGACAAGGCCACATATGACATGTACACAGTACTCAAGTCTACAAGCCTCTAAGAGAAGCATAAGTATCATAAGGTCGGGACAGGACCCCGCCACACCCACAATGCATACATACTAACAGACCAAAACTCAAACGACAACTCCGGAACAAAAGGAGCGCACTAACCATAGCTGAGTTGGGAACTTACTGGGGAGGCTCATCAAGTCGTCTACTTCAACCTGCGAGCATGAAATACTGTGTCCCCCGATAAATGGACATTAGTATGAATGAAATGTACTGATATGTAAGGTATGAATGATAGATAAAGGAGATAGTTGTAAATGAAACACAAGATACAGTCAATAACCTGAATGCCTCTCAGGGAGAACGATGAAACTCATATACATACATACATACATACATACATATATCTCAATAGTAATCATCGCCTACCTGTAATAGACCGGGGTGTTTATGTATTTACTCATCGCCCATTTGTAATGTATTCGGTGGTGCTTATAATTTTATACTCATTGCCTAACCGATAACAGCTTGGTGGTGTATACATAACATCGCCCAATCGGTGGTGTTCATCATGTCATAAATGTATATTTGCCAGATAAGATCCATTTCCCACCGCTTATAGCTTGGTGGTGTCAATATCATATTTCTACATACATACTTAACGTTCTTCACTCGAGAGTTCGTATACTTACTCTTTTGCTTTGGAATGATTCTTTTTCTTTTGAACAAAAAAATGGCTCAATATAGACTTGAAATATCAGCCAATAGAATATCATACATGGGATAAATTAATGACATCGAAAGTACTCTCGACAAGGGACAACCAAAATTCAATAGTAGTCAATGGAACTAATGAATATTTCTAGTTTAACATGAATAGAGTCGTTATGACGGAACGTTCGTTTATGTTCATTTCCGTTAGATTCATGTCAAAATAAAGAAAAAACATATCTTTAATATACCTTGATTAAATTTTCGAATGACTACAATGAGTAAATTCTTCCGGCAATTATTTAGCCTTTACTTTCCAAGAATAGTAAAAAAATGTTGATGTCCATATCAATACTAATATGTTTATGTTGAAAAACGTAGTTCATACGTTTCTCCTCACTAAGATGATGTGATGCCCCTCATTTTTCTTTAGGTAAGATCTTAAATGATATATGTAAAGGTCTATACAACTTTTGCCCCCACTTCACACGTGGAAGCATTAAGTCCATCCCTTATCTTTTTAATTTGTGAATGTCACCAACCTTGCTACATCCATGTGTCACTTTGCTGTCATTTTATCAAGGTCCTGGGTTATCCATCTTATTGCTTAGCAACTAATCTTAATTAATATTTATCTTCTATTATAATTTATGATTTAATCAATTACGCACATAATAAATTTTTTGATCTCAATTAACTTAAATAATAATCATTTTGAAATATTTCTATACTCATTATCATGATCATGTAATATAGCACTAGTCCATAGTCTCTTTTGACATACACAAAATATTACATGGACTTATGGAGCTCATGTCGCGAGGTCACTTTTGGCCCGGACAATCTATCGTAGAATGCTTGTAACTTTCTAGTCCGATGTCGTATCGGTAAACGACTTAATGCGCTGAAAACTAGACTTGTATATCTTTTATTTCATGGGTGTATCACCCCGTAAATCTTAGTAGATTGAGAGAAAAACTCAGTGAAATCTGAACCAAATTTCAATACATTTATGAACGTAACTTGTGATGATATTTCCCAACTTTTGATTTACAATTTTTTTGACCTTAAGGCTTAACATATGACTATTGTATGATCCAAATACCTAATAACAAGACCTTTTTAGCATATCAAGTACTCCTAGGCTTACCCAAAAGTATGGACTATTATAATCCACTTCCTTCGGTAAACTTCGTGGAAACTTATTTTCTTCGATCCGATTAGTCTCAAACTTTCTTGAAATTTACTTAACATTCTAATGACCTACTCTTAACCTTGTAGAGGGATCTCGCCCTATATAAGCTTATGTTGGTTAACTTATGATGATAATGACATAAAATATACGGGGTGTAACAAATTAAAAGGCTCAATCGATCCAAAGATGGCCTAATTCCTTTTTCAAAGGTAGCATTTTTCTAGGATTTCTCCTTGACAAACAATAAAGGCAAGTTCTAGTATTGACTATCCTAATTTACATGTCTTGATTATTTTCAGAAATCAAAGTTTCATTGTAATAGATTATTTACATTTGCAAAAATAATGGCATAAAGTTAGAAGTTCTCAAAGCTTTATGGACTTTAAATACTCAAGGAATGTTGTCAAAAAATTATTGAATGTTACTCATGTCATGTGCAAGGATTTGTTTAGATGCAAATTACCAGATAACTAGTTAAGAAACTAAATGTACTTTTTTTTAAAACAAATGAATGTTAGTTTATGCATCGCTTTCATGATAAATATAAATATTTAGTAAAATTAAAATCACATGAAAAGTAAGAATTATAAGAAACACCTTTGTTGAGCTTAAAGATCTGTCCATTATGAACTATTTACAATCACCAGCTCTGACCTACAAGAGTGCCAAAAGTTCTTCCTTCAACAAAACACCATAACAACCATTAGTTCTTATCTACAAGAGTGCCAAAAGTTCTTCCTTCAACAAAACCCAATAACAACCATTAGTTCTTCTTACCTAAACAAGAGCGCTAAAGTCCTACCTTCCACAAAACACAACCATTATTTCTACCCTTTATGGTCTATTTACAACAAAAATAAGTTCTAGTTAGATGTCAACCAAGACAACCAAAGCTTTCTTAGACACTTTGACAAAAATATGGTGACCATATCAAAAGCACAACTATAATTTTAAACCATGAAGACTAAAGAGTAGAATTTTATCATCTCCACACTTTGAACCATTCATTCTCCTGAATAAAAGATCCAAACATCACTGTCCACTAGTACCTGTGCCACCATCCTGAAATAAATCAAGATCCGCATCAAAATTATTCTTTTCCAAGTGTGGAACATTAATCGATGGTCCTTCAGAGAGGAAATTGATAGAACTGTCAGAAGTAGCAATTCCATAGGTTGTAGTTACATCTGGAAATAAAGATTAGTTGCTAAATGGCATGACATCTTGCAAAGTTGGTGCTGGCAACATCATTGAGAGTTCTGGAGTTTAACACCAATTAGTACATGCATTAGAAAGACCGTTGTTGCCCGGATTTATGAACGTATATGACTGAAAATTATGATTGCTAAAACATCGGACAACATTATAAAAATTCCCCTCCATTGTATAGATGGTCGGAGATGTGACAGCAACATGATTTTATAGAGTTTGATGTAGATTGTTTTGATCAAGTTTAGCGTCTGCCAAGTCAGACATAATATGTGATATATTTGCGTCCATCACTGCCTCTCTATTTGCTTGTACATTTGCAAATAAATCTCATTTTTTTCTCATTGTAGCTTGTTCTTGTAATACTTGTTGGATGCAAACTAGAATGTCTGTTGAAATAGGAAAAGAGGACGTGCCCACATTTAATTTTTCTGCTCTCTCGGCCTCAATCAATGCCGGACTTGCTAAAATATCGTGTTCATATAAATAAAAAACAAGACCATGGGGCGGTTGCAAGCTATTTAAGTATTTTTCCCAACAATGTAAGCATTTTCTGTTCTCTCCAAATTATTCATTGGTACACCAAACAAACTCACTAAGCGAGTGATTGTATTCGGAAAATACAAGCATTCTTTATCATAGAAACGACACTTGATCATTGATTCATAAATCATTCTTCCAACATTGATTGGTCGATGTTTCTGAATAGCATGTATCAACATCACCCTTTTCCTATTATAATTTGATGTGTTCAGGTAGGGGAGCAGGCGAGAACTTACAAATTTTCCACAGGCTCGTGCCGTTTCGAGCATACAAGAACTAGAAATATGCAAAGCCTTCTTTGGTGACCCTTTATTGATTCTTACACCATTTGGACAAATATCCTTCAAAGCCTCCTTAATGAAATTTTCATCTTTGTGCTTAAGCTTAATTTTAATATCATCATCATTGTTTACCCGTAAATCGGTACTATTGAATTTGTATACGTAGTCAAGGACACGTGGGTATCAAGTGCTTAAGTCAACAAACTGATTAGCAAATAGTTGTAACAAATAATTAAGAACAAAATGAGATTAGAAGATAGTTTGCCTGAGCCTGAGTGAAGCTTCTTAACGTGGCCTCCAAATTAGGTGTTTGAACAGTATGAAGCACAAGTATTGAGACAAATAATATGAATAAAAAAGTAATGTTGTGGTATCTTGAATATGTTTTGTTTACAATGAGTCAATTGGTCCTATTTATACTTGGACTCATGGGTACACATCTCACGAATTATGCTCCTAACAATAGCAATACATGAATGATGTAATAGTGAGAAAATTAGTGTCTTCATAAATGTCATTAATGCATCATTTGAAGGTGTAGAATCATACAAGTAATGGCCGCCATTTGGAATTCGAACAGACCTTCTGATCTTCTTGCTTTTCGGTAACTGTGGCCTTTCGATATCCCCCGATGCAATTTCTAAACGACCAGTAGTACTGAAAGCTGACTTGAATCCGACTCATCACTTCCTACCATATGATACGACATAATTCGACCATCTGTATAATACAAATTTGGCTCTATATAGATATTCCTCGCACGTTTCGAGCGCGTCTCGCGCGCGCTTAGGAAGTGGATTTAAACTGTCAACCAATCAAAACTCATCATTTTGGCGGGAAAACCAAAAGATGTCAACTACTCAACTCATCATACCAATAATCATCACCTCGAAACTACGACAACTGTGTGATTTCCCTCGATTGATGGAAGACGACGAAATAATGATGAGGCATGTCTATTCACTGCACCTAGTTTGACATGTACGTGTTGTCTGTCGAGTAGCCATCAATTGATATTCGTCCTGTCGATCACCATAACAATGATGAGTTCTAACGCCTATAAATACCACCATTTCCAATAGAGTTGATCATCTCATTATTTCTGCCTTCATCTCGCAAAGAGCTTCTCCTAGCATCTTTAACTCGCAACTCCATACTCATCTATGAAAGATAAAATGTCGAACCTCCCCGTCGACAGCAACGCCCCTTCCAACACCAGGAGGAACCCTACCTATTAGGATAAGGCTCAACCTAGCCAGAATCCCCTTGCTTCATATTTCCTGCTAAGGACATGGCGATTTGACCATGACCTTCAAGAAAAAACTACTTCCAGAGGCCTGCCCAGCGATCAAGATTCTCCCGCTAGAGAGTACAGAATCAGGATCACTTTTGACATATTTCCATTGGTGAAGACAGACTGCCGATGGACCAATGCTGAGGTCTTGATCCCTGAAGAAAATGAGAGGATAACCTCATTCCGGCAATGGTATTATTTTGTCTACACATATCCATTCTCGATGAAGATTGAGAATAAAGTGGACGAAGTCATATTGGACTTCTGCCGGTACAAAGTTTGCATAGTCTAAGTGGGGCCCCAGTTCTGGAGGGCAGTTACATGCCTCAAGTTCTTCACCCGGCTGGCCGATGTAGAATTTACTTTGAATCACTTGATCCGCCTTTACTCTCCGTGTATCTTCCAGGGTAGGATCACCAACATGCACCGGAGGGGGAGCAAGGTCAACCTTACCAGCCGCAATGATGATCATGACCGGAGATAGAAAGAAAGATATATTGTCGTTGCCACCACCAATATTTTTCCTTCGGCCAACCTAACCATCCCGGAGTTATGGAACCCTCATCGTAAGTTTCCTTATATCCTTCCGACTATTATTTTTATATTTTCGGGAATGCCCTCCCCCGTATTAATCAATGCATTTAACTTTCCCTTTCACCCACACATTGGAGCTTACAGAGATATCCAATCTTATTGTCTTGGTTTAGGCATTCTTGACATTTCCATCCTAGAACTCTTGTCACCACCCAAACCGAAGGGCCATGACGGGCACCCGAGCCCTACTTGCCGAGCACCCCTCTTCACATATTTACCCGCTAACCGTAATCAATCATGGCCACAAGGGCCGTTATAAAGTACTACATAAAATCTTACAAACAGAGGAAACCAATCTATATACATATGCATACCAAGACCGCCATGGCCATACACGACTACTATACACAGGACAACTATCTACAAACCTCTAAAGAGTACATGACATCACCAAGTCAGGACAGGGCCCCGCCATACCCATATGCATATGCAAAATATCATACCACGATCAGATTGCAACTCTGAAACAAGTAGAGTGTCCCAACATTAGTTGAACCAACACCTACTAATGCGAATTGTCCCCCTATTTACCTAAGCATGCGGACATAAAATGCAGCGTCCCCCGACAAAAGGGACATCAGTATGACTGACAGTAGCAGCCGATAGTAACAGCTGACAGTATTAGCCGATAGTAACAACTGACAGTAGCAGCCAACAGAAATAACCGACCAGTAGTGAATGCCTCTAAAGGCTATAATATGCCTAAATGTCATGCACAATGCAAATGCGATATACATATATGTATTGGCCTCATCGGGCATCTTCCTTCCCATAACAGCCTCTCTGGGCATCATATCATATCGGCCTCTGTGGGCATCATATCATATTAGCCTCTGTGGGCATCTTTCTTTTTTGTGATATCTGTACCAACTGCAGGTGGTTTTGCGTATATAACGCCATACCCTTTTCCCATCCCCTACATATATATAATGTGTACCATATAGTAGTGTATATAACACATGTGGGTCCAGGGTAATACATGAATATAATGCAAATGTATGAATGACAGTAAAACATTCTGAACTTATCGGATGACATAATATCCTTGTACCTTCGGCTAACATTGGGAATATTAACATATTTCCCATATACCTCAATAAGGATTTAGGAATATATTTAGACATGCTTTTAACATAGGAATCAATAACAGGAACATCCTTAACTACTAAGAGTAGAATAATTTATGAAACAACATTACGGTTACGTTTCGTACATAGAACATTCCAAAATAAGAAATGATTTGCCTTAACATACCTTTTGTCGGATCACTCGTAGACCCACGTGTACTCCATATAGCACTTTGACTTATATTCCAAGAGTTACTACTACCGCAAAATTGAACATATGTTGTTGCTCGATTATACTCAAAACAAAGTTGAATTAATTATATAGAAGAAAAGGTTTGTTGCTCATGTTCTCAAGAGCAAGGGATAGGACGTTGCTGCTTATAATTCCTATAAATTAATTCCTATAATTAGCAAATGGTGAGTGATGTACTTATATAAATCTTAAAGTGAAATATGTTATTTCATACAAAGGGGTCGGTGGAGCTTATGTAATGAATCACGATTTCCTCCCCAATATATTAATTTCCCCGTTCCATGTTATCCTTACGAGCAGCCACCATTCGGCTAGGTTGCCTTAGGCACTTAGGTGGCTAATTTTAAATGCTACTAGTAAATTCCCACTTAACCTTGTCCCCTTAATAAATGGTTGCTCCAACATTTAGCATGACAATAGTTAATACTAGTCCCCCACCTGGCCATATTGGCGGTGGAGAGTACTAATTTGATGCCACATGCATACCAACTTTCCACCTTGCTCTTTAACTAAGTGACTTGCCTCCCACTACAATGTATTACTTAGCCGATCATTGTTGTCCCACTTGATAAGTTCTAAATTAATTCAGGACCACATCATTTTATTTACAAAGCTCTTTATTTGCATACGTGAATATGACATAACTTCCCCAAAGCTCGGGTCTACTTGCATACGTCCAGATACTCAAACCATCGCCCGAAAGTACATGGTGTTACATCCTTTCCGCCTTAGAAATATTCGTCCTCGAATGTTGGGGTTACATATCTAGTCCATATCACATAGCCTTATGCTTTTCTCAGAACCTCGGCGTTGGTCTGGAATAGGTATGGATATTTGTATTTTATCTCCTCTTCCGCCTCCCTATTCATTTCTCTTACATTCTTATTCTGCCATAGAATTTTCACGGAGGCTACTTCTTTAGTCCTCAACTTGCGTACTTGATGATCTAAGATAGCAATAGGAATCTCTTTATATGATAGATCCTTTGTAACCTTCACGTCGTCAATTGGCACAATTCGGAAAAGATTTCCAACACACGTCTTTAACATTAAAACATGGAAAACCAGATGAACAACCTCTAATTCCAATGGCCCAATGTACCTTGGATTGAGCTGTCCCTTTCTCCCAAACCTCATTACTCCCCTCATAGGAGAGATCTTCAAGAAGACCCAGTCATCCACTTGGAACTCTAAGTCCCACCGTCGTACATCTGAATACGACTTCTAACGACTCTGCAGTTAACAACCGTTCTTGGACAAAATTCACCTTCCCTATGTCTTGGTGTACTAGGACAGGCCCAAATAACTCTGATTCGCCTACCTCGAACCATCCGATAGGAGATCTATATCTCCATCCACACAAATCCTCATATGGAGCCATTTTACTACTAGCATGATTACCGTTATCGTACGCAAATTCAATAAGGGGTAAATGGTCATCCCACCTTCCCTTAAAGTCCAATACACAAGCTCATAGCATGTCCTCGAGTATCTGAATCGTACGCTCGGTCTGCCCATCTATCTGAGGGTAGAAAGATGTGCTAAGATAAACTTGAGTGTACAAAACCTTCTTGAAATGATCTCCAAAAGATCGTTGTGAACTGCATATCTCGATCAGATATAATATAAATAGGCGTACCATGAAGGCGTACAACATTGTGTAGTCCTCGGTTGTGTAGGTGGTTTTGACCGCCAGGAATTGAGCTGGTTTGGTCAGTCTAGCAACAATCACCCAACTAGAATCACACTTATGGTAAGAGAGAGGTAAACCCGTAATGCAATCCATATTAATCATTTTTCATTTCCACATCAGGATCTCAATGTTCTGAGTCAAGCTGCCAGGCTTTTGGTGTTTTATTTTTACTTGCTGACCATTAAGATACTGAGCTAAAAACTCCGCAATGTTCCTCTTCATATCATTCCATCATAACACATCCTAGTAGATCCAGGGTGAATGGAGTTTTGTAAGCAATGGACCTACGTCATAATCTTTTCTCATAAGCCTGATATATTGGGAATACTCAAATGGACCTTCTACCTGAGGTTCCTCTCCTATTATACTTGAAGGTTGCGGTTCTCTTTTTGCTAAATATCCTTTTTGATCTTCCCTAAAAATATGACGTTCCTTTTCTTCTAGTTTGAGGGATGACCCTATTGTATTCTGAGTCATAGGCTATCACTATATGAATCCTCTAATTGGACTCCCACTTAACGAACTGATGCATTCCCTCAGTTCAACTTCTCTCTTTCATCCTCACATTAGTCAAGCCGCTTGTGGGTGAATGATTCTATTGTCAACTCAACTTTGTTTACTAACTGGTGTGCTGAAACTGTTATATTTGCAGTATCTCAATCATGAACACTTAATGGATAATGTAATCGAATCTGAAGTGCGTGTATCATCATAGTTAACTCTCATACATATTCTGAAATAAATTTTTTTTGTACCTTCTCACTACTCATAATTATAAACAACTTCCTTTCTTTCCTTCTTTTGACACTTGTTCACTCATTTTCTTACTTGTTGTACTCTTCTTAATTCTAAAATATTCTGGTATACATACGTACTCTCAAATATTGCTCCTGATTACAATCCTTGAGTTACTAGCCCTTAAATGTTGAGCTATTAATTTATTCCCTCATTCAATACATGGAAGATTCTGAAGAATTTACATTACCTGATGTTGGCCTACTATATCCAAACATGGTCATTATACTTAGATTCAAATTCCCTCACTTGCCTCATGGCTAAGACTATCTGTCAATGGCGTTTTGGAAAAGATTTCCTTGATCTTGTTAAGTTGTAAACCCATTACATTATCTATCTCGTAGAACATTTGGTCAGTCCATAAATTCTCATAAATACTCATAGATATCTGTATTTGCCTGACATTTCATCTTCATTCTAATGTCATTATCTTTTTGACATATATCTTTAATGTCTACCTTGTATCCATAGGCGTCATTGGCCCCTTTCCACCTGTTTAGACGCTAATCTCGATCTTTACTCACTGTTACTTCCATTTACATACTTCCTGAGAGATATGACTACATATGTTGTGGAATCTATGGGTCGTATGTTTAGATCCAATTCACATTGTTACATGATCCAATGATTTGTCAAGCTTTCTTGTTTTATCATTATTAGATCTCCCATCGACTGAGTGCTCATTCTTATTACCTTTACATTTCCATTTCAAGTTGCCTTGGGGGGTTTGTTATCTTAAAGTATTTCTTATACTATCTTTCTGGACATCAGAGGTTCATCACATTTGGTCGAAAAGTTCTTACTGTCCATCCTCTATCATTGATTGTTACGATGTTCTAGGGTAATCATATCATTGTGAGACCTGCATAACTATAATCGTATTCACCTCTATCCTTATTGTCATAATTCTTCCTTCTACCCGTTATTAAACGGAAAACGTTTCTACCTTGATACTTGATCATACCATTCCATTCATACTTATTAACTATTTCCATATTTCCTACTACCATTCTTGATTGTTCCATAATTTTCGTCCTCAATTGCCCCTATTGATATGCAGAGGTTATTTAGAATTGTAACATGCTGCACAATGAAGACAAAGACCTTTCCAGTACAATGCCTATAGCATACCTTAGCTTACTAACTTTGATACATGTGATTCTCAATAATACGCGGTATAACCCTTTATGCACGGACGAGAGGCTTATGTCCCCTTCCACTACCGTGGATAACTCGATCCTTATACACATCTTGGGCTCACTATTCTGGGTACGTCACTTTATGTGATTTTCTTAAATTACTGATGGCCACTCTTCACACGATTCGACTGTGGCAATCCATTCTCGTTAATGATATCCTTGGACAATTCCAAATCAATTCTAGGTAGGACATTACAATTTAGGTTGCACTTACATAACATATTCCCTCTAATCACCAAAAGTTACTGTAAAACGTGTAGATTTTTATAACCTACTAAACCTTCCAATTATGTCTTCTGCTTTTCATCTGTACAACTCATAATCATCTTATCCTTACCCTTGCTCATCAACTTGGGATACTTCGGAACGTCGTGGCCATGGCTGCCACCATAAACCAACCCCCTGTACCATTGCGACATAATCCGGAATGCACTCGTCCACAGTAACTATAAGATGGTCGGGGCGGTCTCATTCGATCTTTAAAACTTTGACCCTGAATATTAGCATCTTTGACCCCTTTAAATATCGGTTATCCCTGACTAATAAACTCACTGACCCCTCAAGTGCCTATCTTTATCAGATGCTCTAGGATGAAGTCGTGCTTGAGAGGCAACTAATTGATTCAATACCTGCGTCAGCCTCCTTACATCCTTATCAGACGGAGCCAGTGGTAGGACTAATGGTATGTGAGCTAAGCTTCCCTTAGCTCCTCTGGTACAACTAGATTCGTCGATACATGGGAAAAAACTTACTCAAATCCTCTGACAGATCTGTCCCAATAGAGAGAATACTACCCATATTTACACTCAATCCAACTTCAATCTCTCTGTTAATCATATCCCTACTTGAGGAAGACATTTCCATAATCATAGACACGATAAGGTCTACAGAGAGGATCCTTACAATCTTCTACGTTCAGGTGCTTAGTACTTCCTTTACTTTACTCTTTTTTTTGGTATCCTAACGCAAATATTTTTCTTTCCAGACTTGCATTATTTCTTCCATATATGAGTGAGACAATTCCTCACGATCTCAAATTTTGAACATAATGCTGCCCTTCTGGCGTATCAATCGTCTAGTAGAAATCACTCATTTACTGGCTACGACTATGAACTAACCGAAGTCATTTTTGGTAACTATCATTACTGGAACAGTACCAGGCACGAGTTAAACTCAAATTCTTAAGACTCAGCTCTATTGCACGATCTATGATATGAAAGAACGGAAATCATCCATAAATGTCTTGCAGCCTCCTGTTTATAAGTGTGGCGCGCAATACACCCATAAACAAGACTGTACTAGACAGGCTTGTAGACTCCCGAGGATAAACCTGCTCTAATACCAAGTTTGTCACAACCCAAACTGAAGGGCCATGACGGGCACCCGGACCCTACCTGCCGAGCACCCCTCTTCACATATTTACCCGCTAACCGTAATCAATCATAACCACAAAGGGTCATTATAAAGTACTACATAAAATCTTACAAACGGAGGAAACCAATCTATATACATATGCATACCAAGGCCGACATGGCCATACATGACTACTATACACAGGACAACTGTCTACAAGCCTCTAAAGAGTACATGACATCACCAGGTCGGGATAGGGCCCCGCCATACCCATATGCATATGAAAAATATCATAGCACGATCAGAATGCAACTCTGAAACAAGTAGAGTGCCCCAACATCAGCTGAACTAGCAACTTACTAACGCGGATCGTCCCCATGTTTACCTGAGCCTGCGGGCATAAAATGCAGTGTCCCCCGACAAAAGGGACATCAGTACGACTGATGTACTGAGTATGTCAGGCATGAAGAATAGCATAATAGAGATATAAACATAAACTGAGACAGAAACAACCGACAGAATTAGCATATAGTAACATTTGACAAGAGTAAATGATAGTAACAAATGATCAGATAACCGATAGTAACGGTGATAGTAACAATCGATAGTAGCAAATGATAGTAATAAATGACAAGAGTAAATGAATAAACAAACACCGAAGAGTGAATACCTCTGAGGGCTATAATATGTCTAAATGTCATGCATAATGAATATGCGGTATACATAATATATATATTGGTCTCATCGGGCATCTTCCTTCCCATATCAGCCTCTGTGGGCATCATATCATATCGTCCTATATGGGCATCATATCATATTGGCCTCTATGGGCATCTTCTTTTTTCATGATATTTGTACCAGCTACAGGTGGTGTTGCGTATATAACGCCATTCCCTTTTCCCATCCCCTACATATATATAATGCGTACCATATAGTAATGTATATAACACATGTGGATCTAGGGTAATACATGAATATAATGCAAATGCATGAATGACAATAAAACATTCTGAACTTATCAGATGACATAATATCCTTGTACCTTCGGCTAACATTGGGAATATTAACATCTTTTACATATACCTCAATAATGATTTAGGAACATATTCAGACATGCTTTTAACATAGGAATCAATAACAGGAACATCCTTAACTTCTAAGAGTAGAATAATTTATGGAATAATATTACGGTTACGTTTCGTACATAGAACATGCCGAAAGAAAGAAAAAATTTGCTTTAACATATCTTTTGTCGGATCACTCGTCGACCCACGTGTACGCCGTATAGCACTTCGATCTTATATTCCAAGAGTTACTACTACCGCAAAATTGAACATATGTTGTTTCTTGATTATACTCAAAACAAAGTTGAATTAATTCTATAGAAGAAAAGGTTTGTTGCTCATGTTCTCAAGAGCAAGGGCTAGGACGTTGCTGCTTATAGTTCCTATAAATTAATTCCTATAATTAGCAAAGGGTGAGTGATGTACCTATATAAATCTTAAAGTGAACTATGTTATTTCATACAAAGGGGTCGGTGGATCTTATGCAATGAATCACAATTTCCTTCCCGATATATTAATTGCGCCATGCCTTGTTATCCTCACGAGCTGCCACCATTCGGCTAGGTTGCCTTAGTCTCTTAGGTAGCTAATTTAAATGCTACACGTAAATTCCCACTTAACTTGTCCCCTTAATAAATGGTTGCTCCAACAGTTAGCATGACAATAGTTAATACTAGTTCCGCACCTGGCCATATTGGCGGTGGAGAGTACTAATTTGATGCCACATGCATACCAACTTGCCACCTTGATCTTTAACTAAGTGACTTGCCTCCTACTACAATGTATTACTTAGACGATCATTGTTGTCCCACTTGATAAGTTTTAAATTAATTTGGGACCACATCCTTTTATATACAAAGCTCTTTATTTGCATACGTGAATATGACATAACTTCCCCAAAGCTCGGGTCTACTTGCATATATCCAGATGCTCAAACTATCGCACGAAAGTACTGGGTGTTACAACTCTGGACATAGAAAAAGCTCTCAGAGGACCAAAACTGGATGTCTAGCCAAAAAGGCTACAAAATGGATAAAGCGCCACAAGGGCGGCATAATCGAGGCAAAAATGCTATAAAATAGATAGAGTGCCAAAAGGTAGCACAATCGAGCTAAAAAGCTACAAAATGGACAAAGTACCACAAGGGGGCACAATCGAGCCAAAAGGGCTACAAAACAGTCATCTGACCGAGAGGGTCACAGTCGAAGAATGAATAAAATGCCAATCAGATCGAGAGGGTCACATCCAACAAAAGGACAAAATAGCCATCTGACCAAGAGGGTCAAAACCGATGAAGAGGTGAAAGAAGCACAATATGACTGAGAGGATCACATCGAACAAAAGGATAAAAACTACTATCTGACCAAGAGGGTCATAACCGACAAAGAGACAAAAGAAACAACAATCGGATCAAGAGGGTCAGAGTCGATGAATGAATAAAATGCCAATCAGATCGAGAGGGTCACATCCAACAAAAGGACAAAATAGCCATTTGACCAAAAGGGTCACAACCGATAAAGAGGTGAAAGAAGCACAATTTGACTGAGAGGATCACATCGAACAAAAGGATAAAAATGACTGAGAGGGTCACAACCGACAAAGAGACAAAAGAAACAACAATCGGACCGAGAGGGTAACAACTTACTCAAAGGATGAAGAAAAAGAAATCCATCCATGAGAGTCGCGTAAAGAGTAAAAACTATGTAAATCTGGTCAAAGAGGCTGCAGGTTTCGTCTTCAAAGTTAGAGTGATATAATTCTGGTCGAGAAGGCTGTCATATTCACTCCAAAAGTCAGACTGATGTAGATCCGATCGAGAAGTCGCAGTATTCAATGACACGCAAGGAATCTACTCAGCAAACATTCATACAAACTGCTGAGAGGGTCGTTCATAAAAATGGTGCCGAGAAGGTCATCTATAAAATCAAACTGAGATGTTATGATGACAGAACCATGTAGGAGTGATAAAATATAAATGAACGTATCTTAATTTCAGACAGGTTCGTCCACTCTAAAATTGTGAAAATAGGGTTGTCCACCCTAAAACTGTGACAAACAGGGTCGTCCACCCTAAAATTGTCGCAAACATGGTCGTCCACCTTAAAACTATGACACTTAACCAAGTCATCCATCCTAAAATTGTGATAAACAGGGTCGTCCACCCAAAAAATATGACACTTATCTTTAATTTCTAGCCAGGGTCGTCCACCCTAAAATTGCGACACTTTGCTTATTATTAATCGGGTTGTCCGCCCTAAAATTGTGACATATTTCCCTTACAAGGCTTTTTATCTCAAATCAGGTCGTCCACCATCTAAGTGTGATACATATTAGGCTGAGTACATCAAAGTCGAACACTATCTATTTCTAAAGTGGATTGTCCTGAGATAAGAAACTTGTCTCGAAGATTTGATATGACGTCGGGAAGACGTCGCTACCAATTATGTTTATAGTGTATTTTCTACTAACAAGGTTATCTTAGATTTTATAGTAAACTATGCGATGACCTGATTTCTCGAGAAGGGATACGTAGGCAGTCCATATAGGAATCAATCACACTACCAAAGCAAATCCCCTAGGTAGAAATTTGAGCAGAATTTTTTAAAGGATCTCAAATATTCCTTCACAAGACTCGGCACGAGAGATCGCAGACACAACTCAACTAGGGAAATTTTTTTAAGAAGGTCTAAAAAATTCTGTCACAAGACTCGGCACGAGAGATTGCCGATATAACTTCAAACTGGGGAAGAATTTTTTAGAAGATCTCAAAAATTCTTTCACAAGACTCGGCACAAGAGGTTACTGACATAACATCAAACTAGGGCAGAATTTTTAGAGGATTTCAAAAATTCCTTCACAAAACTCGGCATGAGAGGTCGCCGACACAACTTCAACTAGGGCAGATTTTTTGAGAAGGTCTCAAATTCCTTCATAATACTCGGTATGAGAGATCGCCGACATAACTTCAAACTGTGTAGAATTTTTTAGAAGATCTCAAAAATTCCTTCACAAGACTTGGTACGAGAGGTCACTGACATAACTTCACACTAGGGCAAAATTTTTAAGAAGATCTCAAAAATTTCTTCACAAGACTCGGCATAAGAGGTCGCCGACATAACTTCAAATTGGGGTAGAATTTTTTAGAAGATCTAAAAATTCCTTCACAAGACTCGGCACGAGAGGTCACCAACACAACTTCAACTAGGGTAGAATTTTTTAGAGAGTCTTAAAAATTCCAATTTAGACTCAGCACGAGAGGTCACCGACACAACTTCAAATGGGGCAGAATTTTTGAGAGCGTCTCAAAAATTCCAATTCAGGCTTGGAATGATGCCGCCACCCAATCAACATAATTCTATCAAAGGCATCAACCAGAAAAAGATCATCGCATCGAACGGTTTCATATCCAACTTTATATGTCGTATTGTACTAACTTCTGTGTAAGGATATTTGCAGGTAACACCGTTAAGAATCGTGGCTATCGATCAAACTAATGAGATGCTAACATGCCAAGACAAAGTGGACATCCAGTGTCCAACAACGACCAAAAACATCAAACAAAGCCTATCTGACGACAGAAGCCGAATGACTATACTTTGAAATTTTTTCTCTATTATAAATACTTGGTCATTCATGTTGACTACTTTAACGACTTTGCTTTAAAATTTTGCAGAAGTCAATATTAAGCCATCGACGACTTTCCTTGACCAGAAGCTGGGAAAACTTGAGAGTCATAAACCATGTCGAACACATAGTTCTCAATATCTCAATTTTTTTGCCATTTATTTACCCTCAAGTGGGATATTTATTCTTGACACTTTCTCGTCCACCTTATAAAGGGACGTATAACTGCTTATCCACCTTAGAAAGAGATATACTTGTTCGTCCACCTTAGGTGATGTTTATACCACATTATCTACTGATAAGGTTTCTCAGATTTTACAGTTTAAACATGCTAAGGAGATGACATTTGCATGCTGAGAGGGTCATTCACACACGAGTCAGACGATGTCTCAAGTGGCATCCGCTCAACAAAAACACACGAGCTAGACGATGTTGAAAGTGGAATCCACTCAACAAAAATACATGAGCCATACGGTGTCGAAAGTGACATCCTCTCAACAAAAATATACACAAGCCATATGATGTCGAATGTGGCATCCAATTAAATAACAAAGTCAACAAAGCGAGACGGTGTCGCAAGTGGCATCCGCTAAAACAAACACTCCCTTAGCAATTCAACAGAGCTAGATGGTGTCGGAGGTGGCATCTGCTCAAACAAAATTCTGCCAACAAAGTCAACAAATCCATATGGTATCAGAGGTGTCACCGCTCAAAGAACAGCCACCCAGGAGGGCACAATAAGTAAAGCCACGCATGTATGATAAAATATAAATAATCAACACGCATGTCTCAACATATGGAAACGGGTCAAAGCTACTAGAGGTAGAAAGAAAAAAGACCAGATCCAGACACATGCAGAGTAAACGTTGAACTTATTCTTGGACAACCGGTCAAAAATATGTACCAGCGAGAGTTAATCTCTCTGTACGTGAGCTTGAACATCACGCCATGCTGAACTCACTCGCAAATTATGAAGATTTTTATTTTTAAACCCATAACTGGTCGAGCAAACACTTGAAAGGTAAAAGGGACTCCCACATAAGGGATACACTTTTTGTACCATCGAGTCGAGCTACAAGTGACATGATTCCAAACAACTGGGGATATATAGGTCACTCAATCTCCGAAGATCGGTCACAT
Organism: Anisodus acutangulus; assembly: GCA_029783415.1. NCBI lineage: Eukaryota > Viridiplantae > Streptophyta > Magnoliopsida > Solanales > Solanaceae > Anisodus > Anisodus acutangulus. Next base: position 26,096,285 of record CM056495.1, read on the forward strand.
TCCAATAAAATCATATTGGATTTTTCTGGTTTGATACTTTGCTTTATATGTTTATTAGTAGTCTATTTGAGTCGAACTACAAGTGGCCTGAATTCTCATGCAACCTGAGATATGTAGGAAACTCAAAAATCAGGGCCTGACCATAATTTTCAAAAGTTGCATAAAAATAAGTACTTTTTTATTGGTCGGCTAAAAACTAGATCAGTCAAATTTTGCTGCTCATGGATGGTCTAGCCATCCCCGAACAACGAAGGGGAAGTTGTTGACACCTAATTTTACCCTTCCATAATTTTATTTAATTATTCAAGGTTCCCGAGTCATAGACGGAATGAAATATACTTTTTACATGGCAAACGTGATTTATAAAATTATTCCGAGAGTATTCGGTCATTTTATTTGACAAAATACCACTGGGTATATATATCATATATCATATCCTGATTTTACATATCTAGACCATTAATCATAATTTTGGAATTTAAACCGACAATTATTAATATAATTATTTTTAAAAGAAATCTCAAAATTAAAGAATTAATGTTCCACTCCGTCAAAGTCGGGAAATTATCTAATTAAATATGATAAAGGAATTACATCTCAATTTCAAGTCATGTTTAAATTGCAAAGACATCTGCATGATTTTAATATCCTAAATTCCAAACAATGTCAAAATTAGGCTTAAATTGAATCTATTAATTTAATTAGGCTATTAACAAATTTATTCGGCCATTTCATGATTTAAAATGTGACCACATTTGCAAAATGTGACCGCATTTGCGAAATGTGACCGCATTTGCGAAATGTGACCGCATTTGCGAAATGTGACCGCATTTGCAAAATGTTGCCACAATTGATTAAGATGGTGTAAAAAGACATTGGGCCGCTATTTTAAACGCCAAACGGCTGAGCCAAAGGCCCAAGAACTCAGCCCAGGTCCATTAAGCTTAGCATGATGTAACACCTCGTGCCTCCAAACTAAGCCATGTCCATGATTCAGGATTTTAGAAAACCACAATGGATAGTTTAAAGTTGAAAACCAGTTTCAGTTCTGCAGAATTAATTTTACACCAGGATTGACATAACAAAAAATATTTTATAGACCGTTGAAAGGAGCCATAGATTCTATTTTTGGAATTGATGGTGTAAAGTAAATTTGACGGACCATAAAAGATTATACGGCTCGTCCTTTTTTACCTTCTCAAACCTCTCAAGTTTTGAAGTCACTGAAAATTATCTCATTTAAAAATACGATCCAATTATACATACCGTAAAATTATTGACGGTCCAGACTCAGGCCGTAAAAATATTGAGGGACCGATAATTGCGACCATCAAATTCTTTCTACAACTAATAATATAAATACGAGACTTAATTCTAAAAATCAGTTTTCACAATCCCCAAGCCCTAGAACGAATGTTCTCTCTTCCTAACTTTCTCCTTCATCAAGGTAAGACTCTCTCACATGATTATAACATAATCCCCGTGAATTCTGAGTAAAACTCATTGTTCTTAACCTAGGGTTTTCAAGATAAACTCAACTTAAGTCTCAACGTTCAATCTTTGGAGTTCTTCTTCAAAGTTCAGATTTTTAAGACACGACTATGAAAAAACAAGGTATGTGAGGCTAACTCTCTACGTGTGAAAACTTTATTAATCATCCCCATGCCTCATTCATCAAAATTACTATGAATTACTTCAGAATTTGAGATTATGTCCTAGTTCATGAAAAGACCAGAACATGTATCTTTAATATTATAACTCTGTAGTTGCTCATAATCATCACTTTGATTATTGTGAACTCGATACCTATTCTTTATAGACTCATGTTTGATATTCCATGAGTCTCAGTATCATGCTATAAAATGTTGTACATAAAGACTGCTCTAATATCCATGAATCATTCATGAATCCATATCCCAAATCAGTATAGAAGTAGTCAGTATTTTATATAAGAATGTCAGTATGAATTCATGTTCAGTATCTCATATTAGTATAATTCAGTATTCCAGTATCATGTATTACAATATGAATTCTCAGTTCCTTATTGTAAATTGTTCATGTTAAACTCCCGTATTTTGGGCCCAAGGCCACATATATATTTGGGCCTAAGGACACAGTTTATGTATACATATACTTGGACCCAAGGCCACAGATTTGTACACATATATTGGGTCTAAGGCCACAATTATTTATTATTTCAGTTAAACAAATGATTCATCATTTCAGTACAGGGAATATTCATATTCTTTGTTTCCTTGTTCAGTTTTCAGTTTCAGCTCAATTTCAGTATATTAATTTGGGTTTCCCTTTCCCGAGCACCCTACAACTATTTATTTTTTCAGTTTCTTACATATGGTACAATTCAAATGTATTAACGTCCATTTACATGGGGCTTGCACTTCATGGTGCAGGTGCCGAGTTTCAGGATGATGGATATGCTCAATAGGATACTTCGGTATCAGCTGTTTGGTGAGTCCCATCTAATTCGGGGTGTTAGTCTATTATTTCATTATTATACTTTATGATATAGGTATGCCAGGGACTTGTCCTAGTAGATAGTTTTCAGTCAGCCTCATGTTAGAGGTTTCATAGACTAGACTAGCCAGTATGTCATGTTAGCATTTGTTTTTCAAACTTACTATATTTTCAGATAATTCTTCAATGTACTTTCAGACTACATTTTCAGTATTCAGTTTGCATATTTTAAATCAATACTATAGTATTTTTTTATGCCCATGTTGATTCAACAGCTATGTGGTTGGCTCGTTGATATGCAGTTAGGCACTAAGTGTTGTGTTTCGCCCAGGCCATAGTTTGGGGCGTTACAAAGCTTGGTATTAGAGAACTAGGTTCAAGTGTCTTAGGGAGTCTATGAAACCGTATCCAGTGGAGTTTCCTTTATATGTGTGTGCCGGCCACTCATATAAATGGTTAACTACCAAGACATTTAGGATTGTCTCACTTCTTTCATACTCTAGATCGTGTAATTAGAGTTATTCCTTAAGGAATTTTTCTAAATTGTTTCATGAAGCTTAGAGCAATAAGTAATCTTCTCTTCCTACTGAATTACCTACATTTCGAATGTGCAAGCAATGAGTAGGGAATTCAAGGTCCAACTGAGGATGATTACCCATAGGGAATTTAAGACCCATCATTCGAGGACGAATGATCCCAAGGGAGAGATATTGTAACACCTCGTATCTCCAAACTAAGACATGTCCATGATTCAGGGGGTTTAGAAAACTAAAACTGGGAGTTTTAAAGTTGAAAATCAATTTCAGTTTTGCAAAATTAACTTTACGCCAAGATTGATGGACCGTAAAATATTTTATGGACCGTCGAAAGGAACCGTTGATTCTATTTTCTGAATAGATGGTATACAGTAAACTTGACGGACCGTAGAAGATTATACGGTCCGTCCTTTTTTATCATATCCAACCTCTCAAGTTTTGAAGTCACTGAAAATTTGTATTTTTATCTTATTTAAAAATACGATCCAATTATACATACCATATAATTATTGACGGTCCAGACTCTGGCCGTAAAAATATTGAGGAACCGTTAAATTCTTTCGACAGCAAATAATATAAATGTGAGACTTAGTTCAAAAATCAGTTTTCACAATCCCCAAGCCCTAAAATGAAGGTTCTCTCTTCCCAACTTTCTCTTACATTAAGGTAAGTCTCTCTCACGTGATTTTAGGTGACTCTAATGTAATCCCCATGAATTCTGAGTAAAACTCAATGTTCTTAACCTAGGGTTTTCAAGATAAACCCAACTTAAGGCTCAAGGTTCAATCTTTAGAGTTCTTCTTTAAAGTTAAGATTTTAAGACACGACTAGGAGAAAACAAGGTATGTGAGGCTAACTCTCTACGTGTGAAAACTTTATTAATCATTCCCACGCCTCATTCATTAAGATTACTACAAATTACTTCAGACTTTGAGATTTATACCCTAGTTCCTGAAAAGACCAGAACATGTATCTTTAATATTATAACTTTGTAGTTGTTCATAATCATCACTTTGATTGTTGTGAACTCATTACATATTCTTTATAGACTCATGTTTGATATTCCATGAGTTTAAGTCTCATGCTATAAGATGTTGTACATAAAGACTGCTCTAATATCCATGAATAGTTCATGAATCCGTGTCCCAAATCAGTATAGAAGTAGTCAGTTTTTTATATTAGAATGTCAGTATGAATTCATGTTCAGTATCTCATAGTAGTATAATTCAGTATTCAGTATCATGTATTACAATATAAATTCTCAGTTCCTTATTGTAAATTATTTATGTTGAACACTTGTATTTTGGGCCCAAGGACACAGATTTGTGCACATATATTGGGCCTAAGGCCACAATTACTTATTATTTCAGTTAAATAGGTGATTCTTCGTTTTAGTACAGGGAGTATTTATATTATTTGCTTCCTTATTCAGTTATAAGTTTTCAATTTCAGCTCAATTTTAGTATATTAACCATTTATTAATTTTGGTTGCCCTTTTCTCGAGTACCCCACAACTATTTATTCTTTCAGTTGTGTACATACGATAAAATTCAAAGGTACTAACATCCCTTTGCATGGGGCCTACACTTCACGATATAGGTACCAAGTTTCAAGACGATGGATCTGCTCAGTATGATTGCTTCGATATCAGATGTTTGGTGAGTCCCGTATCATTAGGGGTGTCAGTCTATTATTTTATTATTATACTTTATGACAGAGGTATGTCAGGGTCTTGTTCTGGTAAACAGTGTTCAGTCAGACTCATGTCAGATGTTTCATATAGTAGACTAGCCAGTATGTCATATCAGCATTTGTTTTCCAAACTTACTATATTTTCAGATAATTCTGCAATTTACTTTCAGACTATATTTTCAGTATTCGGTTTGTATGTTTATGTTTTGATGCCCATGTTGATTCAGCAGCCATGTGGTTGGCTCGTTCATATATAATCAGACACCGAGTGTCGTATTTCATCCAGGCCATGGTTTAGGGTGTTACAATGAAAGGGGAAAAGCCCTCCCTCTGTTCCCCTTTTTTTATTTTCCTCCAAAAAGACCTAGTCGCACATCGCTTTTGACCTCTATTGCCAAAGATGGCATGGTAAAATTGTATAGCTTATCGCCTCAGTTTGGTCTGTCTAAAAGGGGTAAGGGCATTAATGGCCCTTACCTATGCTCTCTTCATACCACCAACACCCCACCACCATCGCAGTTTAGGTTACCCCTCTCAACGGTACTTTCTACAAATCTTTAATTTATTTTTGTCCGTTTTGATTTCAAACAAACTAATTTCATTGGTTGAAAACTTTTTGGAGGGATTTTTCCACCCAAAGCCTGTTCTGTCACATTGTTGGTTACTAAGGTCCGCTAGGGTTTCCACACTCTATAAATACAGATCCCTTTTCTTCAATTGAGAGGAGGGAACCAGAATTCTTGGCTTTTAGATTTTCTAAGAGCCATCTTTGAGTTCAAAGCTGGTCGATTTTACATAATTGATATCTAAGCCCTTTGGTGGAACCCTAACTTGTTTAAATCGATTGTCACAAACTAAAACCCTTTTCTTTGGTGTGATTTGTGAGCTCGAAGTCCCCGGAGTGAAGACGAGCTCACTTTTGACCTTTCGGCAGCCTCCACACAAGGTAAATACTTTCCCTTTAAGACTTTTATTTAACTTTCATTGTTTTTATGTGTATTATGTTATTGATAGCATGTTTAGTTAAGTATGTGATCTTAATGTGTTAGTTTAGGACTGGTTCTGTTCATATATAAGTTATTCAGTCGACTTGATACCTAATTTAAAGTACTTTTAACTATGTGTAATCTGATTAAATGATGTTGAGTTGATTAGTATGTTAACTTAAATTTGTTTTAACCAAATATAGGTTGTTTGAGTTATGTAATGTTCAAAACGTGTTAGATTAATCTAGTACAATCATATAAACTAAGTTGATGTGTTATAATGTGCAAATGTTGAAACTTGTTTTGGTTAAGTATGTAAAATGTAAATGCTAAAAAAAGGATGTTGATTTGGTAATGTGAGACCTATTTTTAGTTGTGTAAGATATTGGATAAGCCTATATATTGTTTTCAAACCTGCTTAGTTGGGTGGGTTGATCCAGGTTAAATATTTTGTGAGTATGAAGTTTTGCTTTAGCTAATGTGTAGACTGGTTATGTTAGAGTGATGTTCAATGTATTGGTTTGAAGCATGTCTAGCTATATAGGAAGGTTGTTAGGTTTTATATGATAATATGTGCATTTAGATGAGGTTAAACATGACATATAAGTAACATTAACATGGACTAAGGGAAAACATATGAACTTTGAGATAGTCAATAGGTTGTTAAGACTAAAATTTGAACTGTTAATGCTTTGAAATATCCTTTGAGATTTGTTTGGGATGAACTCGGGACTAAATAGGCTTTGAAAATGGTGTGTGCTTGTTGTAGAACCATAGTCATGTCATGTAGCAGAATGGCCATTCACATGTCATAATGTTATCTTGTCTGGTTTGTAAGTTTAGTCTTTTTTAAGACATGTCATCCATATTATGCATAAACACACTAGCCTACATCCAGTTTTGCATTAAGGGGGATACTAGATTCTTTATTGTGTTCCTAGCTAGCCAACACTGCCATGAATGCACCAACAAGAGACTGTATGTATCCCTCTAAGTGTTCCATATTACCACTGCATATTTCTAAGTCTAATCATCTTACATATCTATTAGTATCAGTATGGTCTATATGAATCATATTTTTGTGTCTGGAATTAATCTATAGGTATCAATAGTCATGTCATGTTTCTAGCCATGTTAAGTGATTTGATCATAGTCATATGCCTTGTATGAATTGATTTCTGTTACATTTGTTTAGACTTTAAGTATAAAGGAAGACTGTCTCATGTCTATGTTGCCTTAGCCATGATGCCTTGAATGTTGTCTAGATGTTTGTCTTGATACTTGATTATATGAGAATATGTGAATGATCAGTTTAAGAATAATAGAACAACAACTAAGTAAAATATATGAGATCAAGATGTTGTGTCTTTCATGCCTTGTGTGTCATGTTATTGTCTATCCAAATAAACTCAATCACCTAGTTCCCATGCATGTTTAGGTAAAGAAAATAAAAATGGACTCTGGATTTTCTGTATTAGTGACCACATGTTATGAAAAAATTGGAATCCGCTCATGTGCACTTCTCTCTTATACTCCTAGTCCATGCAACTTTATAGTCTTGAATGTATATCAATGACATGTCTACCTTTTGTTTCTTGATCGGATTTTATCTCTAAAATGGAGCTAGTAACTTAATATGACTAGCATAAATCTCCTATATTCTCCAATTCTGCCCTTTGATTAAATGACCCTCAGTTTTTCTTGTTTTCCTTATAATCAAACTGTTAAAAGAACCAAAAGAATATACTGATGAGTGAGTTATGTATAGTGGTTGGGTTGAGTCTGAATCATGTGTACAATGAAACTTGATTGATACCTTGTGTCATCCTTATGTTTGGTTCAAATTGCCTAGATGACAAGCATGATTAGGACACTAGCCTGGGTGGAACTTGAAATTCAATCTCTGTCTTTGATGTATTCTCCTATGGCATGTTGGTATGATTGATGCTTCATGCAGTTATTTGTAGTTAGGATAGGTCATAGGGACTTCATACCCATAGACATACATGGCTAGCTGATTTAAATGAACTTTGCTAGGATAACATGAGCTTGTTTTTGCCATGTTTAAGTGAAGAAATGTCTAGTATACACATAATATATAATTTGTATATTTGATATATCAAGTATATAAGTGCATGTATACCTGTATATCACTCACACCTTGTCATGATATGAATATCTACTAGGTTTAGCCCACTTCTGTGATCTCTGTTGCCTTCTTCACATGACTATAGCCTTTGGGCCCGGCCCAAATGACTTATTTGCTGCTTATTTCTCAGCTGATCACATGATATGAATTAGGATGAGCCCTCTATTTGCTTCTACTTCCTTCCATGATTTGTTGCTATTGGTTTAGTTTGATCAATGTGTTTTGTAATGAACTTCAACGGGCTGCTCGCACATTCTTAATTTTATTCGTATGAGATGGGTTTGGGTACTTTATAACTGGGTTCCTTCTTTTCCCCTCCTCTCTCCACTTTCAAGGAACGCCGAGACAAGCCCTTGTAGGCCCGTCACTTCTTTTTCCAACCAGCTGGGTTGAGGTCCAACTAAAGCATTACTTGATCGAGTTTGATAGCTTGTTGACGCGCATTTAAAGGCCCAGCTATGTGTAAAAATAACCAACTAATGGGCTTGCATAGACCCATCAGTCTAAACTCTTCTCCTTTACATTTTGAATATTTTGTATGTATACAATAGACCTTTGCGGCCCGGCCCTTCCCCGGACTCCGCGCATGCATGAGCTTAGTGCATCGGGCTGCCCTTTTTTTGTATGTATATATGTATTTGTATAAACAAACATACTTTCATATACTTGAACCTCTTTATTATGGTTACGACTTAGGATAGGAAAACTACACGAAAATTATTTAGTTTAGAGCCACCAAAATGATTTCAAGACACTTTATTTAAATTATGAAATTAAATAAAAAGAGACTGTTTTGACATCGAGAAAACTTAAAAGGAGAAACTGATTTCTATATTAAGTAGAGAACTGGTTTTTTATTTTAAACTCACTATTTGGGACTTTGAAATTAAGTTCTGGACTAGATTGAGTTAAATTGGACATAACTGCTGATCTTAAAGGACCCAAGTTCGGGCATGAGTGACTTAAGTAAATGGACTATTGAGAATACCTTTAGATCTTAAGATTGAACCAAATCGACGTTTTCAAAGTTAATTTTACGGGCTAAGCCCAACTGATGATTGTGGACCTTAAAACCTATCTTGGACTTGAGATTGATTTAAGGGTTTTGGAATGTGGAATATGAATTGGCCTTTGGAAATATAGCAGTCAAAAGAAATAAAAGAACCCATTTTTGTACTACTTTTCCAAAACCAAACTTGTCATTTTAAAGGAATTATACTCATTTCAAAACCTTGAAAAGATTTTCAAAAGATGCAAGTGTAAATTTGGACAATATTGTTGGACTAAATGTAGAGTTCTACTCAAATTCATATTTGGGTGTTCTTAGTCCGAAAATAAAAATTGACTAAACTACCCCTATGCATACTATTTTGGTGGAAGCCTAACTCTTTATTTTCAAATAAAACTTTCAGTTTCAAATAAATAAATGATAGGTATTTTCCGGATATTTAAACACTTTGCGCAATTTGAATCATTTTAAGCATGCTATAGAACCCGTAGGTCAACTATATTCTACGGATCCTTAATACCGGAGTGTCTAACACCTTCCCCGATGGATCACCAAAACCCTTACCTCGATTGTGGTTTCGATAGGATTTTCAAACTTTTTGAATAAACCCATTCACATTAGTTTTCCTAATTTATCTATAAATTAGGTGGCGACTCTAAAAATATTATCCGACTTAGAGAACCATCCAAACTCTTAGTAGTTATTATGCATTTTCCCGCGTAAAAGTGAATCGTAACAAGTGAAGCTCCCGAGGAAGATGAGCAACCGCTGGAAAGAAGAAGGTCAGAAGTTCCCCAACTCTTTGCAGAAATTGAGTTTGTTAGTTGTGGGGCCAACTATACTAATGCATTATTCGCTCCAATTGGATCAAGTACTGCCATTCGACATCCCCAATCGGCGCCGTCTGCTACTTTCGATACCGTTCTTCCTCTGACTCTAAAAGATTCTGAGCCCCCTATTCTTCCGACTATAATTGAAAAAGATTATCATGAAGCTCCACCTTCTCCCGACCATTTTCCTTTCCCACAAAGAAAGGAATTGGTGAATTAATATCATGCACCGGGTGCAAACCTTGGAGAATTCTGATCTGTGGCCTTTCAACTTCCCTCTGATCGCCACCTCTTGTTTAAGCCTGTGGTAATGGCCAACTATATGAAGCATGTGGCCTCAGACAAAGATCGGAGGAAAGCTCGCAGGGTGTTGGCGGAATGAGCCAATAATGAAGGGATGCATACCGCGGCTAAGGTATGAATTTCTCTCTTTTTTTGTCCTTTTAATTCCCATATTTCTCCTTTTTGAAACTGATACCTTTGTTCAGGACAATTTCCTTTGTTATAAAGGGCTCCAACGGTTGATCAAGGAGAAGGTTACTTTAATAAATGAGAGAGACAATGTTGTAGAGCGTATGTTAGTGGCAGAATCCAAGCTCACCAAAGTTAATAAGTTGGAAGGAAAACTCGCGCACCTAGAGGAAGAGAAGGAAGTTTTCAGGCAGAGGTTACACTTTATAAAGATCGTGCAAGTGATTGGAAAAAAAGTGATTTAAGGCTTTCGATTTTGTGTCTGATTTGACGATGCGTCTGTCAAGGCTTGAGGCTGATGTGGATACTTTATCTGAGTGCCTCCAAATAAAAGAAACTGAAATTAAGGCCTTCCGGAAGGAAAACGCGTCCTTAAGGTCCCGGTTATCCATCATGATGGCTCAAACTGAAAAGCAATGGGAGGCAATTGATGATTTAACTAAGGCCAATGAACTTCTCCATTCAACCAGTGGTGAACTCACATGCACCATTCAATCTGCATAAACTGGTCTTCAAACCACCATCGACAACTTCACTTTGTCTATGATAAGCAACGACTATAATATGCACTGCAAGGCTTTAGAGGGAGTGAGGGCTAGGATAATCAATGATATTAACAATGAGATTACCAAGGTCCGATAATTGGAATTAGCTTCGGTGGAAGAGCCAGATGAACCCCTTCCAATAGATGAAAAATATACATCATCTGATGGGGAAGAAGATGAAAACCTACCAGAAGCATAAATTCCTCCTCCTCAAACACATATGTCATCTTCTTCTGATAATGCCCCCGGAGCCACAGCTTCATAATTTCCTCCTTTAGCCCCCACTTCTCAAGATCATAACTGATAATGGTTATTGTGTTTTCGTATCCTTTTGTACGTGTATTTTGTTATCTTTTGTTTTGTTTTTATCTTGTAACCGGGTCACTTTTGGACCCGGTACTATCTTTGAATGAATGAAGTTCCTTTTCCAGACTTCACTATTTGCAACTTTTTAAGGTCATGTCCTCAGTGAGTTGCACCTACGTCATATCTCGTCTAATCATCTCTCCCCAATACTTCTTCGGCCTACCTCTGCCCCTCCTGTACCCCTCCATAGCAAACCTTTCACACCTCCGCACTAGGGCATTTGTGTCTCTCCACTGCACGTGCCCGAACCATCTCAACCTAGCTTCTCGCATCTTATCCTCCACCGAGGCCACTCCCACTCTGTCTCTGATTTCATTATTTCTAATTTTATCCCTCCTTGTATGCCTACACGTCCATCTTAGCATCCTCATCTCCGCAACTTTCATTTTTTGGGTGTGCGAAGTCTTGACCGGCCAACACTCCTCCCCATACAACATGGTCGGTCTAACCAGCACCCTATAGAACTTGCCTTTAAGTTTTGGTGGCACCTTTTTATCGCACAATACTTCATATGTGAGCCTCTATTTCATCCACCCTGACCCAATACGATGTGTGACATCGTCATCAATCTCTCAGTTCTCCTGGTTAATAGACCCGAGGTACTTGAAGCTCATTTTCTTTGGAATGACCTGGGTACCAAGCCTCACCTTCACGCCTGTCTCAAGTCGATCCCGTCACTGAACTTGCACTCCAAGTATTTTGTCTTGGTCCTACTCAGTCTGAACCCTTTAGACTCCAGAGTCTGTCTCCAAACCTCCAGCTTAGCGTTCACTCCGTTGCGAGTCTCATCAATCAGGACTATGTCGTCTGCGAATAACAAACATCATGGCATCTCTTCTTGGAGACAGACTGAGAACTCTTTCTCTAGATATGTTGATTCTGTTTCTACTGGTGAAGCCTAGAGGACCTCCTCCGGTGCTGGCTCGGCTTCTTTTAATTGCTATTTTAGATCCACAACTACCTCTGATTATTCTATAGCGAACATTTCTTTTGCTGCAGGTTGTTCTCCCTTAATTTTTCGGACTCCTTCCGGTGTTGGGAATTTGACCAATAGATGTAATGTAGCCTTTATGTCGTGAATCCAAAGCCTCCCAAATATCGCATTGTATCTCATGTCACCATCGATGACATAAAATTTTATTTTCTTTATGACTCCCTTAGCGTCTACTGGCAGATCGATCTCCCCCTTTATGGTTTCACTAGACATATTAAAATCTGAGAGTGTCCTAGCGACCGGAACAATCTTATCTAACATTTTTATTTCCTCGACTACCTTTAACCGGATGATATTAGCAGAGATTCTAGGGTCGATTAAGATTCATTTTACCTAGAAATAATTAATTGGCACAGTAATGACCATAGCATCATTGTGGGGGAAGTGACATCATCGGTGTCCTCGGTAGCGAAAGTGATAGTAAATTTGTCTGGTATCTCCCGAAATCTTTTCTCCCGGGTAACCAAAATTTTTGTCTTCTTAGCTGTCATGAAGGATTTATCGGCGATCATAGACCCACCAAAAATCATATTTATCACATGAGGTGGGCATCCGGATAGGTCTTGCCTTCGGTAGGCGTCCTCATTCATAATTGTTGCAGGAATTTTCGCTCAAGTATTCCCGTAAATGGCCTCTATTCAGCATTCTTGCCACCTCCTCCAAGACGTGTCTGTAATCCATGGTTTTATGCCGGTGAGTGCTATGGAAATCACATCAAACAATCTGATCCTTGGAATTTTGATCAGACCGGGGTGGCTTTGGTGGTTGAGATGCCGAATGAGTCCTTAGAACTGCCACCATCTGATCTTCGTTGATGCTGAAATTGTATTTGAATAACTTTGGGTATCCGGGTACCTTTAGTGAGGAATTAGATCAATTCCTATTATGATTCTTTAGCCCTTGGTTACTCCTGCCAGGGTATTCTTTCTTATTTTATTTATCAAGGGAACGAAAACCATGTCCGCCCCTATTTCCTGGGAGTGGGATAAGACTAGAAATGATTCTTCGAGGAGTTACGGTCAGATCCGGATCCTTTGTTTGCCCTTCAGGAAATGTTTCCATCTTGAGTCCCCAACAAATCATCTTTCGTCGAATCTTTGACTCGTATCGGTTGTGAACACCTTCCTATGTGGTAGCCTGGAACTCTAGGAGATTTTCTTTAAGCTTTTGTGAGGCATCCAATCTTAAGTGATTTAAACCCTTAGTAAAAGCTTCAGCAACTCATTCGTCTAGGACCACAAGTAACAATACTCGCTCCTTCTAGAACCGCATAACAAAGTCCTTGAGGAGTTCAAGCTCTCTTTATGCAATGCGGAAGATATCCGACTTTCTCATTTTTACCTTTAGTGCCTCTGCATGAGCTTTTATGAACATGTCAGCTAGCATGGTCAATGAACCAATCGAGTGCTCAGGTAGAAGTGAATAACATATCAAGACTATTTTAGTAAGCATCTTAGCACACATTTTGATCAGAATCGATTCTATCTCGTGTTCCTTCAAATCGTTCCCTTTTACAATCGTGGTGTATGTCGTTATGTGCTCTTGTGGGTCTATCATTCCATCATATTTGGGTATGAATAGCATTTTGAACCTCTTGGAAATCAGTTCAGGCGCAGCCTCTAACTTATATGCCAAGTGAATATATTTTTCTGCGTCCGGACCTTCGATCACTAATGGGCCCCCGATATTTAATTCCACTGGTGTCGGAACTCCTTAGCATTTTTTTTGCCTCCTGAGCATTTATATCTACCTTGCCTGTTATCTCCTTCATCAATTTCAGCACCTGCTCCTGGAACGGGTTGTCGGGAACAGTTTCACTTCCCAAAGCATCATAATTCCTCGACTCATTCTGGCCATTTCTTGTAGTACTTGGGACGTTTACCGATGGTGACATCGTGGTCGCTGGAGTGCTGCCAGCGAAGTTGGACATGAACTCAAGGAAAAACTGCTTTATGCTGCCCAACTCTTCTCTCATCACAACATTCTGTGCTCTATCTGCATAGCCTCTTCGGGTGTTTCATCATCAGAAACCTCATCACCCCGGGGTTTTCTATCTCTCGAAGTGGCCCCGTCTGCGACCGTCGAATCTTCTAGTGCCAGATCTGTGACCGAAAGGCCATCTGGTCTGATTTAGTTATTCTCATAATTGTTCCCGAGGATACGGTTGCCTCCAACTACTTACATACTTGTCATTTGTTGCTTAAATAAAATAAGACTAAAGAAAGGATTAGATTAAGAAGAAGGGGTTACCTGTGACACCACTACTGCCCAAGCCTCACAGTGGACGCCAAACTGTTTACCCGCAAATCGGTAAAATTGAATTTATATACGTGGTCAAGGACACGTGGATCTGAAATGACTAAGTCAAATAGTTGTAACAAATAATTAAGAAAAAAAAAGATTAAAAGATTGTTAGTCTGAGCCTGAGTGAAGCTTCTTGATGAGGCCTCCAAAACATGTGTTTGAACAGTAAGAAAACACAAGTTTTGAGACAAATAGTATGAATCGAAAAGTAATGTTGTGGTATCTTGAATGTGGTATGTTTACAATTAGTCAATTAGTCCTATTTATACTTAGACTCATGGGTACACATCCCATGAGTTATGCCCCTAATAATACCAATACATAAATATTGTAATAGTGGGACAATTAGTGTCTTTATAAATGTCATTAATGCATCCTTGGAAGGTGTAGAATCAGACAAGAAACGATCGCCTGTTAGAATTCTATTCGGCCTTCTAGTCTTCTTACTTTCTGGTACATGTGACCTTTTGATATCCCCCGGTACTATTTCTATGCGACCCGTAGTACTGAAAGCTGACTTGGATCTGAATTATCACTTCCTGCTACATGTCACTATATAATTCGACCATCTATATAATACGAATTTTGCCCTATACAGTCATCAACCTCCTTCAAGGAAAATATTTCATTCAGAACTTTAGAGTTGAAAAGAATAATCTTACCTTACACTATTGAGATTTTCTCTTCTATGTTGATGTTTGCATAGAATTCATTGACGATTTCTCTATCATACTCCCCTGGAGGTTTCACAAAGTATTCCCAACCATGAAATATAATATTTTGCAGAATTTCACAGGCCATTTCTCCATTAGTTAATGAGAGTTTTATCTCATATTCTCTATTTGTTATCTGCCACGTTGATTCGAAGTCATTCCACAGTACTGGGTCAAGTTGTTGTTTCTTAGAAGCCCTATAACTACTTCTTGAATAGTGTCTTTTTTAGGAAGCCATCTAATCTCCTTTTTTTCTTTTTCTTGAGGGTTTGATAAAGAGAAAAAAATATGATGATGGGTATTTACATGGAATATGATAGGGAGTAAGAAAATGAAAGAAAAAGGGAGAAAAAATACTTCTTACGTGGTGAGAAATAGATATACAGAGTTTTAAGAAAATGGGAAAGAGATTACAACTAGATAGTTGCCATGACTAAATTTTTAATGTGAAAGTGTGATTCTATGGTAGCTTCAAGGTTTCAGGAAGATGAAATGAAACAGGGTAATTTCAATTGTTAGCTGATGGGGAAGAAGAAAGTAGTGTAATGGCTACTTTTAATAGGTAACTTTTTTTTGTTTTTTCTCTTTTTTTAAAACCAAAAAAAATGTATGCTAAATACAGATTCAAATAATGTACATAACATGATATCTCAAAACATGTTATGGCACTTAATTTTTTTTAATCTAAAAATTCTTCTCTAATATGTTTTTTTTTGTAAATTTGTACTAGATTTTATTAATTATATAAGTAATATAACCTTACTAGCAGTGCAAATTTTAACAAACTTAAGAAGTAAGGAAAAAAATACTAGTAAGATATATATATATATATATATATATAGCAGTGCAAATTTTAACAAACTTAAGAAGTAAGGAAAAAAATACTAGTAAGATATATATATATATATATATATATATATATATATATATATATATATAAACACACACGCACGCTAGTAACATTTATTTATTTATTATTATATTATTATTTTTTGGCTTTCAAATTTACGATTACAGAAGAAAGCTTGAAATATTCTCTGTGTAATAAACTGAACTAATTTAAGACCTTAACAATCATGAGGTCCCGATTATACATATAAACCAGAAAATTTACATGTGCCAACATATGAATTGTACCATTAAATGGTTCACCAATCAGTTACTTAGGCATACCGATCACCATGGAGTTCCTCCTTTGTAGATGACACTATTTTTAGAGGCTTTCATGAGATGTTCCGGTTGTATAATAATATGGATAGTGACCAGATCAATTAGTTAAGAATTTAATTTTTCAAATCTATGTTGGACTTATAAAACTCCATTGCTTCTCCCTCAATGGCTATGGGTAAGAATCATAGTTCTGAGTTTAACGTCGTCAGCTCGACTCAGTAACTTTAAACTTCATCAATCTATCAAAGTGACATATGGTCGTTGCTCAAAATTTCAGTTCGAAATACAATTTTAACCTGTGACCATTTACCTCAAACTTATTTCTTCCATTAGTATACTGAATTTCAATTGCTCCGTATGGAGTAACATTTGTAACATTGTAAAGACCTGTCCACCTAGATTTTAATTTTCCTGGAAATAGCCTAAGTCTGCTATTGTAAAGAAGTGTCTAGTCTCCAATCTTAAAACTTTTTTGTCTGATTAAATTGTCATGCCATTTTTTGGTTTTTTCTTTGAAAATTTTGGTAGTCTCATAGGCTTCCAATATTAATTCTTCCAAATCATTAACCTGAAAAATCTATTTTTACCAGCATAATTCACTTCAATATTTAATGTTTTTAATACCCAATAAGCCGTGTGTTCTAATTTAATGGGAAGATGACCAGTTTATCCAAAGACTAATTTGTATGGGGTAGTACCAATTGGCATTTTGAACACCTTTCGATATGCCCATAATGTATCATCTAATTTTAAATCCTAGTCTTTTCTTGCGATCCAACTATTTTTTCAAGTATTCTTTTTAATTCCCGGCTGGGAACCTCAACTTGCCCTTGAGTTTGAGCTTGATATGGTGTTCTTGTATAATGACCCATCTGGTCATTTTTAGGTAAAGACCTCTATTTTAGTAAATGATCCTTCTCGTATACTTTGTGTGGGGTTTGTGACTCGTGAGTATGGGTAGAATGGTTCTCTATATTCTTTTAAATGATTTTCGGAAGAAAAATCCAGAATGAATAGTTTTTAAATGAAGAAGTTGACCCAAAGCTGATTTTTGAGTATTGGGTTCGTTTTTGGACTTCGTCGCTTCAGGTAGGTCTGGAGCATCATTTGTGACTTAGTTGAGTCCTTAGTTCGCTTCTCGAGGCATTTGAATGTATTTTGTGACTCTATTTGTAAAATTTTGAAATTTTAGTATCTTGGGTGATTTCGTAGAAAAGTAAGTCTTAGCTTGGTCGTATGATAAATCTGACTGTGCGAGCAAGTTTGTAGCGGCGTTTACCTTTGAGTAGCATGTTTGGTTTATATCTCAGAGATCTCTGGAATATTTCGGGTGTTTATTAGAGAATTGGCTAAATTTTCATGTTGCTGGTTTCTGGTGTGCTGCACAAGCGGGCCTATGGACACTTCTACAGAGCCGCTTCTGCGGAGGTTGGTTCGTAGATGCGGACCTTGGTGGATTGGTGTTTTTCACTTATGCGGTTCCTGTTGTGCAGAGGCGATCTGCCTATGCGGGATATTTATGCTTCTGCATGTTCTGAGATTTTAAGTTGGGCCGCTTTGGCAATAGGTTTTCCACATAGGTGACCCGCTTCGGCGAGGTCTATTCAGTCGAAGCAGAATCGCTATTTTCCAGACCTAGAATTTAATGTCATTTTGAATTCATTTCCCCATTTTCTCATCTTGGAGTAAAGCTCGGTAGAAAGGGGATTTTAGAGACCATCATCATCTTCCATCTTTGGTGTAAGAAATTCTATCTCCTTTTACTTACTTATCACTATTATGTCCTCTAATCTAGGTTGAAACCATTATTTGGGTAGAATTAACCTATGATTTTATGTGAGAATAAGAGGCTTGGAATCATGAAATTGAGACTTGTTAATGATCTTATTGCTTTGATATTGTAAATTTGAGTTGATTAAGGATAGTAGGAAGTGGCATAATGATTAATTTGGTATTGGAATCCACTTTAGAATTGGGGAAGAATCTAGGGTTCAATTAGGGGTTTTGCCTAATTTATGAAATTGGAAGTCCAAATGTGATTAGTTCTCAAATTAACTTAAGGATATGAATTTGTAGTGTATTCTCATGGTTTTTTAATAATAAAGTTTTGACTATTATCTTTGTGGGCCTAGGGCTGATTTGGGGGTAGACTTTTAGATTGCTTTTAAAATACTAAGTTCGTGTGCATGTTTATACTACTTTATTAACGTAGAATCTATGTGTTAGACTATGAGTATTACGAGGCACTTCGCAAGGGCAAGGCCTTGGCAGAGGACTGAGGTTTGTGTTACATGCTCGGCTCTGAGGTAGGCTATGGGTTTATTATTTCTACACTCTGATAGAAGTACGTAGTTGTTACATATTAAGGGTTATTGGAAGTGTTTGGGGGTCCCACCTTAGCGGCTGTTAAAAGCGCTTGGGTGGGTACTGGTGTTGAACTGTCTTGATGAGTTATTTAGGGAATCAACCTTAGGGTTGATTACGACTGCTGTTATGCGGTCTTGTCGCCATTGATTGATAAATTATTATTGTCACACCCCTACCTTTGGGGGGGTCGGTACTCGGCACCCAAGGCCCTATTATACCAACTGTAATACCTGAACCACATGACATGAGTCCTGGGCTGACAAGACCTCCAAATGATAATAAGATAACAGAAAGCAACAATAATATGCACGCAGAAAAGGCCCAACATGGCATATATACATAAACTAAGGCGGACAATGCCGTCAAAAGTATATCAATAACTGATAAAGGCCAACAAAGCTACATAAGACATATATACAACACACTCTAGTCTGCAAGCCTTTACGAGTACTAACATGTGACATCAAGTGGGGACAGGGCTCCGGCATATCTAAAATAGATATATACATATGGAGTAGCGCATATCGATTCTGTGCAGCAACACTGGAGAACTGGAGTATGACAACTAAATGCTGGAAATAGGTACCCCACTAAAGAGGTACGTCGGCTTGTTTATCTATACCTGCTCGCATGAACACAGCGCCCCAGAAAATGACGTCAGTACGAAAGATGTACTGAATATGTAAGGCAAGTAAAACATGTAAATAAAATATGTAATATTAGAGGAACGAGAATAGAATCAACCTGAAACTCAGAAGAGGGCCGTTGAAGGCATGCAACTAACATAACCATGAATATATGCATGTAAGTAAAAATTGGGCGACTCTATGAGACCATATAGTATAGTATCAAGTCCTTCTATGGGGTGAGCTCATCATAAACTATATGGCCCTATAGGATGCGATAATATATGCCAACTGATCAATGGTCTTCACATCTACATATCTGCCCAGCTGACTATAGCGCGGCGTGATATGAAAATATCTACATATATATAAGTGCAATTCAAGACTAACCTCAAGGGATACCATGAGTAAGGTCGGAGTGACCTATGGTCGGTACCCTCCGACTATCGTTATTGTCACTACGTTCATCAATTATTTTAACTAATTAACCACAAACATATAGAATATGGGAAGCACTACCGAAAAGAGTATACAAGAGCTATGATCAATTTCATCAAGCGAAAAATATGATTATCTGAACTTAATGAGAGGAGAATTATTTCCAAGAAAGAGTCTATACCAAGTCATGCCAAGAAAGAAATTAACCCTATATACCTTGTCGTCGAAGCTATTCAAGCTCCACAGGTCCTCGTAAGCTCTACGAACGATTATCTACATTATATGAATGGTTTTTATCAATATTGAATCCATAGCTTAAAGAGAAGTTCACTTAGACATTATATCGAACAACTCGCATACGCAACTTTATAGGATCGTTTATGGATCAAATTCTACCCATAACTTCACAACAATCTTCATTACTACTCTTATTCATCATCACAACTCCATCCATAACTCCATAATTCCATATAACACTCTCAAACCATGGAAAATAAACCCACAACAACAAGACATGGTTTTAAGATCTTACAAATGCTTATTCCTTAAAATTCCTCCAATAATTTCATCCTAAGCACTTATAAATCTTAAAAAGGTCATGTAGAATATGAAACTTACCTTAGGGTGCAAGAAATACTCCAAAACAAAGGTTACTTTGCTGCCAAGTATTCCCCCGAAGTCGATACAACACGAAGAATGATCATCCACATTGCGGGATTCCCGTCGATATATTTGCTTGATTACTCTTAAGATTCAAGTCTAAGATGATAAGAGATCATTAGAGAGAGTATTTAGGGTTTGTATGAATCTAGAAAGGTGAGAGAATGAGCCTCAAGTCGAAATGATATGATTTATATAAGAAAAATAAGTTCCACCGCCCAGATGTACGCCCGAAAAGTGACCCGTACTTTTTTCTACTGTCCGTACAATATTTTTAGGGGCCTTTCAATTTTGTATGATCCGTAATTTTCACCGTATTTCTCAGATTGACGAACTGTCTACTTAATTGGAAAATAGACTCTTTGAACTTGAATTTAGATAGGTTATGTACTCCATAATTCCTTATATACTAGGAGATATACCCCCCGACAAGTTAGGCCAAAAATCCTACCTGTCTTCCTCGAGTTTCGATGAACTTAATTTATTTGATCCGTTTAACCCCAAACTCTTACAAAACATACGTAACACTTATTTAAACTTGTTTCCATCCAAAAATTGGATGTTAGCCTCACCAGTCTTTATGTAATTTTACTTACAACGCATACGAGCGTGAAATTACAGGGTTTAACATCCTCCTTCCCCCCTTAAGAACATTCATCCTCGAATGTTGGGGTAAGTGAACTTTCAAAATTGCTTATCCATAGGATTCTTAACAGTCAAAAAAGATATCCAATGACTGACAGGGCTATATAATAGCATAATATGACATATCGGCCTCACATGACCGTCTATCTATCCATAAATCAAAAGGATTAACCATAACATACCTCAACTGTCAAGTGTTGTAGTCCGTCACTTCTGTGTTGATAACATCGCTTATACAATACATACAAGATAGACTTCATCTCTATAAAATCATAAATGGGGAGATCATATTACACGAGTGATAGCGTAAAGTCGTAGTCTGAAGAAAGCAAGAACGCTCGAATTTCATATCTTTCTTTATTTCTCATGGTGTCCTTTCCACATTAGTACCTTCTCACCATGTTGTAATAAATGTTGTCCTTTTTGGCTTAAAGCTTCTGGATTGAATGATTCAAGATAGTAATTGAGATTCCTTCGTGAAGCGAGTCTTCTATAATCTAAACATCCTTTACAAGGGTACTTGGGAGATATTCTTATACATTTTTGAAGTGGTTGGCTTATGAATCACTAAACGACATGTTCAGTTACATGTTTTTAGAGACAACACTTCCAAGAATTGGTAACATGGAATTCTAGGTTCAGTCGCCATTATTGTTGATTTTAGGTAGTCAATATCCTTTGCCGAGAGATCCTATTTGCTTTATGACTTAATACCTTAAGTCTCATTGGCTTTGGCTCACTTATTTCAAACTATTTGATAGGGGTCTAGTGTCTTTTCTCATTCAGAGATTCATATGGCATTCCGATGCTCAACACGATGGCTATTGCGGCATGTAATTTTTTACCAAGAAATGAGAGGTCATCTAGAGTACCTTCAAGCATCCGAATCATACGCTCGATCCGCATAGGGTAGGGCTAACAGGAGTGCTCCTTGTGAACAATCCTCTGAACTTTAATCATAAATTAAGTACCCTTAAGACGTACAGCCCAAGATACTGTGGGGATGAATCATCTTCTCATGTAGTCCTCCGCCACTTCGATAGTTCTGTTTGACAAAAAAATAAACCGGCTCGTTGGCTTATTAGTAATCACCCGAACGATTCACTCATGGTGATGGCGAGATAAATCATTGATAAATCCTTAGATGAAAATTCATATTTAACTATTTTCAGTCTTCCCAGGTTCTTAATGTTCCGAACTTATCCATTGACTTCTTGCATGCAATCTTTTAAGGGGTCCCTTTTTCATGTTATCCCACTAATACCTCCTTTTAACATCATGGTAATTCTTAAAACATCCTCTATGAATACTAGTGTAGTGATCGGGGGGCTTTTATGGTAATCTTGTTTCATAGTTTTCGTTAGGTTAGGAATACACAATGATCGTGGTACTTAATGATCCCATTTTCCCATTAGGCTCAAGGATTGTGGTTCCTGGTTGTGGATGTACCCCCTCTCAAATCGCACATGTAGAATCTTTATCCAGACGTTTCTTATCTCTCTCTATAAAGGACGACTTTATTGAGTTCTGTACCTTAAAAGTACCATCCTCTAAATTCATTCGTCGACTTCCACTTGACTTATTGATATACTCCTTAGACTACTTCCCTTCTTTTTAGCTTCCGCACTAATTGGTCCGCTGAGGTACACCGCTAGTTTGCATTAATTACTATACTACCTAATTCTAAGGATATCAAAATATCGGTACATAAGATCCTTAAGAGTACTTAAGTCCTTACTCATTTGTAAACTTATTCTCGTTCAATGATCAGTACATTTAAAATCTTTAGGACCGACAATGTCTTGGCCGTGATCACTTCACGGATAATGCCATCATAATTCTCATTCAAGATCTAGAAGAGAACTATTTCGTATCTTCTTATTAGTCATAACTATAAGTGAATGTCTCTCCTTACATCCGTTTATACTTGTATCTTTTATTCGCTTACCTATCGTACGTTATTCATTCTGACATGCTCTGGTGTATATACGTAGCCCCAAACATTATTGTTGTTTTATATTTTCGATGATGATTATCCCTTAATGAATGGATCTTTAACTTACTCCCTTATAAGTTCCAACCATATTCTAAGAGGTTTAACACTATATCACACTATCTAGTTACATCCAAGCCCGTCATCGCACTTAGATCTAATCTTCTTTCCTTGCCTTATGGCTACGATTTCCCACTAGTAGTGTTTACGAAGAGGTTCCCTTGACTATACTGAGTCATAGGCTCCTACTCTATTGGTGTTATATGTAGAACATACTTTAGTCAATTCATAGATGCTCGTGGATATCCTTGCTTGTTCGATATTCCATTTTCCTTATCGGGTTACTACCCTTGAATGTACCTTGCTGACGTCTTCCCGACATTCCTAAGATCATGGCCGCCTTTTTCCTACTTCTTTACCTAAGTATTTCGAGATGTACCAACCGTTATTCCTATTTACGTACCTCATGCGAGTCGTCGTCATCTCAATTCAATTTGTGGCGTTACATGGGACAATAACCTTTCCTAAATTTGTTTGTCCTACCATAATCGACTCTTTTCTCGCCCAATTACTTACATTTTACCCTATATTTTTCTATTTTAGGATATGTGGAGGATTTGTTGTCTTTGATATACTTCTAGTACCGACTTTTTGTACATCGAGGGTCTGATACCTCTAGTCGATGAGCTTTTATTGCTCCTTTCTTACTGTAGATTGACACATTAATTTGGCGTAATCACATCTTAGCGAGACCTATATAATCGTAACTTCATTCATTTTTACCCCTTTCATTTCATTCCATCCTTATGTTGTTAACATACTTACTCCTATATTAACGTTTTATCATGTCCTTCCTTTCATACTAAGGAAATATCTCCGCTTTCCCCTTACTCATTCCTCAGTCATCCCCATGATCTTGTTATCTTTAGTTTTAGCAACTATTCTCATCTCAAGGTATCTAGAATCATAATATGTTATCCGATAAATTTGAAGATATTTTCACCTTGTTATCTATAGCATGCCCGATTTACCAACACCCTGATAAGTAACTTTTAGCGGCACGGGATACAACTTCTTCATGATTAGTAAAAGGGCTTGTATTGCCTTCTTTTATCATAGATAATTATCCCTTATATAATCTGGGCTCATTGTTCTGAGTGCGTCCTCTTCTGCATTCACCTCAAAAGTCACTACATCCAGTCTTAATATAACCCAATCAAGCAATCCATTAGCATTACCAATGTCATGGGGTCATCCCTAATTCCTTAAATGTAGTTGTTGGGTCGCGTGTTCATAAGGAACTTTCTTGTATATGTCAACGAAAGTTATCGCAAAATGGGTGAATTCTCAGAGTCCTCTTTAAACCTTTTAAACTACACCTTCTATATCCCACTTTCATGATGATCTTCGGCTCACCATTCTGCTCACAGGACTTGAGATTTCGTAGAGTCACTAGAGTAGTGTAATATCATAAATTTAGGATCTAGCTAACAAAATCGTCTGGAATGAAGAATCACATTACCTATTCCATCACTATATCGATGGGGTTTCACTTTTTTCCAGCCTACCAACATACATACTGGGATTTAACTAGCGTCACACTTCTACAGTCACAACCTATTCTCATCGGATTATCTAATACCCCAAGTGATGCCATATAACTAGTCCTTGAAATAGAATCGTATTGACACTTTTCAACAAATATGAATCAATACTAAGTCTATAAAAGGTAGAGATATCTACAATAATGTAATGATATCATACCTTAGACTGCATCAAGTCATGAGGATCCTTCCATTCCTTTATCCTTACCCTTACCAATCATCCAAGGACACTTACGTATCGTGTGTCCTGGCCTGCCACACCTATAGAAAAATCTTGTACCCTTAAGGCACGGTTTCATATGTATCCGACTACATTGCTTGTATGTTGGCTGAGATGGCTTCACTCGACCTGCACTCTTCTGACCCAGAGATACTGGGTTAGTGAGCCCTACCTCGACCTTATCCGAGAATTCTGACTACTATCAATTTGCCGCGAAGGTCCAACCTGTGGATTATACAATTATAACTCATAGCCATACGGTCGTCCGCCATATTGCCCAACCATCCTGGCCCTCTTAGCCCTCTCACCACCCACAGTGGGGTCAGATCCGATAATCACCAGCGATTTCTGACTAAAAATCTCCGTAGGATGTGAACTATCTAACCCTTCAAGGGATCTATCAATATGAGCCGCACTGGGAGAACGCAATGCCTGAGAGGCAACCAACTGGATCAACACTTGCATTGCTCTCCTCATATCCTCATCATACAGAACTGGCGGCAGGACTGGTAAAGTGGGAGCTTCATCTACTCATCTGGTATCATTGGAGTAAAAAATACCTGAAAATATTATTCACCCGTGTCCTCTGACAGATCTAACTCAATAGAGGGCATGGTACTCGCACCTTCCCTCAACTCATCCTTAATCTCTATGTTGGCCATAATTATATAGGATGAGAATGTTCCTTTATTTACAAACACAATAAGGGTCATGAAAAGGACTCTTACGACTCAGCTCTTTGGCACGATTCTAGATCAAGAAGAAAAGTAACCATCATAGATGTCATGTAGCCTCCTGCTTAAAAGTGTGGTGCACAACACACCCGTAAACAAGACTCTACTAGATAGGGCTTGCAGACTCCCTAGGACAAACTTGCTCGTATACTAAGTTTGTCGGACCCCAACCTTGGGGGGTGGCCGGCACCCGGCACCCTAAGGCCTGAGCGTACCAACTGTAATACATAAACAACATGACATAAGTCTTTGGCCGACAAGGCCTCCAAATGATAACAAGATGATGGAAAGCAATAATAACCTACACGTAGAAAAGGTGCAACATGTCATATATACATACACTAAGGCCGACAAGGTTGTCACAAGTATATTAACAACTGACAAGGGCCGACAAGGCCACACAAGACATATATACAACACCCTATAGTCGGCAAGCCTCTACGAGTACTAACATGTGACATCAAGTTGGAACAGGACCCCGACGTACCCAAAATAGATATATACATATGCAGTAGCGCCTACCGACTCTATATAGCAACTTCGGAGAAGTGGAGTGTGACAATTAAATGCTGGAAATAGGTACCCCACTGAGGAGGTACGTCAGCCTATCTATTTATACCCGCGGGCATGATCATAATGCCCCAGAAAGGGATGTCAGTATGAAAGGTGTACTGAATATGTAAGGAACGTAAAATATGTAATATCAGAGGAACGGGTATAAAATCAACCTGAAACTCAGAAGAGGGACGTTGACGGCATGCACCTGACATAACCATGAATATATTCATATAAGTAAAAATCGGTACACTCTATGGGGATATATAGTATAGTATCAAGTCCATTTGTGGAGTGAGCTCATCATAAAGTGCCCAGCCATGTTGGATGCGGTAATATCTGCCAACTGATCAGTGATCTTCACATCTACATGCCTACCCGGATGACTATAGCGCGACACGATATACAAATAGCTACATATATATAAGTGCAATGCAAGACTGACCTCAAGTGATACCAAGAGGAGTGACCTATGGTCGGTACCCTTCGACTATCGGTATTGTCGCAATGTATATCAATTCTTTTAACTAATTAACCACGAACATATGGAATATGGGAAACATTAATGATAAAGAGTATACAAGAGCTATGACCAATTTCATCAAGCGATGAATGTGATTATCTGAACTTAATGAGAGGAGAATTATTGCCAAGAAAGAGTCTATACCAAGTCATGCTAAGAAAGAAATGTTACACCCCGCAAGTTTGCACATGGATTCAGGGTAAGATGGTTAAGCAATGTTAGAAGGAAGAAGTGTCTTTTGAGATTTGGGAAACAATCAAGATGACTCTACTCCATTGGGTTTGCTTGCATACAAAGAAGGTTAAGCTAGGATATGGCGACTTGAGACTTCTTCCAAATGACATTCATCGCTTAGGAAAGTATTAAGAAGGTATTGGAAGGTTTATAAGTCATTTGGATTTGAAGCAACACTCCCCGACGAAGTTCGATGAAGTTAGTACATTTTGCTAAGCGTTTAGCGCCACATATCCATTCTACCTGCAGAAGTTGGCTGCATTTTGGCCTGACCATTTTGTGAAGTTCCTACCACCATATGCGGTGGGATATGCGGCCGCATATGTTCATTTGCATCGCAAAAACCATCATAAATTAGAGGCGGTGGGAAACTTCTATAAATAGTCTTCAGCGGTGGCTTCACTTGTTATTTCATTTTTCACCAAATTAAATCCTAGACAAATCCAAAAGCTCTCCTAGGGTTATCCCAAGGTTATCATAGGGTTCTTGAGTGAATCCAAATCTTATCAAGTGATTTAAGTTCCAAAGAAATCATAAAGCTCGATAGATCGTGCTCCTATCTTTTGTGCTAAATTGGACGATCCTTCGTGATGAAGTAAGTCCGGATTTTAGAGTTGTTCTTGAGTTTAAGGTAAGGAATCCCATATTTTTTATGTTTTTGAGCTTTTGAGAGTTATGTTAAGTTGTAAAGAGTAGAAATTCTTGAGTATTGATAAAGAAAGCATGTTGGAAGCTATGGAGGTGTGTTGTGTTAAATTAAAGGAATTGTTGTTGCCCTTATAGCTGGAGATCGTTAGAAATAGCTTGAGTGTAATGTTGATGCGGTCATTATCATGATTTTCCATGTATTTGGTTGTTGATGAAAGTGAAAGTTAAATGGAGGAGGAAGAAAGCTAAGTTTAATTTTAAATCAAACTTGTTGACGATCGAAGTTTCTACTAGTTATGATAGTGATGTTGCGTACTTGTTTTGGTATATATTGAAGTGTGTTGCCACCGATTACATCACCTTTTGGGACCAGATACACCAACGTATGTGAAGGCTATTCCGTTCTTTGTTTTCGACATGACTTCTTCAACGAGTTAGTTTTTTTCCATATCGCACAAAGATGTGCTAGTTACAGAAATTGTATTCGGGTTACCATGACCCTATCCTAGTAGCTCTTCCTTGTTAAGAATAAGTTGTAGTCAGACATGTTAAGCTAAGTGGTGGAATTATAGAAAGCATGACTATAGACTACATAGAACGATAGTTGCCTTCGGTGCTATTGGCCATATAGATTGCCTACAGGGCTATACAGATACAGATTGCCTTCGGGGCTATACAGACATGTGCTTGACTTTAGGGCTACATAGGTACAGATTGCCTTCAGGGCTACCTAATCATGTCCAAGTGCCTTATATAAGGCTAAGTAATCAATATTAGTTTGTGTAGTTAGTAGACGACAGAGACAGGTAAACATAGCTAGTTTTTCGTTAGTAGCTCTTCAGTTTATATTTCAGTACAATTCAGTTCCAGTTGTCTTACATACTCGGTACATTATCTCATACTGACGTCTCTTTTCCTGGGAACATTGTGTTCATGCCTGCAGGTTCGGATAAGTTACAGGAAGGATCGCACCAGTAGGATCCACCGGGTACAAACTTTTGTGGTAAGCTCCATTTCATCCAGAGTTGCCAGGTCCAGTTTTGTATATTCATAGGTTATGGGTAGGTCGGGGCCCTGTCCCAGTCATGATACAGTTATGACTCGTTAGAAGCTTTTAGATGTATCATGTACAGTTAGTAGTATCAGTGTGGTGGCCTGGTCAGCTCTTGTATATATAGTCTATTTTGGGTTTTGTTGCTTGTAGGGTTAGGGTAGGCCTCGTCGGTCGCCCAGTAATGTATATAGATATGTGGGGACAACCCCATTCTTGTCAGGTTGTTCTTTATTTACAGTTACTTTAATATATAGCATTGTCAGCCTGAGTTGATGTTATATTTATAGAATGGCCAAAATTACCTAGTTTGTTTGTTTTTATGCTCAGATTGTGGGTTCAGTTTGGTATGCTCAAACCTAGCCAGGTACATGGGCCATCTACGCCTTACCAAGATTGGGGTGCGATAAATGTGTATCAGAGTATGTCGGTCCTACAGAGTCTACAAGTCGTGTCTAGTAGAGACTTATTTATACATGTGGTGTGCACCATATTTATAGACAATAAGGGGTATTTTTTATTTTCTCTTATATATCAAAGTCTATAAGGCATTTAAGAGTTGGTTACCCTTCTTTCTGATCTTAAATTGTGTTATAGAGCTGAGTATAAGCAAGTTGAGTCTAGTCCATATTTTTATACAGATTGTTCAGAAATGACTAATACTAGGCGAGCTTTAGCTACTCAGAGAATGGGTGCAAAAGTAAGATAGGGTACGAGTCGGGCACCTCCTGATAATGTAAATCGACATAAGTCATAGGGAGAGACACTCTCTCAGTCATATCCATCTCCTTCAACACCAGAGGAGCTTTCCAGAGATGTAGCGCCACCAGTTCAGCCTCCAGTCCCTCCTCATGCACCCTATGATAAGGATATTAGGAGTGTGGTACACTTACTAGCTCAGATAGTGGATACACCAAGGCAGCCAAGAGTACCAGCTAGCGCTGGAGCTCTAGAATGATCGGGGAGTTTGAGAGTTATGAAGTTTATATTACTGAACCCTCCAGAGTTCACAGGGTCAAATGCGAACGAGGATTCTCAGAATTTTATGGACCATCTCCACATAGTTTTTATAGTTATACATACTACAGAAATGGAAGCAGTTGAGTTAGCAGCCTTCAGGTGTGGGATATCGTTGTCCTCTGGTACGAGGCATGGAGGCGGTCTAGGGGAGAAAATGCCCCACCGACCGTTTGGGAAGAGAATGCTCTATCGACCATTTGGGAAGAGAATGCTCTATCGACCATTTGGGAAGAGTTTATAGAGGCATTTCTGGACCATTATCTGCCTTTGGAGATTCGCAAGGCCTTAGTTAACTACTTTTTGACTCTCCATCAAGGGAATATGAGCGTTCGAGAGTATAGTCTCCGATTTAATTCCTTAGCAAGGTATGCCCCAGCTTTTGTTGATATGATGTGTGCCCGGATTCATCGGTTCATATTAGTTCTGTCACCAGAGTATGTTGAGGAATGTACTACAACTACCGTGTACAAAAGTATGGATATTTCTCGTATACAAGCCTTCGCTCAGAATTTGAAAGAGCATCATCATCAACAATCGATTACCGAACGGATTGAGAGATAGCAACATAAAAAAGAAAGACTTACTAGACCTCAGGATAAGCCCAGGTTAGTTCCGAGCCATGATAGTCTAGACACTTACCCAGGCCATCGTTATCTTAGTCACAAGGTTATATGCCATCAAGACCAGCTCAAAGTTCATGAGCATCATGCTCACAGAGGCAGCAGAGTTTAGATCAGATGGGGCGTTGTGGTGCTTGCAGCCGAGGGCATTATAAGAGGTGCAGGTTAGGATCGACTACTTGTTATACGTGTGGTTGTGAGGGTCACATGATGAGGGATTTCCTGGATAGAGGGCAATGTATCATGGCTCAGCCAACTGACTTGGTAGCAGGATCATCTGCTTCAGTGCATCCCCAGAACGAGGGTCCCAATCTTCTGCTGGTAAAGGTTGATGATGAGGTAGAACCTCTAGTTCATGCAGTAGTCAGAACTGCATCTATGATTTAGTAGGTCGATGGGACCCTGAGTTTCCTCCAGATGATACTACAAGTATAGTGAATTTTCACCCTCATAGTATATATATTTCAACCACTTCCGAATTAACTTTCTCTGTAGTGCCTGATTAGTTATGGAAGAGTCAATGTCACAGCAATTGTGAAGTAAGTCATTCGTAATGGTCAATCCAAGGGTTAAGTTATCCATTGTTAGATAGTTTGGTAGAACTATCAGTAGGTCAGAGTCGACTTTATAAAATCGGACCTAGCCGCTTTAGATATTAAAGGTAGACAGACATTTGGTTAGATTTAAAAATAACTTATAAAAGGATAACGTCAGAAGGTAGAGGGACTAGCTAAGAGGATGAACTTAAGAGGAATTTAGAAACCTTTTTAACTCCCGAAGAAGAACATAGGTTAAAGAAGAGTCGTGTGTCCAATGCAAGGGGAATTTAAAGGAGACGATAGTCGTAAACCTACTTAGAGAAATAACGATCCTTCTTAGTAGGAGGTACGATAAAGAATTCAACAAATATGGATTTTGGGGTTGAAAAGTCTCAGAAGAACCAACCTACAAGAACAGAATGAGATTAGAATATACTTAGCTAGAAATATTAGGATCAGAGACAAGTTAACAAGGGGAACAGGTACACTACGAGGTGAGGTCCCAATTGGGGGTTATATGTACGGCGAGGTGTCCAGTAAGATAATTTTTTTCGTAGAATCTCTAAGGGCTAACATTTGAGTATGAATGTTTTTAAGAGGGGAAGGATGTTATACTCCGCAAGTTTGCACATGGATTCAGGGCAAGATGGTTAAGCAATGTTAGAAGTAAGGAGTGTCTTTTGAGATTTGGGAAGCAATCAAGACGACTCTACTCCCTTGGGTTCACTTGGGTACAAAGAAGGTTAAGCTAGGATATGGCGACTTAAGACTTCTTCCAAACAATATCCATCACTTAGGGAAGTATTAAGAAGGTGTTGGAATGTTTAGAGGTCATTTGGATTGTAGGCAACACTCCTCGACAAAGTTCGACTAAGTTAGTATGTTCCGCTAAGCCTTTCGCATCGCATATCCATTCTACCTTGCAGAACTTGACCAAATTTTGGCCTGACCATTTTATGACATTCCCGCCACCATATGTGGTGGGATATGTGGCTGCATATGGTAGTTTGCGTCATAAAATCCACCACAAATCAGAGGTGGTGGTAAACTTCTATAAATAGTATTGAGCGATAGCTTCACTTGTAATTTCATTTTTCACCAAATTAGATCCTAGACAAGTCTTAAAGCTCTCCTATGGTTATCAAAATGTTATCATAGGGTTATAGAGTGAATCCAAGGCTTATCAAGTGATTTAAGTGCCGAAGAAATTATAAAGCTCGGTATATTGTGCTCCTCTCTTTTATGCTCGAATTAGAGGATCCTTCATGGTGAAGTAAGTCCAGATTTTGGGACCGCTCTTGAGTTAAAGGTAAGGAATCTCATCTCTTTTATGTTCTTGAGATTTTGAGAGTTATAGTTAAGTTGTAAAAAGTAGAAATTCTTGAGTATTGATGAAGAAAGCATGTTAGAAGCTATAGAGGTGTGTTGTGTTAAATTGAAGGAATTGTTGTTGCCCTTATGCTTGGAAATTTTTAGAAATAGCTTGAGTATGATGTTTATGTGGTCATTATCATGATTTTCCATGTATTGGGTTGTTGATAAAAGTGAAAGTTAAACGGAGGAGGAAAGCTAAGTTTAATTTTAAATCGAACTTGTTGACGATCGCAGTTGCTCTAGTTATGATATTGATGTTGCATACTTGTTTATATATAGATTAAAGTATGTTGCAGCTGGTTACCTCACCTTGTTGAGACCAGTTATGTCACCTTGTTGAGACCAGATACACCAAGGTATCTAAATTGATAAGTTTGACCCAAAGTTAATTTTGAGTACATAGGTTCATTTCCGGGTTCCGTCACTTTCGATAGTTTTAGAGGGTCATTTATAAATTAGTCAAGTCATTACTTCACTTTCTGAGGCATTTGGATGTACGTTATGGCTTTATTTGCAAAATTATAGAATTTTGATATTTTTAGAGGTTTCATAGAAAAGTGGGTCTTAGCTTGGTCATATGAAAAATCCGAGTATGCGAGCGGGTTTGTAGAATCAATTATAGGCTAGTTGCATGTTTGGTTTGTATTTAGGAAGTCTCTGATGAGTTTTGGATTTCGGGTTAGAATTGGTAAAAAACCAAAATTTTGTTGGTTCTTAATGTCCCATTTTTGTGAGCATGTGTGGGATTCTATAGGTCCACCTATACGAGACTTAGCCCGCAAATGCGAGAAAGTGAGGTGTCAAGTGGATCCGCATACCGATCCATTTTTCGCAGATGCGAGTCCGCATCTGCGGACAAGATGTCTGCAGATGCCAGAATCACTTGGTAGAAAGTCTTATATTTTCCCAATTTTGAGTCATTTTTTCCATTTACCAATCCTAAACCTAGAGAGTGTTTGTGTGGGCGATTTTCAGAGCTTGGGGTGAATTCTTCCTTGGGTAAGTTCCTACTTCTCTCCTTATGATTTATTTATGAACTAAGAATGGAATCTTTGGGGTTTTTTATCTCTTATTTGGGGAAGAAGATAGCCTAAGTTGTTCATGCTGGAATAAGAGGCTAACAATCTTGAATTGGGGATTGTAAATTGATTAGATGATTGTGATATTATAATCTAGTGTTGTTTAATGATAGATGATCATTTTGTGATGATTAATTTGGTATTGGAAACCCTTTTAAAATTGGGGGAATACCTAGGATTTGGAATTGGGTCTTTTGCCTAATCTTGCAATTCAGGGTACAATTGGGTTTAGTGTTCAAATTAACGTAAGGATATGAATATTTAGTATGTTATTATGCTAGGTGGGTAATAAAGTTTGAATTTTGCTACCGTGGGCCCGGGTCAATTTAGGATGAATCTTTGTATTATTTGAAAGGACTAAGTCCTTGTGTTTGTATAAGATTACTTTTAACGTAGAATCTATATATGTTAGACTACGAGTATTCTGAGGCGCTCACAAAGGGCAAGGCCTGCATTAAGGGTCAATGGTTTGTGGCTCGTGCTCAACTCTGAGGTAGGCTAGGTTTCAATTTGTAGACTTTGATAAAAGTACATACTAGTTATAAAGATTGAGGGGGATTGTGCGTGTTTGAGGGTCCAATCTTAGCAGTTGTGATGAACGCTTGAGTGGTACCGATATTGATTTGTGATAATAGGTGAGTTAGGGAATCAGCCTTAAGTTGATTTCGACTGCTGTTGGTTGGGCTTGTCGTTGTTGTTGTTATTGTTGTGGTATTTTCATCACATTACTTTCGATATAATAAACTGATGAACATGAAGATACGTGTTATTTAGGCTCGTATCCAGGTGTGATAACTTATTATAATTTGACATGTCGTGTATTCATCACTCTACATCTTGTCTAAATGCTTTGAAAAGAACTGATAATATTGTTTGTATTTATTATGCATTGGCATGGTGTACACATATCCATATCATTCATTCATATTATTATTTGCAATTAAACTGTTGAGATACTGATAAAAAGGCTTGAAAACTAGTTATTGTATATGGTACATGGTACGATAGTGATGATTGATGATGACAATATAGCCACAGAGCTGGGATCCAATGAGAAATTCCTAATGATGATGATACTACAGCCACAGAGATGGGATCCGATGGGGAATTTCGAATTGGTATATGAACCTCATGAGTCCCTCATGGGTCAAGTGACATCGACTGTAATAGTGTGTATATACCAAGTATATATGGCCATTATATACATACATATCATTTGCATTCATATCACACATACATTTATATATTGGTTACATGTTGATTGTTAATGTGATTCAGAATGATTATTTGGATTTGGATGACTTTCATGAGTAAATGAACTTAAATGATTAGATTGATTCTATTAAATTAAGTTGGTTGTCATGATTAGGCTTGTCCTCTATGAATTTAGTTTCAATGTTTACAACTTATGAGTTTAAGTACTCAATGTTAATTGTTAATATGGTTGTTATGTCAGAACTATCAGTTAGACATTGTTTGGTGATTGATAGCGTTATTCGGTAAAGTGTTTAGTAAAGAACTTGTTAGGTGTGGCTAATGGTAGTTGTTGACTTGTATGCTAAGTGTGTGAAGATTACCTCCCTAATCAAAGGGTGTAAGGCATAATCTTCTACTTGGAATATAATAAGAACGTTTAATGAACTAATATATGACATGCCGTAAACGCATAGAGTAGTAACTGAGTGTAAAGGCTAAAGTTAATAAAGAGCTAATGTGGTTATGGTCAGTCTGATTATAATATCCTTGGAAAGCTTTCTTAAGATGATGTTGTGTACTAAGTGTCAACTTGTTTATTGAATGTGTTAAGTCGGGTAAGTGGGGCTAAATATGAATATGACTTAGCCAGAATATTAGATCGGTGTATATTGATAGTAAAATCCATATGTGCTACATGAATTGGAGTGTACTTGACTGTGATTGTCCCTTATGTGAACTAGGTGATTTCTATGATTCATGAACTCATATATGAATAAGGTGACTTATGTTGCTATTTGAACTACCTAGAATAGGACCTATTTGAGATTCAATTTGATGTTTATATCTATTATGTAGCTTCCATCGTTGGCGCCCTATGATTCCAATGGGGGTACGTTGTGTACTCATGCTAAGTTTGTTGCATCTTTTACGTGGATGCAGGTACTCAATATATTCAAGTTGCAGCTTGGAGCACGAGAAGATTAAGGTAGACCATTCATTCTCGGTAACCTTGGTCTTCATCTTGTCAAACTGGCCCTATTCATTCAGGGAGGAGTCGTTAGTTCTTTCCTTACTTTGTATCTTAGATTCCTTGTATGAGTTAGACTAGGTTCTGGGGAGTAAACAATATAATTGGTTAAATGATGTAAACATTTAAAAGAGCATTGTTATATTATGTACTTTTCTTATCTTCCCCAATGCTAAACTATTATGATCATAATTGGTTTTTGGGATTGGTTCGCCTACTGGAGGATAGTGTAGGTTCCACCATGATGCCCGTGATTTGGGTCGTGAAAAATTGCTATCAGGCTCAAGGTTCATCGGTCACACGAGTATAAGGAAAATGGTTAGTAGAGTCTCGCGGATAGGTACGTAGACGTCCATATTTATCCTCGAGAGTCTATAAGACATTTAGGAAATCTTCCCTTTATTCTTTCTTTCGTGCTACTTCATTCAAATTGGTATCTGAATGATTTCAGTTGGTATCTGAAACTTCTTCTTCCTATTCTATCGCTAATTATGGGAACACGCTCTTAAATTCGTGCGTGAGTAGTTCACTATGACATTGCGTGGTAGGGTATAAGATGTGATGCCGTGGTACGGACTCATGACCAAGTTCAATCTTCAGCTATGATTTGAAGGTGCAGTTGATCGGGGTTATGTGTGGGATCTGCCAGTTTGATGATATCTTTGGAAGGTGGGAATGGTAATACATAGGTGCAAGAAAAAAAATTAGATGGATCAATCTCTGCTATATGAAGGGAAAAATTGGTATCTGATGTGCTCATTGGGATAAGGTTGCAAGACGTTTGAGGGTGGATGTCGTATAAGGTTATGAAAGTTAAGTTGGGCTTCGACGGGGCAAAATGTAGTAGGGGAGTGAGAACTAGTGGTTATGGGTTTTATCAGAGAATAACTATTTGTTCTAGGTCAGGTGGAAAGGTTACTTGTGACAGGTGGAGCTTATAGAAATAGACAGTCGTGTTTCTTCAAGTAAAGAGTATGTCTATAGGGTCACTTGGCATTTCGAAGTAAGTGACAAAAAGGGATTGTTGATTTATGAGTTATTTCACAGGTGTTTAGTATATAGTAAGTGTAAGACATCGTATATGAGTTGGTACGTTGGACTACGTCATAAGCTAATAGGAGTTAGTGATCGACTAATACGAATAACTTTAACGTTGGACAATGGTGGAATTTTATTCTAAGGAGTTACCGGATGTTTCATCTAGTTTAAGATAAGGCTTGCGGGCCTAGTTGTAAAGGGTAATATTTGAGAAGTTTCTATAGTTACGAGTGGTGTGATTTTGTGAAGTATATTGACTAAGAGAAATAGTCACGCAATGCGTTGACGGTGTTCCGGATTGGAAATTAAGGCATGAGTGCTTCTTTATCGGTGGGCATCATTTAAGGATTCCTGACTAAGTTGTTAGTCAATGGGGATATTTATGGTAAAAGATTGATGGAAGCTCGAACTAATACTAGTTATGAAAAGCTTCGGGTATCGATGATCGGGTCAGTAACTTATGAACCAGTATATAACAAGAATTATTCTGTTTAAGGATTTTCGGCAAGGGTATTTCGATGAAACTATCTGAGAATTTTAGCAGGATTGTATGTTCGATTATTAAGGATCAACCTTCGAATTATGGATAAGTTCAGTGATGGTTTGGATTATCACTTGGGTACTAAATGATTTTTGGTCAGAGTAACCAGAATGGGTCAGTACCTTTCTAATGGAGGAATTTTATAAAGGACAGTACATGGGATGTGTCAGATTTCGGAGGAGCTTTCAGTTTAAAGATTCGAGTGAGGCGAGGGAAACTCTCTGTGTTTGGGTATGCAGTGTCCTACTATTTCCAGGATTGGTCCAGTTATTTTGCGAGGCCTATGATATTTCGGTACACTCTGGAACAGGTTTGAGTAATGACCAGTTATTAGTGGTGAATGTGATTGAAAGAAAAGGTGGAAATTTAAGAATTTTGATAAATGTGTGGTTGATCTAATTTGAAATGAGTAGGTGCCTCTTTGAGATAGGGGAGAATTCAGATTTGAAATAATGGGAATTCTTGGCTTAGGTGTGGATTATGTTGGCATTATTTTCGCATTTTTCAGATCCGGCGAAATTGTTTTGTACGCTCAGAGGAGTAGCTCTATGCTAATTGACTAAGCATTATGATGGATTTTTCATGGGGTGTGTGATTGGCGACTGGTGGTAGACTGTATTGAAACATTGTTGATTAATAATATGGATGTGTATTTCATGTATTAAAGACTTGGAAGTAATTGTGTAAGGTAAGGTGCACGGATCGTAAGGTTGATACGTTAGGAATTGGTAAGGCGTGAGGGTTGTGGGATTTGATACCATCTGGATTGACAAATAATAGTGAGGTCTTTCTATTAGAGACTCGATGGGTGGAGGTGTAGTAAATGAGGCTGCAGGCTTTACATCGAAATGCTTGGAGTTATTGTCGAGTTAAGAGAAAGTACAAAGAGGATTTGATGTATTTAGAGTTCATGGCGGTCTATCAAACTTCCATATCGGGTAGAAGTTGAGAAATATGAAGATTACAATCATAAGGTACAGTTCTTCGGTACTAACTTGATGACTTGGAT
This sequence comes from Anisodus acutangulus, assembly GCA_029783415.1. Classification (NCBI taxonomy): domain Eukaryota; kingdom Viridiplantae; phylum Streptophyta; class Magnoliopsida; order Solanales; family Solanaceae; genus Anisodus; species Anisodus acutangulus. The sequence continues at coordinate 26,134,267 of CM056495.1, forward strand.
AGAATCCAGTTTTTAAACTCGTGTGTGATGTCACATGATTGATTACTCATGAGAAAATGGATGGAATAGGTCAGCGCATTCTTATGAAAAGCCTATCAGTTATGTTTGGAATCAGTTCGTGTGACTACGATGATTTAGAAATTGAGCATTTTATTCTGGGTCAGATTTGTTCATTTAGGTCAGGTGTCCCATGTTTATATTACTTTGAGGACTTACAGTAATCTAGTAACCACTGATAAGGGTGCGATGTATTTCAATTCAGAATTGAGGTATGACGGTGTTACTGTTTCCCATTGAGGTTTGCAAGAATGAGTGATGACATTTTTTGGATGGCAATGATTCAGACAGTTCTAATAATTTATACGGGTACTTGGCGATGTGTTGAGGAGGTAGAAATGGTTATGGAGAGTCTTTAGAGTAATCAGTTGATTTTCTATGGATTTGGCACGGTAAGGAAATTAGTAGGTATGCTTATAGTAGGATGATTTGGAAATTTGAGAAGAATTAGGCAATGAGTTTTGACTAAGCGATTTCGACTTTGAGGTATAGAACTGACGAGACTGGAATTACCATAATCGGTTTGGGATAAGATCAGTTTTTGGATGGAATTACTAAGAATTTTCTCAGATAAAGCAAAGATTCTTGTCTGGCGAAACGAAGTCATGACTTGGGCTTATAGTGTGTGTCTATGTATTTCTAAAGAATCTTGGCGTGAAGGGCAGCCCGGGAAGGTGTGAGTCAAGGATTAGTAGAAGAATGATATTTAATCGCTATAGGTTGGACAATGGTTTGTGGCTACAACTAAAGTATGGTGGTGATTAAGGTGATATGTGTGGATTCCATCGAACGCGTATAAAGGTATGGTTATAATAATATCGGGGAATTTGAGTGGAGTTAGTGCTCATATTCGAGGATCAGTAGTGAAAGGAATTTCGATATGAAGGAATAGAAATTTAGGGGTTGAGCTAAGTTAAAGGTAGTTTTGACTGGCTAAGTAATCAGGAAGTGCTATCGATATATTTCTGGCCTTTGAGGCTATGATGGGGATGACTTGATACTCATCGGCTTTCGTACTTTTCTTTACTGTTCGATTACTAACATTTGTTTAATTGGTACCTGATGTAATGATTCGTCTGGTTATTTTTAGCTAAAGACCCTTAATTTACTAAATTACCTTTCTCATAGACTCTATGTGGGGTCTATGATGTGCAAGGATGGGTGACACTGATATCGAGGTGCCTTATTGTGATTTTTGAAAGGAAACCCAAAATAGACTTTAGAATTGATAAGTTTGACCCAAAGTTGACTTTTGAGTATATGGGTTCATTTCCGGGTTCCATCACTTCCATAGTTCCGGAGGGTCATTTATGACTTAGTCGAGTCGTTCTCTTTCTGAGGCATTCGGATGTACGTTATGGCTTTATTTGCAAAATTATGGAATTTAGATATTTTGGGTGGTTTCATAGAAAGTAGGCCTTAGCTCGGTCATATGAGAAATTCGAGTGCACGAGCGAGTTTGTAGCATCCACTATAGGCTAGTTGCATGTTTGTTTTGTATCCTGGAAGTCTCATATGAGTTTCAATTTTTGGGTAGGACTTGGTGAAAAACTAGATTATTACTGGTTTCTGGTGTCCCGCTTCCGCGAGCATGTGTACGCTTTTGCGGGTGCGTCTATGCTGGACTTGACCCTCAGACGCGAGAAAATGAGGTGTCAAGTGGCTTCGCGTACGCGAGCCATTCTTCGCAGAGGCGAGTCCGCATCTGCGGACAAGGTGTCTGCTGATGCGAGAGTCTCTGGGCAGAAAGACTTATATTTCCCAATTTCGAGCCACTCTTTACATTCACCAATCCTAAACATAGCGAGTATTTGTGTGGATAATTTTTAGAGCTTGGGGTGAATTTTTCCTTGGTAAGTTCCTACTTCTTTCCTTGTGATTTACTTATGAACTAAGTATAGAATCTTTAGGGGGTTTATCTCTTATTTGGGGAAGAAGATAGCCTAAGTTATTCATGCTAGAATAAGAGGGTAAGAATCTTGAATTTGGGATTGTAAATTGATTAGATGATTGTGATATTGTAATCTAGTATTGTTTAATGATAGATGATCATGTTGTGATGATTAATTTGGTGTTGAAAACCCTTTTAAAATTGGGAGAAAACCTAGGGTTTGGTATTAGGGCTTTTGCCTTATCTTGCAATTGAGGGTCCGATTGGGTTTAGTTTTCAAATTAACTTAAGGATATGATTATTTAGTATGTTATTATTCTTGTTGGGTAATAAAGTTTGGATTTTGATACCGTGGGGTAGGGGTCAATTTTAAGATGAATCTTTGTATTATTTGAAAACCCTTTTAAATTTGTTAGATTACTTTTAACGTAGAATCTATATATGTTAGACTACGAGTATTCTGAGGCGCTCTGAAAGGGCAATGCCTGCATTGAGGGTCGACGGTTCGTGGCTCCTGCTCGGCTATGAGGTAGCCTAGGTTTCTCTTTGTAGACTTCGATAGAAGTACATACTAGTTATAAATATTGAGGAGGTATTGGGCGTGTTTAGGGGTCATATCTTAGCGGTTGTGATGAACGCTTGGGTGGGTACCGGTATTGATTTGTGATGATGGGTGAGTTGGAGAATCAGCCTTAAGTTGATTCTGACTGCTATTGGTTGGGCTTGTCGCCATTATGTGGGATTGTCGCCATTTTTTATATTGTTGTGTTATTTTTATCACATTACTTTCGATATGATAAACTGGTGAACATGAAAATATGTGTTATTTGGGCTCATAGCCAGGTTTGATAGCTTATTATAATTTGACTTGTCGTGCATTCATCACTTTACATCTCGTCTAAATGCTTGGAAAGGAATTGATAATATTGTTTGTATTTATTATGCTTTGGCATGGTGTAAACATATCCATATCATTCATTCATATTATTATTTGCAATTGAACTGTTGAGATACTGATAAAAAGGGCATGAAAGCCAGTTACTGGATATGGCACATGGTATGAGAGTGATGATTGATGATGACACTACAGCCACAGAGCTAGGATCCGATGAGAAATTTTGGATAATGATGATACTACAGCCACAGAGCTAAGATCCGATGGGAAATTTTGGATTGGTATATGGACCTCATGAGTCCCTCATGGGTCACGTGACACCTACTGTAGGAGCGTGTGTATACCGGGTACATATGGTCATTGCATACATACATATCATTTGCATTTGTATTTATATCACACATACATTTATATATTGGTTACCTGTTGATTGTTAATGTGATTCGGAATGATTATTTCGATTCGGATGACTTTCATGAGTAAATGAACTTAAATGATTGATTGATTCTACTAAATTAGGTCAGTTTCCATGATTTGGCTTGTCCTCTGTGAATTTGGTTCCTTAGTTTACAACTTATGATTTTAAGTACTCAGTGTTAATTGTTAATATGGTCGTTATGTCGGAACTATTAGTTAGACATTGTTTGGTGATTGATAGTGTTATTCATAAAGTGTCTAGTAAAGAACTTGTTAGGTGTCGCTAATGGTAGTTGTTGACTTGTATGTTAAGTGTGTGAAGATTCCCTCCCTAATCAAAGGGTGTAAGGCATAGTCTTCTACTTGGAATGTAATAAGAACGTTTAATGAACTAATATATGCCATGCCGTAAACGCATAGAGTAGTAACTGAGTGTAAAAGCTAAAGTTAATAAAGAGCTAATGTGGTTATGGTCAGTCTGATTATAATATCCTTGGAAAGCTTTCTTAAGATGATGTTGTGTACTAAGTGTCAACTTGTTTATTGAATGTGTTAAGTCGGGTAAGTGGGGCTAAATATGAATATGACTTAGACAGAATGTCAGATCGGTGTATATTGATAGTAAAATCCATGTGTGCTACATGAATTGGAGTGTATTTGACTGTGATTGACCCTTATGTGAACTAGGTGATTTATATGATTCATGAATTCGTATATGAATAAAGTGACTTATGTTGCTATTTGAACTACCTAGAATAGGACCTATTTGAGAGTCAACTTGATGTTTATATCTATTATGTAGCTTCCGTCGTTGGCGCCCTATGATTCCAATGGGGGTACATTGTGTACTCATGCTACGTTTGTTGCATCTTTTACGTAGATGCAGGTACTCAGTATATTCAGGTTGCAGCTTGGAGCACGAGAAGATTAAGGTAGACCATTCATTCTCGGTAACCTTGGTCTTCATCTTGTCAAATTGCCCCTATTCATTCAGGGAGGAGTCGTTAGTTCTTTCCTTACTTTGTATCTTAGATTCCTTGTATGAGTTAGACTAGGTTCTGGGGAGTAAACATTGTAATTGGTTAAATGATGTAAACGTTTAAAAGAGCATTGTTATATTATGTACTTTTCTTATCTTCCTCATTGCTAAACTATTATGATCTTAATTGGTTTTTGGGATTGGTTCGCCTACTGGAGGATAGTGTAGGTTCCACCATGATGCCCGTGATTTGGGTCGTGATAAATTGGTATCAGAGCTCTAGGTTCACCGGTCTCACGAGTACAAAGACGATGTTTAGTAGAGCCTCGCGGATAGGTACATAGTCATCTGTATCCATCCTCGAGAGGCTATAAGACATTTAGCAAATCTTTTCTTCTTTCGTGCTACTTCGTTCAAATTGATATCTGGTCGATTCCAGTTGGTATCTGAAACTTCTTCTTTCTATTCTATCACTGATGGTGGGAACACGCTCTTAAATTCATGTGTTAGTGGTTCCCTATTACGTCGCGCAGTAGGGTATAAGAGGAGGAGCTATGAAGAAGATCGTCGGAGCAGACATAGAAGACACTAGAAGCTCCCAATCGAAAACATAGAGAAATTAGTGCAAATGCATTTGTGTTTTCCCTTTTGGGCATTATTTAGTTTCCTAATTAGTTTTGCTTTATTATTTTGGGCTGGGCCTATTTTGGGCTTAAACCTTCATTTCTTTTTCTGCATTGTTGGACCTCTTTTTGATTTGCAATTAAAGAAAATGCCCATTTGTGCGTAATTAATTAAAAAAAAGGAGTACTAATATAATTAAGGAAAGTAAATAAAGAAGGAGTTAGAGTTCAAATACAATAATGAAAGAATTTATATAGGTGAACTTTTAGTTGATTTTCATAATTGTAAATGTAAGTTTGCCAAAAATAACGGTTGGTTTTTATTGCAACTTTTATTTTCAAAGAAAATATATAATTAATGTTTACATATATTAATTTGAGGAAAAATATTAAATGATAATTTTGTCTATTGTAGAGTCTTGTAATGAAGGCAAAAAGTTCAATCAACATTTCTAAGGCCCTTCGTACTTTTAATATAATATAGATATAGATTTTATTCCGTGAGAATTACAAAATTAATATAAGCATAACTTAGAAATAAAATATATAGATATGATAACAATGATTAAATAAAAACCAACATTCCAGCACTTTATGAAATATAGATGAAAAGTTCAGACTGTAACACCTCATACCATTAGGCTAAGGCTTGACCCGTGTGATGAGAACATAATAGAATCAAGATGAGGAGTATAGGAAGTGTTTTCAAAACTAATCAAGTCATAAGAAGAGTCTTAGGGCAAAGTATAGTAGGAAGTTACTCTACGGATCATTTTTCAAGTGAGTTTGCATCAAGTCTCCCTTAAAGAAGGTATACGGGAAACTCTATAAAGAATTTAAGAAAACATAAAGAATAAAAGTTGTAGCCCTTTGAAATATCATTCCAACAATATATAGTGGAAGTAAAACGGACATCTATACAAAGCGATATGACTATTTTACTGAAGGGCCATAGAGCATTCCGCTGGAGTCGCAGATGCGATATGCGATATGCGACGCAGAACACATTTTGCGACGCATATCCCATCGCATTTTGGGCCAAATTTATGTCCCGAAGTTCCCAACCTTTTTATTCAATGTGCGGAAGCATCCGCGGGCACAGATGGCCATCCGCAACGCGGATGCTAGTGCATATGCTTCTGAAACTCATTTAAAGTCGCGTTTTTCCCAAATTTATTCCATATTTCAGTTCACCAAATCCCTATCAAGACTTTCTCTCCTCTCCTCATCATCTCATATCAAGGTAAGTCCCTCCCACATATTCCTAAGTAATTCTAACATGTATACATTAATTCTTAACAAGATTTCCACGTTATAATCATAGGGTTTTAAAAAAAACTTCTCAAGGTTTCAAGTTCAGTGTTTTGGGTTTCTTCTTCAAAAATTCAGATTTTTTCTTCATGTTTTGGAGCGACTAAGGTACGTAGAGCTTTTATCCACATGTGGGCAAACCATTGTTCTTCCCCGCGCCACGTTCATCCATGAATTCTCATAACTTACGATTTTATTCCAAGTTCATGCTAACCCTAAACTACATATGTCATGATATACCATGCTTGTATTTCTAATTCATTATTGTATTCTTGATATTCCATTTATGGTTATTTGGAATCCATCTGTAATCCATGAATGCCCGTAACTTGAATTCCATGGATTCATAAATGCATGTCCTGAACCAATACCATTTCATTATATGAACTTTACATGTTCTAAAGCTTATTGCAACATATATATTTCAGCTATACTTGTTAACTATATTTACAAATCATATTTACAAGTTATATTCATGAAATTCATGGGATTACAAGACAAATATATATTCATGTTCATGTTTTGGGAGTTGCAAAGATTACCGAGATGGTTTAATACCTGAAACTACGGATGCCAACATAGGATAAGGATCAATCTGCCCAGTTAGGACGATTCCTTCGTGTTACCCTCAGCGGGCTATTGGATCCATTTATGTCATATTCATGTCTCGTACCCCGACAAGGTGTGAGATGACTTAGCTGATCGGGTAAAGATCAGATGACACATTCTAGCGTGGTGGTTTCATGTCGGTTATTATACATGTTTATGCTCAGGTTAGAGTTTCAGTTTCAGTTTCTATTATTTCATGTGTCTGCTTATTATTTCAATATCTTTACATACAGCACAATTCAAATCTAGTTACATCCCTTTCTTCACGGGGCCTGCACTTCGTGGTGCAGGTACTGAGTTTTAGGACTACAGATCTGCTCACTAGGATTTCATCAGTATTTCCTATTGGTGAGCCCCTATTTCATTCGAGGTGTCAGACTTATTTATTTTCATGTTATGCTTTATATTAGAGGTATGCTAGGGTCTTGTCCTGGTAAGATAGTTTTGCAGTCAGACTCATGTCCAGAGGTTTCATAGACTAGTTTAGCACGTCATGTCAGTCATGTCAGATATTCAGATTATTATATTTTTCAGATTACTTCCGCAATATATTTTCAGACTACATTTCAGTATTCAGTTTGCATGTTTTAAATCGTTACTATTGCATGCTTTTGATGCCCATGTTTTTAGAACAAAAATTGTCAGTTTGAAATTCTCGGTAAACTAGTCATAGAATGAAAGGGTGATGCAGTAGCACCCATAAGTAGGTTTATTTCTTATCGTAAATCCAGAAAGATGATATACATTTACCATCTAGTTCAGGTTACGGAAACAAATACCAGACCCTAAATTTTTTGTCTATACCAGTTGTCAATGAGTTTCCAGAAGTCTTTCCTGAAGATCTTCTCGGAGTCCCTCCCGATAGGGAGATTGACTTTGGACTTGATTTACTTTCCAGCACTAAGCCAATATCTATCCTGCCATACAGAATGGCTCCAGCGGAGTTAAGAGAACTAAAGGCCCAGTTGAAAGATCTCATTGATAAAAGATTTATTAGACCAAGTGCATCGTCTTAGGGTGCACCTGTTCTGTTTGTTCGAAAGAAGGATAGCTCTTTGCGCATGTGCATTGACTGCCAGCAATTGAACAAGATCACCATTAAACAAATATCCTCTTCCCAGAATCGATGACTTATTTGACCAACTTTAGGGTGCCCAGTTATATTCCAAGATTGACCTCAGATCAGGGTACCATCAGCTTAAGGTTATGGAAGTTAACATTCTGAAAACTGCCTTGAGAACTCACTATGGTCATTTCAAATTTTGTGTCATGTCGTTCGGATTAATGAATGCACCAACTGCCTTCATAGATCTTATGAACAGGGTCTTTAAGCCCTATCTTGACATTTTGATCATTGTCTTCATATTCTAGTCTATTCATGTAGTGAGGCTGATGATGCAGAACATCTCAGAATAGTGTTACAGACGCTCCAGGATCGCGAGCTTTACGTGAAATTTTCCAAGTGTGATTTTGGCTGAAATCATTAGCGTTTCTAGGCCACGTCAATTCTTGATAATGTGTGATGGTAGATTTTCATAAAATCGAGGCAATAAAGGATTGGCCCAGACCCACTCAGTCTTTGAGATAAGGAGTTTCTTGGGTTTGACATGCTATTACATGCGCTTTGTAGAGGGTTTTCCTCCATTGCAGCTCCATTGACTAGATTAACTCAGAATAAAGTTAAATTTCAGTGGTCAAATTCTTGTGAGCGTAGTTTTGAAGAATTGAAAATAACACTGACTTCTGCTCCAGTGTTAACGTTGCCAGAAGGAACCGATGGATTCGTAGTGTATTGTGATACATCAGAAATTGGTCTCGAATGTGTTTTAATGCAACATGGTAAGGTTATAGTTATGCATCCAGACAACTTATGCCTCATAAAAAAACTATCAAACTCATAATTTAAAATTGGCAGCCGTGATTTTCGCGCTCAAGATATGGCGCCACTATTTGTATGGAATTTACGTTGACATTTTCACAGATCACAAAGAGCCTTTAATATATTTTTCAAGCAACGAGAGTAGAATCTTAGACAGAGAAAATGGCTTGAGTTGATAAAGGATTATGATGTAGATGTTCTCTATCATCTAGGAAAAGCGAATGTGGTAGCCGATGCTATTAGTCGGCTACCCATGGGAAGCTAAGCTCATGTTGAAGAAGAAAAGAGAACCATGATGAAGGAAATTCACCGACTAGCCAGTCTAGGAGTTCGACTCATGGACTCCAAAGTAAAGGAGATGTAATGCCCGAACCATGGTCTGAGCGAAATACGATACTCGCTGCCTGACTACATGTGACCGAGCGAACCACATAACTGTTGAATCAACATGGGCATCAAAATATACTATAGTAATGATTTAAAAACATGTAATTCAAATTGCTGAATTTATAATCTGAAAGTATATTGCAGAAATAGTCTAAAAATATTATAAGTTTGAAAATAGTAACACTGACATGTCTGAATGCTAAACTAGTCTAGTCTATGAAACCTCTTACATGAATCTGACTAAAAAATGTCTGTCATGATAAGGCCCTGACATACCTCTACCATAAAACATAATAATGGAATAATATACTGACATCCCGAATAAGATGGGTTTCACCAAGCAGCTGATACTGAAATGGTCCTACTGAGCATATCCATCATCCTAAAACTCAGCACTACATGGTGAAGTGTAGGACTCATGCAAAAGGCATGTTAGTACATTTGAATTGTACCGTATGTAAATCAACTGAAAGAATAAATAGATGTGGGGTGCTCGGGAAAAAGGCAACCCAAATCAATAAACAGATATTGTACTGAATCTGAAACTGCTAACTGAACAAGGAAGCAAATGATAAGAATACTTTATGTACTTAAATGGAGAGTCACATGTTTAATTGAAATGATAAATAATAATAAATGTGGCCTTAGGCCCAATATGTGTGCACAAATTTATGGCCTTGGGCCCAAGTATACGTATACATAAACTATGGCCTTGGGTCTAATATATATCTTTGGCCTTGGGCCCAAAATACAGGTGCTCAACATGATACTGAAATACTGGATATGAATTCATGAACTGATTATGAGTACTGAAGCTTTACAATAAGCTGAATATTCTAAACTGAGACTCGTGGATATCAAACACAAATCTATACTGATTGCGAATACATGATAATGGAATACTGAATTATACTAATATGAGATACTATACATGAATTCATACTGGAGTTCTGATATAACATACTTACTACTTCTATACTGGTTTAAGACATGGATTCATGAACTATTCATGGATATTAGAGTAGTCTTTCTATACAACATTTCTATAGCTTGAGGCTGAGACTCATGGAATACCATACATGAGTCTATAAAGAATATGTACCGAGTTCTCAACAATCAAAGTGATATTTCTGAACAACTACGAAATTATAATCTTAATGTTAAATGTTCTAGTCTTTTCATGAACTAGGGCAAAATCTGAAGTAATTCATAGTAATCTTGATGAACGAGGCGTGGGGATGATTAAATACGTTCTCACACGTAGAAAGTTAGCATCACATACCTTAATTACTCCAAAACGTGTCCTAAAATCTGAACTTGGAAGGAGGAATCCAAATATTGAACCTTGAAAACCTGAATTGGGTTTATCCTGAAAACCCTAGGTTAAGAACATTGGATTCTACTTAGGATTTCTTAGGATTACGTTAGAATCACATAGAATTACGTGAAAAGGCTATACCTTGGTGTAGGATATGATAGGGAATATAGAACCCTCATTCTAGGGTTTGAGAGAAGTGAAATTTTATTTTTAAAACTAAGTTGCGTATTTATATTGTTTGCTGTCGGAATAATTTGACGATCCATATTGATGGTCTGTCAATATTTTGATGGTATGAGTCTGGGCCGTCAATATTTTGACTATCAGAATTGACAGTCCGTCAATATTTTGACGGTCTCTATAATCGGATCGTACTGTTTTTCTGTAATATTCCAGAGAGTTGTGAAAGCTAAGGTTTTGAGATGGTTGAAATCGACACGGTACGTACATCTCACTTTATTCCGTCAATTCCAAAAATAGAATTGACGGTTCAATTTGATGGGCCGTCAAAAATTCTACGGTCTGTACAATCCGGGCGTCAATTTATATCTGCAAATTGAAATTGGGTTTTCAACTTAAACTCCCCGTTTTGATTTTTTAAACCCCTGAATCATAAACATGGCTCAGTTTGAAAGTACAAGGTGTTATAGGAAAAGTAGTTTAATGATCTCTATTTATTGCAGTTGAGAGATGGAATTCACAAGCATAAGACTACGACTTTTGAACAAGGGAGAGATAGCGATAATTTGAGGTACCGATATAGGTTATATGTTCCAGATGTGAATAGACTTAGAAAATGAATTATGGAAGAAGCGCACAATTTCAGGTATTCTATCCACCCAGGTTCTACAAAGATGTATCATGATCTTAAAGAGATCTATTGGTGGAACGATATGAAGAGGAATGTGGCAAATTTTGTAGCCAAGTGTCTGAATTGTCAATATGTGAAAGTCGAGCACCAGATGCCTAGTGGTTTGGCTCAAAATATTGATATTCTAGTGTGGAAATAGGAGATGATAAACATAGACTTCATAACAGGTCTACCTCACTCATCCTGAAGGCACGATTCAATTTGGATGATTGTGGATCGACTTACCAAATCAACCCACTTCTTATCAGTGAAGATCACTGATTCAGTAGAGGATTATGCCAAGTTATATATCCGAGAAATTATCAAGATTTATAGGACCCCAATGTCCATTATTTTGTATCGTGGTACTCAATTCACAACGCACTTTTGGAAGTCTTTCCAGAAAGGATTGGGTACCAAGGTAAATCTCAGCACAACTTTTAATCCTCTAACAGATGGCCAGGCAAAGCAAACTATCCAAAACCTCAAGGATATGTTGAGAGCATGTGTCCTAGATTTTAAAGGTAATTGGGATGGTCATTTGTAACTCATTGAATTTGCTTATAATAATAGTTATCATGCTAGTATCCATATGGCACCATTCGAAGCTCTGTATGGGCAAAGATGTAGGTCTCCAATTGGTTGGTTCGAAATTGGTGAAGCAGGATTGTTAGGACCAGACTTGGTCTATCAGGCTATTGAAAAAGTCAAGTTGATTCAGGAGCGTATGACAACGGCTTAGAGTCGCCAAAAGTCCTATTTGAATGTGAGGTGTAGACACTTGGAGTTTTAGGTTGATGGTTGGGTGTTTTTGAAAGTTTCTCCTATAAAAGGTATCACGACATTCGAAAAGAAATGGAAGCTTAGTCCAAGATATATCGGACCGTAAATGATCCTACGAAGAATTGGCCAAGTGGCTTATTTTAATTGCCATAAGATTTAATTATTGTACACCCAGTATTTCATGTATCTATGTTGAGAAAGGGCGTGGGAGACCCGTCGCTGATTGTCCCTACCAAATCCATCACAATTAAGTATGGTCTAACCTATGAAGAGGTCCTTGTGGCAATTCTGGATCATCAGATTCGAAAGTTGAGGACTAAGGAAGTTGCCTCAGTGAAAGTGTTATGGAGAAGTTAGAAAGTTGAGGAGGCTACATGGGAATCCGAAGAGGACATGAAGTCCAGATAACCACACTTATTTGAGGAGCAAGCAGAATGCGTACAAGGTAAATACCTTCAGTATTCATGTCATGTCCCGTACGTATCCATGTCCCATGTTCACGTTCATTTATTCATTACTCATATCTCATGCCCCCATGTTCATATTTTCATGTAATCATGTCATTCAGTCCCCATTTTCCATGTCATGTTTCTTCACGTTCATGTACTCACGCCATATCCAGTCTCATTTCTAACAATGACCCATCATTCGATGATGAATGATCCCAACGTGGAGATATTGTAACACTTTATACCATCAGGCTAAGGCTTGCCCGTGTGATGGGAAAATAATGGAATCAAGATGAGGAGTATAAGAAGTATTTTGAAAACTAATCAAGTCATAAGAAGGGTCTTTGGGCAAAGTATAGCAGGAAGCTACTCTACAGATCGTGTTTTCAAGTAAGTTTGCACCAAGTTTCACTTAAAGAATGTATACGGAAAAATCTATAAGTAATTTAAGAAACTATAAAGAATTCAAGTTGTATCCCTTTTAAATACCTTTCCAACAGTATATGGTGGAAGTCAAACGAACATTTGTAAAAAAAGTTATGACTGTTTTACTGAAGGGTCACAGAGCAGTCTGTCGGAGTCGCAGATGCGATATGCGACGCAGAACACATTCTGCGATGCATATCCCATCGTATTTCGGGCCATATTTACGTCCCAAAGTTCACAACCTTCTGTTTCAATGTGCGGAAGCATCCGCGGCAACAGATGGCCACCCGCAACACGAATGGCAGCGCATATGCTCCCGAAACTCATTTAAAGTCGCGTTTTTCTGAGTTTTATTCCATATTTTAGTTCTCCAAAGCCCTAGCACGATTTTTATCTCCTCTCCTCTCATTTCCTCATCCTCCCACATCAAGGTAAGTCTCTCCCATGTATTCCTAAGTAATTCTAACACTTACACATCAATTCTTAACAAGATTTTCACGCTATAATCATAAGGTTTTCAAGAAAACCCTTCTCAAGGTTTCAAGTTCAGAGTTTTGGGTTTCTTCTTCAAAAGTTCATACATTTTCTTCAAGTTTTAGAGCAACTAAGGTATGTAGAGATTCTATCCACATGTGGGCAAACCATTGTTCTTCCCCACACCACGTTCATCCATGAAATCATGAATTCTCATAACTTACGATTTTATTCCAAGTTCATGATAACCCTAAACTACATGTTCCATGATATACAATGCTTGTATTTCTAATTAATTATTGGATTCTTGATATTCCATTACAGTTATTAGGAATCCATCAATAATCCATGAATTCCCGTAACTTGAATTCCATGGGTTCTTAAATGCATGTCCTGAACCAATACCATTTCATTATATGAACTTTACATATTCTCAGGCTTATTGCAAGACATATATTTTAGCTATACATGTTAACTATATTTACAAATCATGTTTACAAGTTATATTCTTGAAACTTATAGGCTTACAAGCCAAATATATATTCATGCTCATGTTTTGCAGTTGCACAGATTACCGAGAAGGTTTAATACCTGAAACTACATATGTCAACGTAGGATAAGGATCGCTCTGCCTAGTTAGGATGATTCCTTCGTGTTACCCTTAGCAGGTTATTGGATCCATTCATGTCATGTTCATGTCTCGTACCCCGACAAGGTACGAGTGGCTTAGCTGATCGGGCAGAGATCAGACACCACATTCTAGCATGGTGGTTTCATATCGGTAATACTAAAGCGCTCCCACTTAAAATGATTTATCAGGTTTTATATTATATTCATGTCAGATATTATACATGTTCATGCTCAGGTTACAATTTCAGTTCCTATTATTTCATGTGTCTGCTTATTCTTTCAGTTGTTTTACATACAATACAATTCAAATGTACTTACATCTCTTTTTGTTCGGGATCTGCACTTCACGGTACATGTACCGAGTTTCAGGATGACGGATTTGCTCATTAGGATTCCATCGGTATCTATTATTGGTGAGCCCTCATTTCATTCGGGGTGTCAGACTTATTTATTTTCATGTTATGCTTTACATTAAAAGTATGCTAGGGTCTTGTCCTGGTAAGATAGTTTTGCAGTCAGACACATGTCCAGAGGTTTCATAGACTAGTTTAGCACATCATGTCAGTTATGTCAGATATTCAGACTTATTATGTTTTTCAGATTATTTCCAGAATATATTTTTAGACTACATTTCAGTATTCAGTTTGCATATTTTAAATCATTACTATTGCATGTTTTTTATGCCCATGTTGTTTCAGCAAGCCATGTGGTTCGCTCGGTCACATCCAGTCGGACACCGAGTGTCGTGTTTCGCCTAGGCCATGGTTTAGGGCATTACATAGACAACGAATGTAGACAAACCGAAATAATATTATAAAATATATCAAGTTACATCAACTATCCCAACAAAAAAAATTACTCCATATTGCAGTTAATACTGACAATGAAAATATTCATGTCCATTTAATAAGAAAATAGAAGGAATTACTCAAGACGGATAATTTTTCCTACTTAATTAAAATTAGGAACTAGAGTATTTCTAGTCTTGGAAATTATTTAGAACTAAAAAGAAAGTTAATCTCTAAAAATAAATGATTCAAAATCCAAGTGTGTTCTTCTTCAGAGCTTGATGTCCATTTTATAGCCATAAGGTGACTTGGTCATAAGTGTTTGCTTGTTGGCGAAGATTTTGGCATGATAACATGTTATGAACTCTTGGTCGTAACCGTTTTGCTTGTTGGTAACGGTTTTGACATGACAACATATTATGAACTCTTGGTTTTGTTGTAGAATATCTTCCTTATTCTTTCCATGACAATTTGTTTTATCTACTTCATCATAACTTGTTCCTTTTTCCCGCTTTGTTGTGTTTCTTCTTTGATATCTTACTTGACCTTGTATTATTTCGTTCTTGCAATATTTCGTTAAAAATATGAAAAATAATGATGATTTTTATGTTTTTGTAAGGATAATTGTATGTTTACAATTCAACAAAATACACTCATCAACACACTTACCGATAGCAAAAAATTGAGAAATGATAGACCAAGTAATTAAGCTTGATGAGAAGATGATGTGGATCTTGTTGCCTATCCTTTAGCACGTTCCTCCCTTATTGGGCATGTTAAATCTAGGCAATTTGATGATATGAACATGGTAAACATCCGGAATGATGTAAAATCCAACGAAATCCTTAATATTATTATTGATAGTGATGGATTTTGAAAGTGATGGTTCGCTTGTGCGTACTAGATGTTGATGGGATTCATGATGAGATTATGGCATAGACACACAGTTTGAGGTATTTGTACATCTAGGGTCCACAAAAATTGTACAAGGACATGCAGGAGATTTATTGGCCAGACAAGATTGGAGAAAGTGTTTCCAACTTTGTGACTAAGTGTCTGAATTGCCAACCGATTCTGAGATTTAGACTCTCGGTAGACTAGCTCAAAATATTGAAATCCTACTATGAAAATGGAAAACAATTAAATGAATTTTTCAGTTGGCTCACCTCGCACTAGTCTAAATCATGACTCTATTTGAGTGATTGTAGACCGACTTACTAAGTCGTTACATATAGCGTAAGCTAGTCTTGCAACTCTTTTATTTCATTTGTAGCGTCATAGAGGCTCAATAAAGGATTTATATTATTTTAGATAATGAATACTCATATGGCACAGCAAATGACCCTTTTACTTATGTCTAGTTTATGTTTGAACACTTTTATTATTAATGTAATTACTTTATTTCTCTCATAATTACTATTATTATTAATTTAATAAATTGAATTACGCGAATACGAGTTGGGTTATGTATTATGTTATAATGGCTCGCTCGGTGCAAGTTGATATGCACTAAGTGTCAGCCACGTCGCAATCAATTTTGGAGTGTGACAAAGTCGTTTGTGCTAGAATAATATATGCTAAAGAGAAGGAATGATTTGAAACGTGTTTCACCAAATTATTTTATTTCAGACGTTTACTTGCGAATTGATATACCATATTTATTTCTTTCTTATATCAATGTTTTGGCATAAATCATGATTTATTTAAATCTTATCTTACTTTTTGAGGTTTTATCTAATTCACTTATACTGAATTTTACGGAGCCTGCTCATGTACAACATGATTCAGACCTGATCATAGTAAAGATTCTCTTTATCACACCAGCCTATCCTCTGTATAGGGCTTACACAATGATTGTAACAAAGACACAGTTAATTGTGAATTTCCATGTGGCAGGCATACATCTACACAGATCAATCAATAGTTCAAGTCACACACTCCCATAATCCATTTTCTCTTCACAAAATTCTCTTTAATCCCCTCGTTTAGTTGACATAAATAGTTAAAGGGAAATATCCAAATTCATGTATTATTATTTTCAATAATCCATACTCGTAGAAATGAAATACTATAGATTCCTCCATCAATATGATATACACTAGACATGTGGAGCCTAGGCCATTCATCCACTTTTAATTTCTGGTTTTAGGGACCTTCTGACCAGCTCAAGCCACATCGCTAGGGCAACTCCATGTTTCATACACTACTTTTGGTAAAGCCCCACCTTCTATTCGTGGAGAAACTATTATTTATATTCTTTTGAGTCACGGGGATCTGTCTTAGTTAAACTATTTTATTTCGCGTCATAGAGGTTTCATAGTCAATGCTATTATTTTATTTGGGGTTGTACGTATGGTTACTCACATAACATGGATGAATGAAACTTTATTTACCTTAATAAAGTATTTTGATCTTAAAAGTTGTGTTTCAAGAACAATATGCATTTTTTTAAAGATTGAATATGTTTTAAAAGTCTTCTACACGCACGTAAGGATCAAGTAATCGGACAATCTTATATGGTTGGTTCAATCAGATTGAGTAGGATGTTAGTCACGTGGATTCAGAGTGTGATAGATACGATAAATCGAAACAAGTAGAAATGTCCACTAGATTATTTAGCCTATGTTTAATGTAATTTCTGCACACACATAACGACAAAACAAATAAATAATTTCATACAAAGGTGTGTACTTACTACTTATTCTTCATCTTAACTTTTTTTTTCTAATTTTATTGTAATCTCACAAGTAGGATTTGGTGAAGTTATTGTGTAGCCTTGCTTCTACCTTGTGAAAGTAGAGTGGTTGTTTCCGATAGACCATCGGCTAAAATAAAGCATATTAAAATTAGTGGGAAAGGAAATACAATAGATACCGTAGTGAAAATAATAAATAACGGGGAGAAGAAACAGTAGCAACCACAAAATATTATGATGACCGAAGAAGGAAACAACAAGTAATAATAAAATCGAAGCATAAGATAGTAATAAAGTACTAATAATACTACAGATAGGGAAAACTAGACAACACTCGACTAGCTACTAACCTTCTACCCTAATTCTCGACCTCCGTATCCTTCTGTCTAGTGTCATGTGCTCGGTAAGCTGTAAGTGTGTCATGTCTAGTCTAATCACCTCTTCTCAATACTTCTTCGGCCTACCTTTAACTCTCCTAAGGCCCACCATAGCCAACCTCACACACTTCCACACTTAGGCATTTGTGCATCTCCTCCTCACATACTCAAACCATCATAGCTTCACCCCTCATTTTGTTCACCACTAATGACACTCTCACCTTGTTCCAAATATCATATTTTCTAATCCTATCTCTCCTAGTATGCCCACAAATCTTTATTAAGATCATTATTTTCACTACTTTCATCTTCTAGATGCACGAGTTCTTGACCGGTCAATATTTTTTTATACAACATAGTTGGTCTAATACCATACTCATGTCCGCTACTTTTATTTTGAAATTTAATAAAATAAAATAAAATTGATAAACACAAAAATTTGATTTTTTTTTTTGCGCATATTCTCAAGTGTTAACTACGTAGGTTAGTTAATCACTTATTTTTTTAATTATATGAATTAACATCAATAAGCCATAAATTAAGTAATATTTAAATAAAATTTCGGACAAATTTAAAATTTAGGTGATCTGATCAAAAAATTTTCCAATCAAATTAAAGAAAAGGACAACAGTGGAAATGCCCTCCTGCTTGCTGGTCTGTTGTCAAATAACAATACTTGCTGCCATCTGAAACCCTAAAATCTCATCGTTTAACACCCCATTTTCCTTCATAGTGGAGTCGCCATTACTTTCCTCTCCGCCGTTTTAGAAATCGCTGGAGCGAGAGGCTACTGAGTCACCTCCGATAGCGGTCCGCTCCAAATGGCGAGTCCAGTCGAGTCATTAACTTCCATTGCTTCATCAGTCTCAACATCATCCACCAAACGCCGTATTCAGATTTGGAGCAATGAGATTCCTTTTATTCTCACTAATTCAGGTCAGCATTTCATTTCTCTCTTATCCTTTATAATAATATGCTTCTGTTGGCCATTGCTTGAATTCTTTCTTGGATATATGGTCTGTTTGGTACGATGGAAAACATATTTTTTGGAATGTATTTTCCATGTAAAATATCATCAAAACATGCCCTTTTAGGGTGTGTTTGGTACGAAGGAAAATATTTTCCACGGTAAATGTTTTCTTGGAAAACAAGTGTGTTTCTTACTTATTTTCTAGTGTTTGACATGTAAACAAAAAATATTATCCTAAGAGCATTTATATATAATCTACCAAAATACTATGGGAGTGGGATGGGTGGGGAGTGTGTGTTCGGAGGTGGTGGGGGGTGGGATGGTCAAGGGGTTGTGGGCGTTGGGTGGGTGGGGAGGAGACTTATGAAGTTGTTTTCCCTACTTACATGAGGGAAGTCATTTTTCTTATTTTTAAGGAACTTGTTTTCCCAGAGAAAATATTTTCCAAGACATTTTGATCTACCAAACATGGGAAAATTGGAAAACATTATGTTTTCCTTCATACCAAGCACACCCTTAGTCTAAATTTCACCTTGACTATTACAAGTCACTTTGTACACAATGGAACACTGGAAAATAATCCAAAAAATGTTCTCGTGGGGTAAAATATTTTCCAGAGTAGTCAATGGAAACCATTTTTCTCCTATTGGTGCACCCATAGAGGAGAAAGAGACGATGGGTCTTCATTTTCTTTATTTATCGTATCTGAATACCGAAATAGCATTGGAACTCAAGTACGAAAGGAAATGGAATAGTAAGACTATGCATATGATTTGAACTATTGTAAATTACATGATCTTCTCACAAATTTGTCAAAGTAATTTTATAGTTAATGAGAGTTAATATTTTCTCACTTTTGTAACTTCTTGCATCTTCTTGATGCCAGCAATTAATTCTACTTCATAAAAAGTGCTAAAGTTTATGAAAGTTTGTAACTTCTTGCATCTTCTGTTTTTGTTGAGTAAAAGTTTTGTTTCTCACCAAACACAAGAGGCATATAACTCTGGAAAGCCTTAGAATGAAGTATGCGTCCCTACAAAAAACAGCTGATCATATATAAGAATTTATCAAGAAAAAAGGTTACAACAATCTGTTTGAAAGTGTTCTCATTTCATTGAAAGCTCTACGCTTTCTTTTGTTCCCCATGGTCACAATTGAAAAGTTATTTGGCAGTGACGTTTATGAATTTCCACTTAAAATAGATTTACATCCTTTTAGTAAGATCTTATGCAGTCAATTTAGCTTCTCAAGCAGCTTTCTGTGTTGGTTGTTTGCTCAGCTTGGTGTGTATGTTTGACGGTTTTGTTGGTTGTTTGCTCATCCTGGTCAATTTTTTGGTCATTGTTTATACCATTCTCTTTTATGTTAGATATGGGTTGATACAATTAGAAAATAGACCATGATTTACGAGACTTGTCACAAAAGAGGAGTATGGGATGTGGTTATGTTTCCATCGCACTACAGAGCTCAAGTATCAAGATGTTTTTCTTTTTAGCCTTCATTACAACATTTTGGTAAGAACCATAAAAGGCAATAACTTTTATGGGGAAGTGTTTTGAAGCTAGTGGAGAACCTTCAGCTTATAGGTGCACTAGAAGGGAATGCTTGAGGAAACTAGCATTTTTTTTCTGCATCCATCCCATGTTTTCTTCCGGTAGAATCGAATTATAACTGAATCATCGTAATAGTTCTGAACAAGTCCTGCATAGGCTCTTCGTGTATGAGTTTGCATTCCTCAATCCAATCTTTAAACTTCTGGCATTTAGAATAACTAGCTAGAGCCCCATGATTCAATTCAATGAAATCTAAAAAATGATCAAAATATAAGTGATTTCTGAATTTGATTCTACAAAAATCCAAGCTTCATTTTTGAATGGAGTTAGAATATACAACTCCTATTAGTTTAATAATTGTCCAAGAGTTACTCAATGAATCAAGTGATGGTGATGGAGCTATTGTGCACTTGCCTAGGTTTGATTAGTCATTTTTGGTTGAAAATTTCGCTTTTAGTTCAGACATTATCAGGCTGAGCACTTTTCTAGTTGGTGACTCGAAAAATGAACATTCTAAGCACCTATTTCCTTTTGTAGGTGCCTAGAGAGGCATATTAAGTTGTTACTATGTTGACATGATTAATGGATGGGTAGAAAACATTGATATGCTTAAAGAGGATATTTATTTTGTCTAACATGAATGTGTATGTCACTTCATTAGAAAAAAAAACATGGAATTTGAGTCTTGCAATCTTGGAGACACGTTGAATACAATGTTGAGCTTTATGGTGCATTAGGAGTAGCAAGTGAGTTTTGAGTGAACATGTATGAGAGTGTTAGTGTGATGGAGGAAAGTAACGGTTGCAAATATACTAATATGAGAAGAGATGGGGCTGCAAGTGTATCAGAAATTTCTGTTGAGTTGAAAATAAAGTTGTGGTCGAGCCAAAACTTCACAGTGTACTTATTTTTTTACACCATCTTTCTTTGTAGTGTCGAAGAAATTTTGAGTATCAAAGAAAAAAGAAGTTTGGTGACGATGTAATAGATTTATTCTAGTTTGTAAAAAAAAGTTTGGTTCTTGCCCCAGAGCTTTGGCCTAGTATTAAGAGCATAAGATGTGATGTGTGGGTTAGGCAAGGACAAACTATTTTAGACGGGACTCCCCATTCATTAGATAGAGAAGATCACCTCAATTTTACGATCCATTGACGATTTTATTTAAGTTTCAAGAGCTCGGATCGAATCGTCATTGATTAGATTCGATCTGAGCTCTCTTATTGAGAATGTTCATTGAATGAGCATTTTCAATATTATGCCTTGAAGAGGATTTGAAATTCCATGCTCTTTAACACGAGATTTTGAGTCTTGCGTGTCTTCCATTTCACCACCAAGATATCTTGAAAGTGAATTGTATTCCATATATATGATATCTATCCAATGATGTATGGAATATATGACAAATTTGGATCTTTCGATCGACTGTGTCATATAGGCCCGACTTGGACATCCAATTGCTTTGATTTGAATTATTCGGAGTATGCTATGCCTGAGTAATATTTAGCCCTTTTTCCTTTTTGGCGGGAAAACTCATCTGCATTGGACAGTTGAAGAGGTTAGATCGCTAGAGTTGTCAGCTCAATACAACTCATTGAAGTGACCATCGTTGGGCTCAAGACAATTCATATCAGTGTCAATCAGGCTTTGTTTGACTTCTCATCTGGTCTTCTTCCGGCAACCATCTGGTCTTCTTCAACCATCGCTCATTAACATTAATTTTGATTTTTCAAATGAATTTTGTGGTTTCTATTAAGGACCTTATTCACACAACGAAGAAAGTCCGAATGGAAGGGGCAGTCAACTTGCTACTTCTTTGCCATGCCTTTTGCTTCACTTTATTTTCTAGAAGAAAGAGACCAAATGAGAGTGAAAGGCAAGGGCAAGCGATAGAAAGGATAGTCCCTTGCGCGAACTACTACTACTAGAAAATGGTGAGACCATTAGTGAAAGAAGGACCAAGTAGGATCCTATCCTAAAGGAGAAGGAGGAGTAGGAGGAGTCAGTTTTCTTTGAAGATCGAGGAACGTAGTGTCAAACAGTTATGCCATTCGGTAGAAGTCTTATACAGAAGAAAAGCCTGTTACGAGTAAGTGGAGAGAAAAGATTCTTAATAGAAACCACAAAATTCATTTGAAAAATCAAAATTAAAATTATGGCAATTACAATATATTTTCTAATCTCCATTTTACAATAGCACTCTAAGCAAGGTATTCGTGAGATATGATTTTCTAAAAGTTGTTTAAAGCTGGAATGGCTGGAGCAATGAGTTCATTTAGGAGATCACTAATGTTAATGAGCAATGGTTGAAGAAGACCAGATGAGAAGTCAAACAAAGCCTCAGTAGTGATTGACACTGATATGAATTGTTTTGAGCCCAATGATGGTCACTTCAATGAGTTGTATTGAGCCGACAACTCTAGCGGTCTAGCCTCTTCAACGGCTTTATTATTGAGAAAGTAAAATGAGGTTATTCAGTAGCCATCGCAGGTTTCATTACCTTTCTTCCAATGCTGATGAGTTTTCCCGCCCAAAAGGAAAAAGGGCTAAATATTACTTCTACGGATCAAAAAAGAGTTTCTCCGTCCCAATTTATACGAGGGTTGACATGGAAAGAGTGGAGATCCACAAGATTACCTCTGAGAGGCACTCGAGAAGTATTTTGCAACATATATATATGAATTCGGGGTAACACTTCTTCATAATTCAAATCAAAGCAATTGGATGTCCAAGTCGGGCCTATATGACACGACCGATCGAAAGATCCAAATTTGGAGTATGCTATGCCTTTTATATATATATATATATATATATATATATATATAAGATGGACAATCAAACCTATTTCTCGATTCACTCCGAGGTGAATAAGTTCCCAATAGATATATGTATATGCATGTCCAATTATGCGTATTCCTAATCCTAAATGGAATATAACAATGTAGTGATCCATATGTAAACATAGTATCTATTTAGATATGTCCGAAGTACCCTTTCTTGTAATGAGAATGTATATATTCCTATTCCGGCCTGATCCGTTGTGGAATAAAATCATGTAATTGACTCGATCATCAGGTTATAAGTTCATAACCATAGCCCATTCCCATTTTGGGCGGAACAAATCTTCCTAAAAGAGGCTACCTTGGACAATTGCAATAATTGGATTAATTGATATTCCTGGTATAAAAGATGCTATCACACATACAATCATACTCTGTACGAAGAAATTGTTTTATCTTAAAGGGGATTTTCTATAATCGTACTAGAGGGGAGTTAGTCTAGTCATTAATTACTTGATTATTTTTATATAATTCGAGATAGAAACAATGCTTGTAAGGAGTCCTATTAAAATAAATTAATATAGGCTCTCCTGCCATCCACATCACACTGTAATAAGTAGGCGTTTGGCGATAGAAACCCATTTTTTTTTCAATTTTTATGGAATTTTTTGAAGCTGGAGTTGGAGTTGTGTTTGGTCATAGTTTTTGCAAATAACATTTTGTTGTTGAAATGTACTTTCTCAACAAGGTTTTGGTTGTGAAAAAAGTGAAAAACAAGGTTTTGGTTGTTTTCAAATTCCAAATACAACTTCAAGTTGTATTTGGAATTTTCATGGCCAAACACTGACTTTAAAAAAAGTGATTTTTTTTCGGAAAAAAGTGAATCATTCTTATGGCCAAACGGGTCCTAAATAGAGTTTACCCCAAAAACTAGCTAGTGGAGGAAGACTTCCTAGGGATAAGAGACATAAGGCTAAAGAGAGAGCCAAAAAGGATCTTTTGTGTCTAATCCTGCATAATCTCAAATATTTTGAGTTCCGACGTAATAGGATCAAAGCATGCCACATACAAAAGTATGATATGTAAGTGAAGAAGGATAGAGGTGCGGACTCATTCTCCGTCGAGTTCCGGACCATGCAGTGGATTTCTCGGTTGATTTCTTTGGTTTTGGTGATATTGTTCTTTCTTCTTGGTGCTTTATGCACACCTTATATTAGGGGATCATTCTCCGTGAATCTTTCTGTAAAAGTAATAGACTTTCTTTAGCTTCTTTTTGCTCCTCCGCCGTTACCGTCTCCTGTTTGTGCAACACCTATTAATAGCTGCCTGAGTAATTTAACACACTTTATTCTTTCACCAAGCATTCTCCACCAATTCCCAGCAAATCCGTCTTTTACCTGCAATTTTCAGCTAAAGAAGAGCTTGACCAGCTCTTAGTTTTGCTATGCTTTCATTGTCAAGTCTATTTTGTGAATCTTGCAATTTTCCTACATTACAATATCAGCAAGATGTTCACTTTCTCGAAGATTTTATTTATGATATACCAAATATTAGCCATAGAGGGTAATTGTTGAGAACTTCCTTGTGACATTTTGAAGGTTTGATACCTTTTCTTGGTTATGATTTGTATAGCCAATATCGACTTATCTGCTGTAAGGCTAATGCATATAAATGACGGAAATAATTTTTTCTTTCCAAATTTAGTGGCCCTTGTTCACATTAGATAATACAACAACATACCCAGTGAAATCCCACAACGTGGGGTCTGGGGAGGGTAGAGTGTACGCAGACCTTACCTCTACCTTGGTAGGTAGAGCGGCTGTTTCCGAGAGACCCTCGGCTCAAGACAAAGCACAAGGTTCACATTAGATAATCAGGATACAATAGACCTTGTGTTATTTTGGGCAAGTTGGAAAATGTTTCATTATGATAGCATGATAAACTAGCAACCATCACGGCATAGGAAATGGGGGGCTCCATTATGGCAAATTAAAAAAAGTTGCTGTAGGATAGAATTGTTTAGTTTTTATCTCTTTTACCATCATCTTTGTATTGTTTCTTGGAGAGGGGAGTTGTTTGTTGGTCAGGTTGAAAACATAATCTGGGGTTCTTTTGTTGGTTGGGTTGAAAGCATAATCTGCTATGCTGTTTTATTTAGTGATAGCATTATTTATGCATTTCAATTCCCATTCATACATGTTCACAATAGTGAGTAAAATCACACATGAATGAGTGCCGGTGATATTTGTCTTTCCTGTACCGTAATGTTAAACGGGTATAGGGATTGTCAGGCCACTCCTCTACGAGCAAATTGTTGACATTGATTGCAGAGGTTGACATGTGGATATGGTAGAGATAGTGCAATGTTGCTGATGTGTTATACTGACTCTTGAGATAAGTTGCAAAACATTTTTGTTCTTGAATGAGAAGTGGATAAACAGGTGGTCTTTCATGGTGCATTTCTAGAGGTTCTCTTTAGTGAATGTATTCCTATTAGAAATTGAATATGTAAACTCTTTTTTGAGAACTGGTAAATTAATTGAATACATAAACTCTTTTTGATGTTAGAATGTAATTTGTATGTTTTGAAGCTCACTGTTGGCTTTGAATTCTACAGAGATGACCTCTGAAATTGCTTCCCTGTTGGTAGAAGTAATTTTCAGTACAGTATTTATTTATGATGATCGAGGATCAAGGGCAGCTGTGGATGATGTGGTTATCAAAGCACTGGGTGAAACTCTTTTTATGAAAGCTTTTGCTGGAACCCTTGTACAATTTATGGAAAAACAGTTCAAATTCCAATCCCATATTGGGTGCGACAGACTCTTAACTTGGTCGTGCCTTCTCCTAACTAATAGCCAGTTTTCCTCAGTATCAAAGAACGCAGTGTGTCGACTAGCACAAGCGCAAGCATCAGTCTTGCATATTGGTATGCAAGGATCGTCCCATGTCAGAAGGACATGCAAAAAAAGCCTGTTCTCTTTGTTTTCAAAGGTTTCATCTCGTTTGACTAATCTGAGATCTTAATTGAAGCATGGTTTTAGAGGTCCTAATTTTCTTTATAATGTGTTCTGTTTTCAGGCACCAGGTATTTATAGAACTTACATGGAGGAATTAAGGGATTCAAGGATCATTTACAAGGATTATCCTGAGCTTATACTCTTGATGCTAGATTTTTCAAGTGCAAATCCACCTTCATTTGATCAATGGAAGGTATGAACTGGTTTTCAAGCAACTCTTGGGATGTAGAAAGCTATGGCACATGACGCCAAAGATGTTAGGATCCTCCTAGGCCTCTGTGCTTATCTTTACATATTGTGTTGTTTCTGTCTTGCAGCAACATTTTCTTGAGATGTATGTTAAAGCTGTTCTAAATGCAAGAGAAAAGCCACCAAAGGGCCTCAGTGATGCTTTCATTCCATTATTTTCTCGTTTGACACATGAAGATTTTAAGAACACTGTCATTCCCTCATCTGTCAAGATGTTGAAACGAAATCCGGAGCTTGTCTTGGAATCAGTTGGAATCCTTTTGCAATCTGCCAAACTCGATTTGAGTAAATATGCCATAGAGATTCTTTCAGTGTTATTGTCACAGGCGAGACATGCCGATGAAGGTAGAAGGATTGCTGCATTATCCGTCATAAGGTGCTTAAGCATAAAATCTAGCAGTCCAGATGCTATAGAAGCGATGTTTAATGCAGTCAAAATGGTTATTGGAGGTTTGTTTTTCTTACTTTGTATATTTCCTTGACTTGTTGATATGGCGTTTTGCTAACTAGTGACAACTAAGAGCAGACTAACTAGCTAGCAATTTACTGGATCTGGAATATTGACAGGTTCAGAAGGAAGGCTTACATTTCCCTATCAGAGAGTTGGCATGATAAATGCACTCCGAGAATTGTCAAATGCCCCAGAAGGAAAACACCTTAATAGCTTGTCAAAGACTGTTTGTAATTTCCTTTTGTCCTGTTACAAGGATGATGGTAGGTTTTGGTATCTTTATCATATTGATGTGTGTGCATAGCTTCTCTCTGACACTTCCCTTTTCTGCAATGTCTTCTTTAGCTGACAGATCTGTGTTTTTATTCTTTATGTTTATCCAGGTAATGAAGAGGTCAAGCTTGCATGTTTATCTTGTTTGGCTGCTTGGACCATAAGATGTGCTGATGCAATTCAGCCCGATATTATATCTCTCATTGCGTCAGGGCTCAAAGAGAAGGAAACACTTAGAAGAGGTCATCTTCGCTGCCTGCGAGTAATGTGCCAAAATGCGGATGCTCTTCCACAGATGTCCTCTCTGCTTTCAGCTCTTATACAACTTGTAAAAACTGGTTACACGAAAGCAGCACAACGGTTGGATGGCATCTATGCATTGCTCTGTGTGGCAAAACTTGCTGCAGTGGATGTTAAAGCAGGTTTATTAGGACTTTTCACTTCTGTTGTGCATGTATAATGGTCAGTGACCCAGTGACAAAAAAATGGTTACTGACCTAAATTTTGGCGTTCTGTGATTCAATTCAGTTGCTTCTTTTCATATGGATTTTTGTTTATCACACATTCTAATTTTGCCTTTGGTTCTGTTGTTAGATGAGACTATAATAAAGGAGAAAATTTGGTCATTGGTATCGCAGAATGAGCCGTCAGTGGTGCCAATTCCTCTGGTGAATATTCTGAGCTAATTTTTGGTCATTTGAATGATTGTTGTTAACACTTGAAGCATAATATGATATTTTCTCTGTTACTTGTAAAAAAAAAGATGATATTTTCTCTGTTGATCACTTCATATGCGGTTGACCACATTCTCGGCTAATTGGCAATTTTTCATGGCATGCTTTTAGTCTGAACAATTAGAAGTAATGCTCTCGGCTTTGAAGTTGATGCTCTTTCATAGGCCTCATCTCTTCAAATTACAACGACTGTCTTCCTCACCTCTGCTCTTCTTAGTGGGAGTTCTTAAACTTGTGTTGTTTTTTTCACAATTAGTCACCTGGCAGTCCAGGATGTTGATTTTTCCTTGACATTTTGAATGGTTTAAGCTCATAAACATCTTAAGAAGTTTGCAATGGTGTATGAGGTATATAATATTGTATGCCGAGATACTTCTATGCCCTTCTCTCTGAGGACCTATATCCTGATACAAAATGCAAGAGAAAGCCTTATATTTGTGTTGCAATTTCTTTAAGGTGCTCTTAACTTGGCACAATACTCTTTCCAGGCCTCAAAATTATCAATCGAGGACTGTTTGGCTTGTCATGACCTTTTTGAGGTGATGCTGGTAGATCATTCACGAAGGTTAGTTTTATGGTGCATATAGGAACCCTACTTTTAAGATGGTTCCTACTCTCAGTTTGCTATCTTTGCATATCTTTTATTGTTGCCAGAAAGTATCAATACTGAAGTTGGATGTCCCTTTTCTACAGGGTATTGGAGACTTTTGCAGTAAAGACGTTAATGCAGGTAAATTGGAAAGGTTTATCTAATTGGGTGTCATCATGCTTTAATGAATTTGTTTTTTTTCCTAACAGATACTTAATTCTTCACAGTTTATACTCTTTTTACTATGCCATCCAAATTGGGATATCCGAAGAGCAGCTTATAATTCTACGAGGAGGATACTTTCTGCTACCTCACAGTTATCTGAAACTTTAATGGCTGAGTTTTCATGTTATCTCTCTGTTGTTGGTGAAAAGGTTCTTCAAATGAAGATGAGGTGAACTTTCTATACATGCTTACGCCTTTAACATTCCCCACCCTGAACCTACAGACAGTGATTTAAAAGAAAATTGAAGTTAAAAGAACCCACTCTGTCTACCATCTCAAAAGAAGAAAAAAAAAATAAAGAAAGAAGAACCCATTTTGTCTCAGAATGGACCTTGTTTTGCACTGCAGCCATGAAAAAAATACAGAAGTTATTGAGATTAGGTGTTCTATTAGTAATGTGGATCATATGACATGAGTTGGTCCAGGATGCCCAGATCTTAGCTAGAAACAGGATAAGAATTTTAGCTGACATATTTAAGTCATGTTGGAGTACTGAGATGTGTTTGAGTTTTTAGATTTTTTAAAATTCGGGCTTTCGTGTCTTGTTTGTATTTTTCTGTTCTTTTTTTCCCGGAAAAGGGGAGTGTTCCCTTCATCCAATTTGTGTGGCAACATTTTCTTTTTAGTCCGTTACAAGAAGAATGACAATTTTCTAAATTTGGAAATAACTTAACTTAAAGTTCTCATTTTGCCCTCAATGAGAAGCTTTATAGCCACACAAATGTTATGGAATGTGTAAGGCACAAGAGTCTTATGACTCCACAAATTTTATGGCATGTCTATGATACCTGTGAGAAATTATGGGAGAAAATATATTATTGAATTGTTGTATCTACATGATTACACTGAGCCCTATTTATAAATACTACATTACAATTCTTTTCCTAGTAGGATACTATATATGAAATCCTATTCCTATTCTAACACCCCTCTCAAGCTGGTGCATACAAGTCATATGTACTGAGCTTGTTACATATGTGATTAATATGAGGACGACGGAGTGACTTCGTGAAAATATCCGCAAGTTGATCACTCGATTTTACAAATTTAGTAACAATATCTCCGGAGAGTATCTTTTTCCTGACAAATTGACAGTCAATCTCAATGTGCTTAGTCCTCATGAAATACCAGATTTGATGCGATATGAAGGGCTGCTTTGTTATCACACACAAGTTCCATTTGATTGATTTCTCCAAATTTTAGTTCTTTGAGCAACTGCTTAATCCAAACTAGCTCACAAGTTGCTACAACCATTGCTCGATATTCTGATTCAGCACTAGATCGAGCAACAACACTCTGTTTCTTACTCTTCCAGGACACCAAATTACCTCTTATTAACACACAATAGCCGGATGTAGAATGTCTATCAGAGGGTGATAATGTATAATCAGTGTCTGTATATCCAACGATCTGCTCATGGCCTCGATCTTCGAAAAGCAGTTCTTTACCTGGGGCTGACTTAATATATCGCAGAATGTGGATAGTTGCATCCCAATGACTATCAAAGGGAGAATCCATAAACTGACTTACAACACTCACAGGAAACGAAATGTCAAGTATAGTCACTTTGAGATAATTCAACTTACTAACCAACCGCCTATATCTTTCAGGATCACTGAGTGGCCCCCCCTGTCCTGACAAGAGTTTAGCATTCAGATCCATAGGAGTGTCAATGAGTTTACATCCCATCACTCATGTCTCTTCAAGAATGTCTAAGGCATACTTGCATTGCGAAATAACAATACCTGACGTGGATTGGGCAACCTCAATACCTAGAAAATACTTTAGTCTGTCGAGATCCCAAGTCTGGAAATGCTAAAAGAGATGTTGCTTTAAATTAGTGATACCATCTTGATCATTGCCAGTTATAACGATATTGTCAACATAAACCACAAAATAAATACTCATATCTAGAGCAGAATGTCGATAAAACACAGAATGTTCTGTTTCACTACGAGTCATACCAAACTCCTGAATTACTGTGCTGAATTTACCAAACCAGGCTCAAGGAGACCGTTTCAGACCATAAAGTGATCTACGTAATCGACACACTAGATTAGACTCCCCTTGAGCAATAAAATTGGGTGGTTGCTTCATATAAACTTCCTCAAGATCACCATGGAGAAAAACATTCTTAATGTCCAACTGATAAAGAGGCCAATGGCGGACAACAACCATGGATAGAAAAAGACAAACATATGCTATTTTAGCCACGAGAGAGAAAGTATCACTGTAATCATGCCCAAATATCTGTGTATACTCCTTTGCAGCAAGGCGAGCCTTAAGCCGATCAACTTGGCCGTTCGGACTAATTTTGACTGCATAAACCCAATGACAACCAACAATAGATTCACCTGAAGGGAGAGGTACAAGCTCCCAAGTACCACTCGTGTGTAAAACAGATATCTCGTCAATCATAGCATGTCGCCATCCGGAATGAGAAAGGGCTTCACCTGTAGACTTAGGAATGGGGACAGAGGACAATGATGATACAAAGGCATAATGGGATGATGATGATAGACGATGATAACTTAAAATGGTATAATGTGGGTTAGTATTACGAGTGGATCATTTACCTTTCTGAAGTGCAATCGGCTGATCAGGAGGAGACAAGTCCGCAGTAGGTACAGGGTTCGACACAATACATGAATCATCTGGACCTAATGTTGGTTTGTTCTTCCTTTCTGCTACCCCGTTCTGCTGAGGGGTGTATATACAAGATCTTTGATGAATAATTCCTTGGTGAGTCATAAATTGCTGAAACTGGGAGGATTTGTATTCTAAGACATTATCAATACAAAAAGATCGAATAGAAACACCAAATTAATTTTGTATTTCAACACAAAAATTCTTGAATATAGAGAATAACTCAGAATGATCTTTCAGTAAGAATAACCAAGTGCATCTGGAAAATCGTCAATGAAACTAACAAAATAATGAAATCTTAAAGGTGAACCGACTCTACTAGGACCCCAAATATCAGAATGAACTATTGAAAAAATGGACTCTACACGACTCTCAGCACTACGTGGAAATGTAGTGCGAATTTTTTTCCAAGTTGACATGACTCACAATCTAATTTTGACAGACTAGACAAACTAGGCACCATCTTTTGTAGCTTGGACAGACTCGGATGTTCCAATCGTTTATGGATTAAGTATGGAGGATCTGTAACTAGACATGCTATGGAGGATTTAAGTGTAGAGGTAAGGTAGTAGATGCCTTGTGATTCATATCCTATGCTAATCGTCTATCTCGTACTGCGGTCCTGCATAATAAAAGAATCATCAAGAAATAGTAGGACACAATTTAAGGCACGAGTCAAACGACTGGCCGATGCAAGATTAAAAGGACAACCAGAGACATAGAAGACATAATTTAGAGTGGCCGAAGATATGGGTTTAGCTTGTCCAATTTGTTTGGATCCCATTGGCTAAAGTAATAGCGGGAAGAGACGGTGAATAATTAATATCCGATAAAAGTGATTTATCACTAGAAATATGATCAGAAGCGCCAGAGTCTACAACCCACGATCCGACGATATTAGATTGTGCGACTGAGGTTGCTTGTGGAGATATCTGTTTACTTGCTCGATACCGAAGGTACTCATTATATTCTTCTTCGGATAAATAAACCGTTAGTTACCTGTAGTGGCAGTCTGATCAATATGAGTATTCTTGGGTGGTCGACCATGTAGTGAATATCATACTTCATGAGCATGTCTTTATATATTACAATAACTACACTTAGGTCGAGATCGTCATACTTCACGAGTGTGTCCAAGCCTTTTACAATAACTACACTTAGGTCTAGATCTTCCAAAACGACCTCTTTTTTGTCTAATTTTAGACTGTTACGTTTGATTTTCTGATCTCCTTATTAAGGGTTGTGAATTAATCATAGGACTTGAATTTTCAATTCTCGTGTTTTTGGAATTAAAAACATCAAATTCGAGAGACATGATTCAAAATTCTAAGAAATCTAAAGAGGTTGATAATGCTTAGAAATTGTGATCCAGAAGCCGCAGAAAACAGTCATCGGAAAATTTTGCCAAAAAATAAAAGGTGATCGGAATCTGAAACAAATTGCACGGTATGGCTCGGAATGAATAGGCGAGCTGGCTGTGAAAAATATTGTCAGAAAAGTTACTGTCGGCGCCGGAAAATAGTTCCGGTGATCGGAATTCAAAAGAAAATATATGGATAGGCTCGCAAGGACTGGGCAAATCTATGAGCAAATCTATCAGAAAAAGAATCGCCCAAAAAACTCATCGGAAATTGGCGTCACGCGCCGGCGCGTGGGCTGATCTCGCCGAAACTTGCAACCTTCTGATCGGCGCGTGGATTGTCGGTTCTCGGCTGCGCTGGTTGGGGTTTGGTCGTGGGAGCTTCCTGAACCTTGTGGTAGTGTTGGTTTTCGCACAACACTTACCGAAAGAGAGGAGATTCAAAACAGTCGCCGGAAAAGAGGCGCAACGACTATTTTCTGTCCCGATGTCTCACGGTAGCTCTGATACCATATGAGAAATTATGGGAGAAAATATATTATTGAATTGTTGTATCTACATGATTACACTGAGCCCTATTTATAGATACTACATTACAGTTCTTTTCCTAGTAGGATACTATATATGAAATTCTATTCCTATTCTAACAATACCAAATTTTAGAAGTCTTCCTTTCTTTCCTAAACTCCTTGTCTATTCAAATTTTGCGACATAAATTAGGATGGATGGGATAACCCAATAAGGCATTATCCTAGTCCAAACCCATCTAAGTCAACTTTGTCCCGAATGCTTACTACCCGTGTATTTTGACTAGTCTTCCTTGAGTTTCGTAGTTGAGTAAATGCTAATTGGCTTCAAAGTCTTCCACTAGGTCAAGGGTTCAATACTAGTATAAAGAACCCTTCAAAATTATCCGTGTAGTTTGAATATTTTATATCTTATTCCAAATTGATTTTGGCTTGCTGTTATTGAGGATTTACTTGACTAATTTTTGGAATGAGACTGGAAGATAGATTAATTAACTTCCTTGAGAACAATACTTATATGTTTGAACATTTCATTTAAAATTAAAACAAGGCAAGTTCTCACATTTAAAAATGGGCCCGGTCCTCTGTAATTGAGCTTTGTGCTTAAAGCTCAAATAGACCTTTACTCAGTTTGCTTGTTGAAATACTGATTATGAATTATTCTATGGGTCTTTAAAGGTGATCTATTAGCATAAACTGAAGCAAAATTCAATTAGCAATGATATATCTAACTATTTCATGTTCAAGTACTTTAAAATCTCTTCTGATTCAGAAAACATCTGACAAATGGCTTGCTTGCAGCGATATTGAAAATTTGGTGGATGCTCAAGTTCCATTTGTTCCATCTGTTGAGGTTATGGTCAAAGCATTGCTTATAATGTCGTCTGCTACTTTGGCTGCTGCACCAAGTGCGTGTTTGCAAGTTGTTTTTTGCTCGCATCATCCATGCCTAATTGGCACAGCTAAAAGAAATTCTGTGTGGAGGGTAATGTACTATTCTTGCTTGTTTTGTATGTCCTGGATCCATCCTTCTCAATAGCTGTTGATTAGATTTATTTCTCTTTGACACCTCCAAACAAGAAAAAGAAAAAAAAATATATCTGCTCCTAAAATGATTTAATTTTATCTTTAATTTCGTGCTTTCCTTTTCTTTTGGTTTGGAAAGCAAGCAGGAAGAGTAGCAGTGGGAGGAGAGGCAATGCCATAAATACTAACTGAAACATAAATCTATAAACTACCAAACAATATCTAGAATCTGGTCATATTTCTGTTTCTATGTACTTATGCAACCCCACTTCCTCTCATTCTTACTCACTGCCAACATTTCCTCACTCTGTCCGGATGAGCTCAAAGGACAAAATATTAAATATGGATAGGATTTAATTCGTTTACCAATTATAATACAGCTTTGTTAACAATTGTACAAATTCAAGAGCATATACTTGGTGTGTACCATGATGAAAGCACTTTGCTTTTAATGGTGATAACAAGTAGGACTCTGGAAAACCACTAGGATATATGGCTTGCTATATATACCTTGCTTATGTGGTACTAGATTGTATCTTGCAGAAGTTTATGAAGATACGACCCTAATCATCTAACTGTTTAAAATAAAACTTATCAGGAAAGTTGAAGACAACATTGGTAATTGTGTACTTGAAAGTGCCTTGTCTTTTGAAGCAGAATGTTAGTAGTTCACTTTTAGCTTTTCTTTTTTTGCACACATAGTTGGAGCTTATGAATAGACTAAGTTTTTACAAGACAATTGTGTGAGGATCTTTTTTGCATACTGTGTTTGGTCTCATCAGGATTTGCTTACACTTAGATGAATTTACTTAATCTTTTTAATTTTTATTTCCCCCTTTTTTTTGCCTTTAATTTTTCTGTCTTTCCTTCTAGTTGAGAAATTATCTTAGATGAACTTAATCATTTGTCTAAACCTCTTTTTTTTTGTTGTTTTTTCAGAGGGTGCAAAAATGTTTGCATAAACATGGTGTTGATGTCATTGATCTTGTCACAACTAATGTGGTTGGTTTGTGTAAGGTGGACTGCAACTTCTTTTCTGTTACTTTCCATATTTTTGTATAAGACCATTACTGACTTTTGAAAGATCTACATATCATTGAGGAATGCTGCTATTGCAAGTTTTGGAAAACTATATTGTTTTTACACATTGTTCTTCATCATGTCAAAATCATTATTACCTCCTTCTCCCCCCTTTTCTAATTGCCTAATAACGTCAATTGGAGTTGGACGAGTGGAAGTAAAATTGGGCGGCTATGGGTTTTTTCTTTTGCTTTGTAAGGAAGTAAGAGCGAGAGGATGTTAAAGTGTATAGGGATATCCAAGCCCTCCATATCGCCTTTTTAATCCTTGCCTTTTTAATCCTTCCATAACTAGGTGGAAAGGTGGAAGTATAACACTTCTACCTCCTTGCAAATGCATCATAAAAACAAAACCAGATCATCAATAATCGCCTAAATGAATTAAATGAATCAGTTTTTCTATCTTTCACGTTCCCCCTCTCCTTCCTGGAGCCAAACAGAGTGTTATGTCAACTGGGTACCATTCTTCATTGTCGTCGTTCAATAACTTGTCCCATATTTATAACCTGCAGGGTTTGTTGGGATCAACGGGTCTGATTAGTGGTAATCATTTTGCGCAAGAAGCAGCAATGAACTCCTTATCAACTTTGATGTCCATGTTACCTGAAGAAACCTACATGGAGTTCGAGAAGGTAATTACTTGCTGGCATGGTTCCTTTGAAGTTATTGTTTGTCACTTGTTATTGCTTAATGTGGTTATAAATTCTTTACTTCTCCTTGGCAGCACTTCAACAATCTTCCAGACCGTTCCGCGCATGATATGTTATCTGAAAATGACATTCAGGTAATATCATTACCTTTCCTGTTGCTAGATTCAGTGATGATTGCAACGCTTATGGTCATGTAAGCTTTTGTATAATATCAATGCGATGTATTGTGCTTGGATACACATATAACAAATATTTCGACATGAATTTGGCGATTTTTGAAAAAAAAAAATAGGTCTTCAAATTGTTCATTTGAAAAAATTGAAACCCTTCTTATTGGACGATCATGATACTTCTGTTAAGTTTTTTAAAAAGGGTATTTGGAAATTGACATTGTGTTTGGACATGCGTTTCACTTGAAAAATGTTGGAAGTTCTGTTAGAGATTTATTTTTAACTTGATAAAGTGGTTAGAACCAGTTTTTCAATATTGAAAAACTCAACTTCAAGTTGGAGTGAAAAGTTGACTACAATGTATAGCCAGACAGTTTTTAAGAATAAAAAGTTTTAAAAAGCAAAAAAATTCTGTCCTAATAGGCCCTAAGTATGTCTTTAAATTAATGCAAGTTATTCGATCTACATTTGGGTATATTATTTCATATCTTATGTCTGACATTTAGGCATGTTCTAGTCTTAGTACATATCAGTTGTATGAGAGCTTTCTTGGGGGGGGGGGGATTACCTCTGAACTTGTGATCTTGCAAGTATTTTTTCCACACTGCTGATACCCTTCCCCATAGCCTGGATCAGCCCTCACTAACCCTCATGGTGACAAACTTTTGTAACTTATTTGCTTTTAGATTTTAGTTAATTTTGTCTTTTAGGTTTAACGTTTTAATCTTTATTTAGACCTTGTTACATGCCTTATTTTCTTATTCTGCCTAACAATCTCTATTACCAGCAAAGAAACATCTTGTCATTGTCAATATATACTATTGAGAACAAATATGGTAATTATTTTTCATAAAAGGCTAGGGATATATATTTGGAAAACAGTAAAATCCCTGTCATCAAGCCATGCCCTTAATCATTTGAATCAGGCCATGTGCAAGAGAAACTAAACTTTCTTTTCAGTTTTAGCTATGGTAGTAAAAGCCGGAGGGATAGTAACCCTTGAAAAATATGCTTGTGAACCAATGATCTCTAACTGGCCTGAACTCCTTGGCCATTGGAAAACTATATCTCTGAGATCCTATCAAAGAAGAATATCTTTCGCCTGCTAGATTTTTTAACCGAGGTTTCAATGCTAACGATTATTAACTGTCGAATGTCACAGTCAAATCACCCCACTCTACGGCTCCTTCTTTCCTTCTTTTTTCGTTTTTCTCAGAGTATCCCGGGGTAGCCGGAGGGAAGGGATTGTAAGTCACAGAGTTTCCAATTTTTTATTTTTAGGCACATTACTCCCTCAGATGTCTATAGAACTATTGTTTCCTGGCTTCCTAATAAGTATATTTAAAGTCATTGGCTTTATATCCTATGTGACTCTGTTTCACCTGTTTTCTTTTTACCATCTTAATAGGTATTTACTGACTATCTTCTGATTTTGCTTCATTGTCTCTCTTGCGTTTAGATATTTCAAACTCCTGAAGGGATGCTTTCGACTGAACAAGGTGTTTACATTGCTGAATCTGTTGCAACTAAGAACACAAAGCAACCAAAAGGCCGTTTTAGGCTTTATGATAACAATGATGGCCCTGTGAGCGCTCAATCTATCTTTTCCAAGTACATAATTGAATATCTTCTTTATTTACTTCTCTTATGGCAGAATTTGCTTTTGCATACAGGACCAAGTGAGTTCTAATCATACTTCAAGGCGTGAGTCCTCTAGCAAAGAGGCTACTGGAGTTGGGAAAAAAGATGGCGGAAAATCATCAAAGAGAGCTGGTACCTTTCTGATATTTCCTGCTCTTATTGAACTTAATTTATCATGGTAGATAATGTGTTAATCATCTATCTGTCTTTATATATTATTTCTTAGATAAAGATAAGGGAAAGAGTGCAAAGGAAGAGGCACATGAGGTGCAGCTAAGGGAGGAAGCATGTATACGTGAAAAGGTCATGGTTGTAAAAAAGAATCTTTCGTCAATGTTGACAGCTCTAGGAGAAATGGCCATAGCTAATCCTGTCTTCACTCACAGTCAGCTACCTTCCTTGGTTAGTGTGCTCTATGCTCTCGGCTAGCCAATATAATATCTTTTCTGTACATTAAGCAGGTATATCTAATATATATTCTACTCAACCAAACCCCCACCCATAAAATAAAGGGCTATGTTGCTTAGGAAAAATTCAAGAATATCACTTAAGTGGAAATTTCAATTGTTCTCTCCAGTTTGATCACTGTGAGTCTGTGACTATCCAGAGGAAATATTTGGATTATTAGATTCTTCCGGTCTTTACTATTATGGTAAATTATATAATGAGGAATTAGCATCTTAGGACATCTTTCCATTGTTCCTATTATGTCGTGCAAGAAGAGGTGCTACTAAACAGTGTTTGATGCAACTTTCTGTTGGTTTGTTAAAAAGTAGAAAACGCTTGGGCTGGTCAGTCAGCAAAGAGTACCAGAAGCGTGTCTTCTGAGGAATCTGTACTATGAGTGCAAGTAGAGTTAAATTTGATTTATCATCTAAAGTTGGAATCTATCAGAGGTCTAAGGGGCGTGGATTTCTCGGAACCACCGAGTCTTTGTTAGCGTATTGTGCCATACTTTGAAGTTCTGACATGTTAGATTTTGATGGCCACAGTATATAAACACCAATTCTCATATTTCCAGCTGATGGTCAAACACCTAGCTGATATTGCTCAACTTTCTTTAATTTTAGTGAACATATGGTCCCATTGGACAATTGAAATATTATTCTTCAATGAAGGAGGTCTCATATTCAATTCCCAGCGGAGGAGGCATACTACTAGGTGATTTCTTCCCACCTGTCCAAGCCTTGGTGGACAGAGTTGTCCTCTACTTATGCCGGTGGGATGTAGCAGGTACCTGTGAAATAAGTCGAGGTGTGCGCGCTCTCGGACACCATGGTTATCAAAAAAAATATTCTTCAATCTAAAATCTGCAAAAATTGTATGTAGTTAAGCTGCATATATCAATCATGTTTGACTGACGACAACTTGCAAAAGAGAGGCTACAACATGTGTAGTTGGTGCTATCAATGTGAGAGAGATGGAAGTAACTAGGACATATTCTTGCATTACAAGTGACAGCTAAACTCTGGGATATGTTTCTGAATTTGCTCAACTTGAAATGGGCAATGCCATAATCTCAAGAGCTACTATATTGCTGGAATGGAGAAGTTATCACCAAGAAGAAAAGAAGGAAGTGGAACACAATCCCTGCATGCATCTGGTGGATAATTTGGAAGGAGAGGAACCTCAGGTGTTTCGAAATAGAGCACAGCCAAATAGTAAAATCAAGATTGACTACGTATTCTTGTTGTCATTTTTTGTGTAAAAAATGAACAAATAGAGCTCAGAGAAGCTCATAGAGTTCATCAGTGTTATAAAGGACTGGGAAGTTTCCTTTTGTAGTCATGTAACTACCCACATGCCCAGATCCTTGCAGATTAGGTGCAGTCTTTTGCTCTAGAGCACGTCCTTGGTGCTGCCTATTAAGCTTTAGTTTCCCTGATCCAGAATTTTTTTTTATTAAGCTTTAGTTTCCCTGATCCAAAAAGAATCTATGTAGTTAAGCTGGAAATTGGATGTTGAATTGTAGTACAAGCGGGAATTGAAAGATTAAGAAAACTAATTAATCTAGGGGATATTGAGTCAGGTAATATACATTTTTTTCATCTTTGTTAAGTTTATCAGACTTCAACTATCGAATATCTCATTTGACCCTTTTCTCCCTTGATTCTCTTTTTTAGACTGATATCCTTGTATTTTTGTGAACTTAAGTTAGAGACTTTACCCAAACTACTTGCTATCTTCTGGATTTTTCTGTCTTATCAAAATGATTTAACTCCACGTGCCTATAATAACAAGGGAAAAGTAATCTGTGCCATTATGCGACTGTTCTTGTGTATAGGATGTACTTTTGAGGGTCATACCCCTGTATGTTGCCGCCTTTAACTCTTTTGGCTAATCTAATCTTAGGTGAAGTTTATCAATCCTCTACTACGGTCACCAATAGTTGGTGATGTGGCATATGGAACCTTGGTGAAGCTTTCAAAGTGTACTGCTACTCCACTTTGTAACTGGGCTCTTGAAATCGCAACAGCCTTAAGGTTAATTATGTCAGAGGATGTTAATGTCTTATGGGGTCAACTTCCTTCTGCTGGTGAGGAGGTATCAAATGAAAGGCCTGGTCTCTTTGAGCGTGTAACAAATGGCTTATCCATCTCTTGCAAAACTGGTCCTCTCCCTGTGGATTCATTTACCTTTGTTTTCCCTGTAAGTTTGTGATCTGATTATGTCTAGCATACTCCTATAACTTTACTTTTCTGGTAGTTATTCTTTCCTTGTCACTGAGACACTGACTTGTTCTGATATATATATTTTGTTTTTTGCTGCATGCATAGATAATGGAGAGAATATTGTTATCTCCCAAGAAGACCAGACTTCATGATGATGTTCTCAAGATAATGTTCTTGCATTTGGATTCGTTCTTACCCCTACCTAGAGTTCAAATGCTCTCAGTTACGATCACTACAGCTTCTTGTTGTTTATACCTTGATTATCATTCCTGTAATCTATTTTTGACGGTTATCTTGGTATTTTTTAGGTTCTTTATCATGTCCTGGGTGTTGTTCCTGCTTATCAAGCATCTATTGGACCGGCATTAAATGAGTTATGCCTTGGGCTGCGACCAGCTGAAGTTGCACCTGTATGTGATGTGGTTATGAATTTCTTCTGTGAGCTTCCACATAACACGTATAATCTCGTGTTTTTCATGGTCTTTGCAGGCTTTATGTGGTGTTTATGCTAAAGATATCCATGTAAGAATGGCTTGCTTAAATGCTGTGAAATGCATTCCTGCTCTGGCTAGTCATTCCGTCCCTCAAAGTAGTGAAATTGCCACCCGCATCTGGCTTGCTTTACATGATCCTGAAAAGGTATTACATTCTTGTAATAATTTATTTACTAGTGATAAATGCTTAACTCTCCATTTTCAGCTACCTTAATATAAGTAATGATATATTGTTCAGATTTGCACGATGACCACTGTGGGATAATACTTTGATCAAGTTGAATGAATCCCGTGCATATGTTTAGTGTCTATTTCTATTATTGTTGTACTCTTGTCTAATATATAGGTGGGCATATAACTGGAATCAAGTACGGTATGTTTTCAAATTTCAGTAGTAGCAAAAATCAAGATTTCATGTCGGAAAAGAGTTTAGACTTTTAGTCTAGCTGAACATTCCACAATATAATGAGCTCCAATGTGCTTGCCCGGGCCAGGAGGCAACTGGATTTAATTCTTTTCTCCTGTTTTTTTTTTTCTGGAAAGGTATTTCTATTCCCCTAGTGAGTTTGAGATTTTAATGTTATGGTTTCTTCTTGTGACATAAAACATCCCTGCACACCTTTTGAATTGTTTAACAGCTCCCATATCATTCTAGTTGGGTATAAGTGGCATCTACGTTGTCTGGACTTGTAAGTTGAAAGTTCAACTTGAAAAACATAAACTAGAAACATAAATAAATTAGAGGAGATACGGATACACTATGTGATGTCGTCATAAAAAAAATGGGTACACTATGTGATGTTGTCCAACTACTGTTGGCGTAACAAAAGTGCAAAACCAACATGCATCTAAATATTTTGGGTTCTGTGCTTCATAGAATTGGTCCTACTCATGAAGCATCTTGGTAACTAATTGTAGTAGGAGGGTGTATAAATGCGTTATTTATTTTGTCCTCTGGTTGGCTAGTCTGTGTAGA
This sequence comes from Anisodus acutangulus, assembly GCA_029783415.1. NCBI lineage: Eukaryota > Viridiplantae > Streptophyta > Magnoliopsida > Solanales > Solanaceae > Anisodus > Anisodus acutangulus. Next base: position 26,176,187 of record CM056495.1, read on the forward strand.
TCTGGTTTGGTTCCTTCCCTTACCTGTTACTTAGAAGAAATTGGGCAATTATTGCATGTATTTGGTTCACTGTTTGGACTGAAATAAATAAATGATGTTTTGACGGTTCTGTGTGTTCCACTAATAAGATACAGTCCAATTGTATATTTTTGTTTTGTTTATGGTGTAGGATAGAACACATAAATGAATCTGAAACAGTTACAAACATTAGAATCCCTACAAAATTAGACAGGGCACACTTTCGTTGTTTGTGCTTTTGCTAACATTGTACAGTCCCAATAGCACATCCTTGGCGCTGTTCTAATTTATAAATTAATTTACCTTTCCAAAAAGAAATTGGGCAATTGCCTGACTAACAAAATGATCCTGCCCAGATTATACAGTTCCCTTTCCTGGTAGTTGAAAGTGACAAAATGAAAGTGACAAAATGCAATGGGTTGATCTTAGGTAAATCGTAGGAGCAATAACTTCAGTATCTGAACAGTATGGTCTTATGGTATCTGCTGAATTAGTTGACCGACTATAAGTCTAGAGTATTTTAAGTTAGGTTGTCTATGTAAAAGCAATTCAGACATTCATTTCAAATGTTGTGTACGTGTTGTTGTGATTCAGTATTTCTATTTTGTCCAAAATTTTATCATGACAGTATGAACTGTGTGTGTCTCTTTTCAGTGTGTTGCTGAAACTGCTGAACACATCTGGGATCATTACGGATATGACTTAGGGACAGATTACTCTGGCATTTTCAAAGCTCTTTCCCATGTTAATTATAATGTGCGAGTGGCTGGCGCTGAGGCCTTGGCTGCTGCTTTAGATGAAAGTCCAGATACAATACAGGTTATTTAGCTTCTATGTTCTGTTTTCTGGAAGTGTATAAAACAAATTCTTAATTGACTAGTGTGGATGTCTTTTGGATAAACCACTCTTTCAGGAATGTCTCTCAACTTTATTTTCTTTGTACATCCGTGATGTTGGTTCTGCTGGAGACAACATTGATTTTGGCTGGATAGGCAGACAAGGAATAGCATTGGCTTTACTTTCTGTGGCAGATGTTCTTAGAGCAAAAGACCTTCCTGTTGTTATGACATTCCTAATTTCAAGGGCACTGGTAATAATTTCTTTCTCTGAATGAGGAGTTGTTAATCATGTCGAAGTTTTAATGTATCATACTGGATGATAAAACCTAAGAACTATTTTAAACCCAAGAACTTTTTTTTCTTTTTGCTCTCTCTCTCTCTCAAAGATTGCTAATGATATCACTAACAGGTGTGCTCAAGTTCTTATTTACTTCCGTGCTGATTTTGGCAATGAAGTTCTTCTAAGAGTCTTGTTATAGTGATACTAAACATGGGTACTCTCTGACAGTTGAAGATCCTTGCTGAGATGTTTCTTATCTTGGTTTTAAGGAGCTCCCTCCTTATATTAAAAGCATTATAGCACACATCTCTCAATAAGTAGTAGCTGTTTTATGAAGTGTGGTGCTTCACTTGGTTTTGTAAACCTTCAAAACAGAACTTTTCGGAAATATATGAAATTTCATAAGAAAAGGTTTATCCTATTTGGGTTTGAGTAATGGGGGCTTTGGAATCGCAGGCAGATCCTAATGCAGATGTTAGAGGAAGAATGATCAATGCCGGCGTAGCTATTATTGACAAACATGGAAGAGATAATGTGTCATTGCTATTCCCTATTTTCGAAAACTACTTGAACAAAAAGGTACGAGATATTTGTGCCAACATCATCTATTTGTTTTACTGCTTAGAGGTTGTATATCTTTGGGTTGGGGATGAATGATCGGTGTTTGAGTTTCTCGTGTCGACTCCTATTGTCCTTTTGTGGCAGTTAAAAGCTAGTTATAGTCTTCGAAAATATATCATATGTTAAAATATTTGACAATGACCAACTGATTGTTGATTGTGCAGGCTTCAGATGAGGAGAAATATGATCTGGTCCGTGAAGGTGTGGTAATATTTACCGGAGCTCTGGCAAAGCATTTGGCCAAGGTGATCGATCTTAGTAAACAATGGTGACTTCTTAAGATTCTGGTTTCTAATGCCATATCTATTTTGGAATAGGATGACCCTAAGGTTCACACAGTTGTAGAGAAGTTGCTGGATGTACTGAATACTCCTTCTGAAGCTGTTCAGCGAGCTGTCGCTACCTGCCTTTCTCCACTTATGCAAGCAAAGCAGGTTAGTTCAACATCTTCTAGAAAGCTTCTTTATCCTATGCAACTGTAACAAACGAGAAACTTTGCCACCTGCCATGACTGTAAATCTTGAACAATCTGCAGTTACTACACTCCTCGCCTAACAGGTAAAGGTGTCTGCTTTTGTTTACCCCTAGGCTACGTAGAATCTTCATAACGTACATGTGTCAGAAGGATTGGGTACTTTATCTAGATCCTACAGAATACGCCTTAAACTTGCTAAAATTTAGATGTATGTGACCAATAAATAAAGGAGACGTGCCTGTACCCACCCAATCCATATCCATGTCCATGTCCATGTCCATCTCCATATCCATATCCATATCCATATCCATATCCATATCCATATCCATATCCATATCCATAGACGAGTCTACGTATAATAGGTTTACTGCATGGAATGATATATCTTATATTCTAGTGAGTTGTGCTAGTTTACATCCCTCCTCTAGAAGGGTTCTTACTTTTAGCAAAGCAAGTAAAAGGAACCAATGTGACAATCTTTGGAACCATCCATTTTTTTTTTGATCAAGTAAATGTATTTCATTTCATAAACAAGGCCATAACTGGCCGTATACAAGTGGTATGCCAAAAGGTAAAGAATCTACAAAAGCCTATGATTCTCTACAAACTCCACCCAATCATCTATACAATAAGAGACCTTCTGAGTGCACCATCTGCCTATGATTCTCTACAAACTCCACCAAATCATCTATACAAGTGGAATCATCTGTTATCTTCCTAATTTGCATGAATCGTGCAGTTATGCCTTAAAGTTCTACGATGAGTAAAATCCAATATCTTAAGCCATGTTGAATTTTGGTTCCTTTTTCCTTCAGGCTATCAGTGTTCTGAGGTTGTAACTGGAGACTTGTTTGGTTAACTACAGACCTACTCTTATGTATTTACCATGTTAATCCTGATAGTTCCTTGAGATATTTCTGAAGGAATTCATGTCTCACATAGCTTTTAAGTTTGTTTTGTAATTCAAATTTCTGCAAGGGATTTTGTTCATTTCAACCTTAAACATTTAGTTGGAAATGATGGCAAGTAATAATGAGGAGGAAAGTGGTATATGATCTCCACTTTCTCTTCCAATCTAGTTCAGGGAGCAGAATTATTCTTCCTGTGCTGCTATGCTCTAGCATTCTCTCTCCTCCTCCTTCTGTACAGGATACAGTCAAGGAAATATAAATTACTAATTTGTGTCCTAGTTCCGTTTCTATAGTTTTGACTTTGTTTTTCCAGATTTTTTTTCTTTGAAAATTTTCTTCCTTAGTAATCCCTCTTTCTTTCTGCTGTCCCAATTTTTTTGGTTAGTTTATACCTAATTTGCAAGCTGAAACTGGATTCTCTTTTTGCCCATCTCTTCTCTTGCACCAGGAGGATGCACCATCTCTGGTTTCTAGGCTTTTGGATCAGCTAATGAAGAGTGACAAATACGGAGAGCGTCGTGGTGCAGCATTTGGACTTGCAGGGGTGGTTAAGGGATTTGGAATATCTTGCCTGAAGAAATATGGCATTGTAGCGGCATTACATGAAGGTTTTGCTGACAGGTTAGTCATCTGGCATGTTTCAATCACTCTAAATTGGAGGTTGAGTTATTCTGTGATTTGTTTTGAAACTGGTAAATTGTATTCCTCAGCTTTAAGGATATGCTGGAGTCCTTCAGAAGTGTTAATCTAAAAACAGAAAGAGAAAAGAGATACTTACAGGGATTTTAATAAGTCTACAAAATGATCTATATCCTCTAATCCTATTTCTTTACACCAGAAGTAGAAAGATACTATACGATTCCATTTTACTTTCTGAACGGAATTGGATCTATCTTTAAAACACCTCCCATTCCTTTCTTTCCAGATGGTCCACCAAATACAATGTGGGATCATCCTCCACTACTTCTTCTAATTCTTGCTGCCTCCTCTTCTCATCCAGCAACTTGGTAGATCTGCAGTATGCTCAGGCATAGTCCATCTTGTCTCAGTCAAGTTGAGAAATAAGGACCATAGTTCTGCTGTGAATTTGCAGTGAATAAAGAGGTGATTGTTGGTTTCATCAGTTCCATTCCATAGAAAACATCTGGAGACTGATGTTGTTTCCTTTTTTCTTCAAGACTTCATGGGTCAAACAAGCTGTCTTTGCCACCAACCAAGTGAAACATTTTACCTTGGTTGGTGCTGGACACTTTCAAATTTTTATCCAATTTTTTTTGTGCGACCCGTTCTGCCCTCTGCCCTCCTCTCTATAAGCCCTGCTTAATGAGAATTGTCCATCACTATTGTGCCTCCATCTCAAAGTGTCTGTATCATTGTTGGTGCCTTGGAAGTTACCAATCCTGTTCAGCAGATCAGCCACCCTATCTATCTCCTGGTCATTCAAAGATCTTCTGAAAGTATCCCTGTAAACTCCAGATATCATTGATAGTCACCTCTGGGTTATTGCATAAAATAACAAGTCTGGATAAGTATCCATAAGAGGGACTTGCTCATTCCAAGCATCCTTCCAGAATCTTGTTTTTTCCCATCACCTACTTTCATCTTCAAGTTCCTTTCCAGTTTTGGCCAAAGTGCTCTTATAGTCTTCCAAATTCAAACTCCATAAGTACCATTGCACACATTTGTACACCAGTGATTGAGTTCGCCAAACTTGCATTTGATAACCTCCTTCCACAATGCATTTTCCTCAATGTTGTATCTCCATAGCCATTTCATCAATAAGCTGTTATTTTGTAACCTCAAATTTCTCATACCCGACCCACTCCTTTCTTTCCCCTGCATTGCTACCTTCCACTTCACCAAATTGTAACCTTTGCCCTCTTTATTCCCTTGCCACAAGAATTCCCTTCGGAATCTGTCCAGTTTTTTCTGGATGTTGGATGGTAAGGGGAACAGAGACATAACATAAGTAGGCAAAGAGTCCAGAACAGAATTGATCAAGATAAGCCTTCCTCCCAAAGATAAGTATTGAGCCTTCCAACTAAGCCAGTTTCTTTTCTGTTTTCTCCACTATCCCATCCCAAATTCCCTCTGCTTTGTGATTGCTGCCTAGAGGCATGCCAAGATAAGTTGTAGGCAAGTTTCCACTTTACATCCTAAAATGTGAGCAAGGGTCTGTAAGTTTGGCACCTCCTTAATTGGAAACAGACTAGTTCTCCCCCAGTTGATCTTCAATCCTGATCAGGCCTAAAAAATTGTCAGAATCATTCTAATGTAACCAATCTGTTCAACTTTTGGCTCACAAAAAATCACAGTATCATCTGCATATTGCAGATGACATATCTCCTTTATCTGCGAATTCGAACTTTTTGGTATTTTCTGTTTCTTCAGATGATATGATGGGTCAATCATTTGCTTCATCCCCTGTTATTCCCTATTTTAAAGCCTTTAATCCACCTGTTCTGCATAGCTATTCTCATCATACTATCAAATCCCTCCTTAGCTAATATAAAGAGAAAAGGAGACAATGGATCTGTGTCTGAGTCCTCTCTCTGAAGGAAAAAACCCAACAGGTTCTCCATTCACAAGAACAGAGAACCTGACAGTTTTAATGCAAAAATCAATCCACTTCAACCATTTCTCACAAAGCCCATCTGTCTCAGGATATTCAACAGAAATTCCCAATTAACATGGTCATAAGCTTTTTCAATGTCCAGTTTACACATAACCCCTGGTTCTGCACCTTTAAGCCTTGAGTCCACACACACTAGCAGCAAGTGCAGCATCCATGCTTTGTCTCCCTTTTATAAATGCCATCTGATGCTTATTTACTAGACTGTTAATTACCAGCTCAAGTCTTTCAGCCAATAATTTTTCCACAATCTTGGAAATGCCACCTATGAGACTTTTATAGGTCTGAAGTCTTTCAACTCTGAGGCACCTGCTTTTTGGGGATCAATGCTATGAAATTTGCATTGAAGCTTCTCTCAAACTTCTGATTATCATGAAAATACTGGATAGTTTTCTGTATGTCATCTTTCAAAATCTCCCAGAAGGCCAAGTAAAATAACATAGGAAATCCATCAGGCCCAGGGGCCTTCTCCATGGTACACAACTTAATGCACTCCAAAATCTCTGCCTCATCAAACTGCCTTTGTAACCACTCTTGCTCTTGCTCTTCCTCTGAAATCCTTGTTGCTTCGTGTAGCCCAAACTCTGGCCTCCACCTTGAGTTATTCTGTGATTTAACTCAGTAATTCTCTCTCCTTTTCCAAGGATTTATGAAATGTTATGAATAACAACCCAGTTGAGACATAATATTGTAGAATTTGTGAGAAGAACTCATTCTTCTATCTACCTTTATCTTTGTGTGCTAGACATTGTTGATATGAAATTTCAAGGTTATGATCGCTTGACATATAGGCTTTTATATCAATGGTAATTGATAAAAATCTTCTATATGCCTTTGTGGCTCGATTATTTGCTTTTGCTTATGTCTTAAAATGTAAAATAGATTAATGTTCTTTTGGCTTAATTTATCACTTAAATCTCCTTGTCTGCACCTGTCTGCAACAAGAAAAAAGGGGAAAAGTGACTTTGTTATCTTTCAGCTTGCCACCTCTTTTCTTTATAGTTGCTACTAAAGTTCGACCTCATAATTTTAGAGGACCTTTTCATGAAATGTCTACATCTTATTAGCTGTGTCCTGACCGTAGTTATATGTTTCTAATATGATCTGGGAGTTGTTCATGCAGTTACCGTATTTATACAGTAGTATTGAAAAGGATTGGACCTGTTAGAGCGGAATAAACAAAATAGGACCCATACATCCAATCCCAACTAATGTGGGATTGAAGTGTAGCTTGTTGTTTTCTATTATAGTATTGAATTTTAGGTCATTTCTTGAGTCGTATTTCAGCTAGCAATAATTGACATTCAACATTGTTTCTCTGATATGACTATGTCACGAGGTTGCAGATTTCATTATATATCAGTAACTGCACCTCTACATATGAAAGTTTCTCTTTCCAGGATCTGAATCAATTTTTATTTGCAGGAATTCGGCTAAGAGCCGTGAAGGAGCACTGCTTGCATTTGAATGCTTCTGTGAGAAGCTTGGGAAGTTATTTGAACCGTATGTCTGCATGTGTCTCAATTTATTTTTCTTTTCTCCAGAAAATGATACAAATGAAATGCTTATCCTTGTATGTAATTTAAACTTGGATTTGTAATTAATAAGCTTCGTTTCACCTGTCTCCCTGTTTTTCCTTCAGGTATGTAATTCAAATGTTACCGTTCCTCTTGGTTTCATTCTCTGATCAAGTGGTTGCGGTGCGTGATGCTGCTGAATGTGCTGCTCGGGCAATGATGTCTCAGCTTAGTGCTCAAGGAGTGAAACTAATTCTTCCATCACTTTTAAAGGTTCTTAATTTAGCTTTTCCCCTTTACCTTAGCTCAGTGCAATTGACTCTGTCCGTACTATTTTGGTTTAGTGATCTGGTTAACTGGATGAATAGTAATCCTGCAAAATGTAGTTTATGCGCACTTAGAGAGTACTTTTATGAAGACATGCTTGAAATTCTTTTCCGGTGTACAACTATTCCAAGAGGCTCGTGTGGTTAAAGTAAAAAATTATAGGTCTTGAGAATGCTCTTCTGATGATAAGAAATTGTTGCACAGGGGGCCATGTTGGTTAACCTTGAGGACTCTTTGGTTGCTTAGGAATAGAGAAACTGTAACCTTAATGCACACTTGCTCTTTGATTTTTGAAGAACAAGTGTAACGTTTCATAAATGCTTATATTGTCGGTTAAATTAACATTTGGCATCTGTGTATTTCATCTGAAATGACAGAATTGGATCCTAAGTTCCTTTGTTGTAAAACCTATATGGGTCTAAGATTACCAGAAAAACTTTGATATTCTGCTGTAGTTGATGAGTCCGCTATTAAGTATCTTCCCAGATTCGCTAAACTCATTTATTAGTTAGCCTTCATTAAATGCGACCACTGTTTACATTACTTTTCTGCATCAGGGCCTTGAAGATAAAGCTTGGAGAACCAAGCAGAGTAGTGTACAACTTCTTGGTGCTATGGCCTACTGTGCTCCACAGCAATTGTCACAATGTCTCCCTAAGATTGTGCCCAAGTTAACCGAGGTTTGTCCTTTTGCATGCAAACTTAGTACTTACTGTCTCTGACTACAGTGCCTTTCTAGTCTCATTTTCATACTGCTTTGGTAATACTATACAGGTGCTTACTGACACTCATCCCAAGGTTCAATCAGCTGGACAGACGGCCCTTCAACAGGTTAAATAATCTCATGATAAAGTTTCTCTTACTCTCCGTGTTCTACTTCTTGCTATTTATTGTTTATTTATATGTCTTTTGTTGAGTATAGGTTGGGAGTGTTATAAAGAACCCTGAGATATCTGCACTTGTCCCTACTCTTCTAATGGGTCTTACAGATCCCAATGAGTATACAAGATACTCCCTTGATATTCTCCTCCAGGTAAATATGTTTACTGATAACATGTTATCTGGTTTCTATGTACCTCTTTGAAAATCTGATTTTTAGTACTTTCTGATTAGCTAATTCCTTGTTCTTATTCTTTCAGACAACCTTTGTGAATTCAATTGATGCTCCTTCTCTCGCGCTGCTAGTACCAATTGTACACCGAGGACTTCGTGAAAGGAGCGCCGAGACTAAGAAGAAAGCTGCACAAATTGCTGGAAATATGTGTTCATTAGTGACAGAGCCTAAGGACATGATACCCTACATAGGACTACTGCTCCCTGAAGTTAAAAAGGTACGTCTGAAAATAATTGGAGTAACATTATGATGAGTGCAAAAGTTCACTCAACATTATTTTCATACGATTTCAGGTACTTGTGGATCCAATTCCTGAAGTTCGATCTGTTGCTGCAAGAGCCATTGGTTCTCTTATACGGGGGATGGGAGAAGAAAACTTCCCAGACCTGGTGCCTTGGTTGTTGGATACTTTGAAGTCTGATGGAAGCAATGTTGCGCGTTCTGGGGCTGCACAAGGACTAAGTGAGGTATACTTATCTCATTCGGCGTTTCTTGGTTATCTCTCTCTCTCTCTCTCTCTCTTCTCTTGTTATAAGGAGTTGAAAACCTCTCGTGTTCGGATTTTATTTCTAGAAGAAGCTGTCATTGGGGAGGCAAGCGTATGCTTTTTCATGTAGAGTAAATTTTGGATATTAATTCAAAGTTAGCATTAGCATGGTCTCTTACCTGTGCTATTTAATCAAAGTAACTATAATAGATCTCTTTTGGAATTTAAAGTTCTTTCAATATTGTCGCCAAGATTAAAGTTTTATGCTGTATGTACACTTTGCTTGCCCTCTTGCGTTGGTTTAGCGGGTGGTTTTAACTTTGAAATAAGTTGGTGACATTGTTCATAAACAAGTTGAAATGGATTTTGAGCATCTTTATCTTATTGGCTCTCTCTCTTTTAAACTTGGCTGTCGTGGAGTGAGGACCAAGAAACAATAATTAACGAGCGTAGAAAAATCTGTGCCTTTCGGGTGCAACATCAAGGAGTTCTGGGGGTGGTGGGTGTGTGTGGAGCCAGTAATGCAGAATGGAGAGACTGCTTTTGAGCCGCTTTGGGTTCTCATTTTCACATTCAACCTACAAGTGTTTTTCCTCTTTCCCAGGTATTGGCTGCATTAGGAATGGAGTACTTTGAGAACATACTTCCTGATGTGATACGGAATTGTTCTCATCAAAAGGCATCAGTTCGTGATGGGCACTTGGCACTCTTTAGGGTAAGCATTTGCATTTTTTGAAGTTTGTGTTCAGAAAGATGGATAACGTCTACTTCTGTATATTTTCTCATATGAATTTTTTGGCTACTTGTAGTATCTGCCAAGATCTTTAGGCGTCCAATTCCAGAACTATTTGCAGCAAGTTCTGCCAGCGATCTTAGATGGTAAATCTCTCTCTTTCTCTCTCTCTCTCTCTCTCTCACACACACACACACACACACGCTCGCATGCGCACACTCACTCAAAAATAGACATAAAAATTGTATTCGTTCTTTCAAGTTGGCAGAAACAATTGATGTATTATGAGTGGGTATCATTTATGTTTACTTGCGTTGAGATATTTCTTGAATTAACAATATATACTATAATAGGTTTGGCCGATGAGAATGAATCTGTGCGTGAAGCAGCACTCAGCGCTGGCCATGTTCTGGTGGAGCACTATGCAACTACGTATGCCTTCTTTGTTATCTTCCATATCTAGTTTTAAGCTAGACTCCTGAGTTTAGTTTTGGGGTCACGTTAATTGCTGTAAATTTGCTATGAGATTTACTTGATTTAGATATACAGAATGGAAGACGCTATCTTGAAGTGAATGATAATACTGTTATGATTACAATTTGAATGATAATTGATCTGTTGACCATTTTGTTACTCCATCCTCTTCTTTGGTTCCAGATCTTTGCCTCTGCTTCTTCCGGCTGTGGAAGAAGGTATTTTCAATGATAACTGGCGTATCAGGCAGAGTTCTGTAGAGTTGCTGGGTGACCTTTTGTTCAAGGTATGTGTCGCACTTCAGCATCATACTGTAGGAAGCAGTTTTATTAATGTAATATTTTCTTCTAGGTTGCTGGAACATCTGGAAAAGCTCATCTGGAGGGTGGTAGTGATGATGAGGGTGCCAGTACTGAGGCTCAAGGACGAGCTATTATTGAGATACTCGGGAGGGACAAGCGCAATGAAATCCTTGCTGCCTTGTATATGGTTCGAACTGATGTCAGCATAACCGTACGCCAGGTAGTGTTTATTTCAAACACTGTGGGATGCTTCAAGCATGGTGCTCGACTTGTTTGGAGATGCTGCTTATTGTAATTAATGAACTTCAATTACTTTGTATTTTCTTTCTTTTCAGGCTGCTTTGCATGTTTGGAAGACCATTGTTGCAAATACTCCTAAAACGTTGAAAGAGATAATGCCTGTATTGATGAGCACATTGATAAGTTCTCTAGCATCTTCATCCTCTGAAAGGAGACAGGTCTGTTGTTACCCTTGTTTATGGTTAACAAGAATGTATTAAGTAGTTGTGGAGATGAGAATTCTTTGGTCTGAAATTTGCAGGTTGCTGGACGAGCACTGGGTGAGCTTGTTAGGAAGCTTGGAGAAAGAGTCCTTCCCTTGATTATCCCAATATTATCACGGGGTCTAAAAGATCCTAATCCAAGTAGAAGACAAGTGAGTACTTTACTTCTTCCGTATGCTTCCAGGTGTTGTAAATAGTTTCTCTCTGTGTTTTCAGGTGGTTGATAGAATTTTTTGCCTTCTTTGATTTAATAAAAGGCAACCCCAGGGGTGAGGTTATATGGACATACCAGTTTATTGATACCAACAACAATTACATAGTTTATAAGCATTATTCATATGTTAATTGTCAAATATCTCACAGCGGGTGGGTATAGGAACTTTGGTCTCTTCATATGGTCTTAGGCAATCCTCACATCTTGAGATAGCTTTTGTGGTTGAGTTAGACCCATGATCCATTTCTTTATCATTAATCAGTAATTTAGTATAGAAAATGCAATACTTGATGATAATCTTAGTTCATCTATCCAAATTTGGAGTTGCAATTTCATTGCGACTTGAGTTAAGGTTTATCTTAGTGAGATAACTTAGTACAACTGAAGTGTATTTAGGGGAGTCATTATTTTGAGAGCAAAGTAATATGAGTGAGCTTCTGTGTTAGAAATGTTCTGTAAGTCTTGTTAATAGGAAAGAGAAGTGTCATTCTCCAGGAATTCTTCAATTCTGGCTGGAAGGAGTTAGCCTTCAAAATTCAAAGATGCGCTAGATGTTTATAAGTCAAAGCTAATTTGGTCCTTACACTTTTGTTTCTTTTTCCGGTGTAAAGAGGAATGTGTAAATGAAGTAAAATCAATAGTTAGCCTCTTAAAATCCCTACACGATTGGAAGATGATTCTTTCTTTGTTTTTTTCTTACTTCTACTTATTTCAGCATCTTCTACAGTGATCAGCTAGTCAGCTACAATATAACACCAATTTTATTCGATGTCCCTGAAGGGACAAATATAATATATTTCAAATTTCTAAAAAGGAGTAGCTTAAGAGGCTAAGAGAAAAACAATATGATATCAGAGTAGGAAAATGTCATTCATTCGAGTCTCATCATCACCTAACATAAAAAACTTCCACGTGCTTGGCCCAAGAAAAAACAATTAAGCCCACATGTGGGGCATTGTGCAGACCTAAATTAAGTAAATATGTTTCGTCTAAAAAATCTCGTATTTTTATAGTAGGCGGTTCATACTCTTAAATTTCCCAATTATGTTGCTCGACTTCTTCCCTAATACTGTACTGGTACAATATAGCTATGATCTCATGGTGACTGGTGAGTATATCATTCTGTCTTTGATAGGATGAATAATTAGTCTTATTTGTACTTTTCCCACAAAAGGTGCGAGAAATTGTCTGCAACTACAAAAACTTTAGCGTCCTTTTCCATTCATTTGACATGGGCTTACCTTTGCACTTGCAATAACAATGTACCATCAAGATGTCGATCTTTACTACTTGTTACTTTCAGGGTGTCTGCATTGGTCTAAGTGAAGTAATGGCCAGTGCTGGCAGGAGTCAATTGCTGAGTTATATGGATGAGCTTATCCCCACAATTCGGACAGCACTTTGTGATAGGTGTGGTATCTTTTGCTTATATTACTATGAAAATAACATTTTTTTGAATTTGCATTCCAAAGTAATTCTTTGGTTCTATATTCAACAGTACACCCGAGGTTCGTGAATCAGCAGGCCTGGCATTTAGTACTCTTTACAAGGTAAACCCTCCAGAAATTTCCAATCTTTGAGATATTTTACCGAGAACTTCTCAGCATTAATCTTTGCATTTGGTGGTTTGTAACATAGAATGCTGGAATACAAGCAATCGATGAGATTGTTCCAACAATTCTTCATGCACTGGAGGATGAGGAAACCTCAGATACTGCTCTGGATGGCTTAAAACAAATTCTGAGGTAGGCTATTGTATGTCTAGATAAGACATGTTTTTATGTATTATCTTATCTTTATGTCCTAAAATTTGTTGTCGCTATTTCAGTGTCAGGACCACAGCCGTGCTGCCACACATCCTCCCAAAGCTCGTTCATCTCCCACTTTCGTACGTATATATGCTTTCTTCTTCCAATAGCTTTTGTGTACCTTGTGGTTGTGCAGTACTCACCAATATATCTGCACACACCTACAGTGCCTTCAATGCGCATGCCTTGGGAGCTTTAGCGGAAGTTGCGGGACCTGGTCTTGATTCGCACCTTAGTACTGTCCTTCCTGCTTTACTGAATGCAATGGGTTCTACCGACATGGTATGTCTCCTCACAGATATGTGCATTCATTTCTGTGGTTTTCACATTCATGTTGTGATTTTCAATGGGTATGTTGTTGTGATTTTCAATGGTGTAAAACAGGAAGTTCAAAATTTAGCAAAGAAGGCAGCAGAAACTGTTGTGTCAGTTATTGACGAGGAAGGCATGGAGTCTTTGTTGTCAGAACTACTGAAAGGAGTTGGGGATAGTCAGGCATGCTCTTTCTTTGTTGTCTTGTTATTTTTGTAACTCGTTTATTGCTGTTCTGTTCTCTCATGATGCTTTATACTTGTAATTCCAGGCTTCAATTAGACGAAGTTCAGCGTATCTTATTGGATACCTGTTCAAAAATAGCGACTTGTATCTTGATGATGAAGCTCCAAACATGATATCGACCCTCATTATATTGCTTAGTGATCCGGATTCTGATACTGTGGTGGTAATGTCAAGGTCACTGCATTTCGTTTGAATGTTAATTTGTTTGGTTATCTTACCACTAATTTTACAGGTTGCATGGCAAGCTCTGACTAATGTTGTGAGTTCAGTTCCTAAAGAGGTTCTTCCAACATACATCAAGTTGGTTCGTGATGCTGTATCTACATCAAGAGATAAGGAACGTAGAAAGAAAAAGGTTGCAATTTTCTGTATTTCATACTTCTTTGATTTTATGTTTTAAAAACATGCATGTCACATTGTTTTCTGTTGTTTGGTGAGTCTATATGTTGAGATTTTAATGTTCTTCTTAATGAATATGTAGGGAGGACCAGTTCTTATACCTGGTTTTTGTCTTCCGAAAGCTCTTCAGCCGTTGCTTCCTATTTTTCTCCAGGTATCATCATCATCATCATCATCGTCATCATCATCATCATCATCATTACTTCTGTTGTTGTTGTTGTTTTTATAACTATTGTTATTTTTTTATCAGGTATTCCAGCTTATTTCTTTGTAAATTCACGATAGATGTCATGTTTTTCTTTTGGTGGTGGGTGTTTTTTGGTGGCTAGGGTTAAGTTGCTATTGTTAGAGAGGAAAAAGCTTCTGAGAGTACATCAGAATATCAGTCTTCAAGTTCAACACATTTATATGTTTTGTATTGCTGTGGCGGGAGGGACGAGGGGGTTTAATAAACTGCATCTCGGAGTTGATTATATTTTTCGTTGTTTTACAAAAAAGAATCATTTCCACGTGCATATGTGATAGGACCACTGTGCTATGTTTGGTTACGTTTGAGATGCGCTCGTGTCAATAAAGTTTAACTTTGTCGTGTGCTATACATCGGAACTGTGCCTTGTACGTTGGACCTGTGCTTTGTCTGATCCGATTATAATATTTCAGTACTTACATAATTCTTACATAATTCTTAATGGCCTTTTCTTTTCATTACATCACCCATTTTTAGTATTTCACGGAAACAGCCTTCTCCTCTCCCTTAACCCCCATGAAAGGCTTTTTCATTGTGGAGAGTATATTTGCATTGTAAATCCGACAGAAACCTCCTCTTGGAGATCAGGTTTGAAACCCCCTGCCTACGACACCAGGGGATTTGCCTTCTGGATCGAGCTCGTTACACGGGGCTTGCCTAGTGCGGGTTATCTCTCATGTGTGGTCTGTGGGCTATTGCATAGGAGCGGGGTTTACCCTGTGCGCACCTGAAGGGTAGCGGCTGCGGGTTACCTTTTCATAAAAAAATCCGACAGCAACCACCTCTTGTCATTGCTGTCTGATTTAAGTGTTGAACATGAGGATATCAAAGTATTAAGAAGAGAGAATGACTAAATTGGAGAGTAACCCGAGCTTTTGTTCCTTCAATACTCTTTTCTCGTAGTTTCTTACTCTCCAAAATCAACAGTCCCTAGCGGTTTCTCATTGTTTTCTATTTATACGTTTCGTCTTAAGGGCGAAATTGTATACTTGTCCTAGCAGACTGGCGCAAGGCATCAAAACTAAAGTCTTTACATCTTAATCTATGTGAGGCATCTTTTAATTCTGGTCTATTGCTTAGTACGGGTTAATTATAATGGTAAAAAATTGTATTAACCTCCTAATGATCCTAATGTATTTTTTGTTTATTGCATTGTCCTTGGACTCTCTGTAACCCGGTGGGATTTTCTTTTTAACCTACAGGGTCTTATAAGTGGATCGGCAGAACTAAGGGAGCAAGCAGCTATAGGTCTTGGGGAGTTAATTGAAGTAGCAAGCGAGAAAACACTAAAGGAGTTTGTGATTCCTATCACAGGGTATGTACCATGGTGTACTAACACAACTTTTGTACCAGCATGAAGAAGTTCAAATAGGCAGATATGAGATGATTATGTTTTATCTTTTCTAGATTTTATACTCTAATTTTCTCTACAATTACTCAGCCCATGCTTAATTATGTGCAATATGCTTTCAATTGCAGTCCGTTGATTCGTATTATAGGTGACAGATTTCCTTGGCAAGTAAAGAGCGCAATTCTATCGACTATGAGCATCATAATTCGAAGGGGAGGAGTAGCCCTAAAGCCCTTTCTTCCCCAGCTTCAAACAACATTTGTCAAGTGTCTACAGGATAACACAAGGTTGGTTCTATAGTGGTTTACCTTTTTTGGCTGTTGGAAGGGGAAATGACATGTGAAAATAATGCCCTTCTGCCTTTTTTTTCTTTCTTCCCATGATATCTGTTGCTTCTTGAAGGGATAGCTTCAGTGCTTTGTGATCTTTATTCCTTAGGCTTATGTAAGTTCTATTATAGGACAATACGATCAAGCGCTGCTCTTGCACTTGGGAAGCTTAGTGCTCTCAGTACCAGGGTTGATCCTTTAGTTGGTGATCTGTTATCTGGTGTGCAGGTGATAATTTTACTTTATTCTACTTCTCTACTGTCGCAATTTATCTCTTTATAAGAAGCAGAGTTTATTCTATTGAGTTATGGCTCAACAGACATCAGATGTTGGAATTCGTGAGGCTACTCTTACTGCTTTGAAAGGTGTGATTAAGCATGCTGGTGAAAGTGTCAGCATTGCTTCAAGAACACGTGTCTACACCCTACTGAAGGATTTAATACACAATGATGATGATCAGATAAGAAGTTCTGCTGCTAGCATACTGGGAATTGTTTCACAGGTTAGGGTCATTCTACCCAGGAAATATTTCATTTCCTTAATATCCAGATTCTGTGTCCTGCATTTAGCAGGTTTTTACTCATTAGTGAGGTGTTCGGTAAAGGTTTTATTTGATTTTGGGGATGGGTGGGTGGGTTCATTCAGAATAGAGAAGATTGTAGATCATGAAGCACAGTCTGCTTCATTTTTAATTGGCGTCTTGTGGTTTCCTGTGTTCCGTTAGAGGATAATAACCCTCAATCTATTGCGTTTCTACCCTGTAACTCGGATTATCTAAAAGGAACCATAGCTGCAAAGGGTATTTTCTCATTCTTGGGGGTTCCATGACCCTTTCACAAGTTTGTCTCTAGCATTTACTTTATTTAAGAATTCTTTTTCATTGGTCATATAAGATCCAACAACAAATGATCACATCCAGCAAAGATGCATGTAGCACAAATTGAGGGTAAAATGAGGAAAGTTTACTGACAGAAGGTTGCTTGAGGTGGTTTGCCAATGTCCAAAGTGACCTCCAAAATGCTTGATCCTTGGGTACACGACTTTGATGATTGAAGGTGTAAAAGGCGATGAGTTAAACCTTACTCACGTGGAGGAAAGTTGTCTCAAAATAACTCTGATTATTCATAATAAATGGTGATGTCTCTAAGCCGAGGTTTTAAATTTTTAAAATTTTGACCGGGTCTGACTGTTTTTTTCTGCTTTGCTTGTCCTGAGCCGAGGGTCTCTCGGAAACAACCGCTCTACCTACCAAGGTAGAGGTAAAGTTTGCGTACACTCTACCCTCCCCAGACCCCACGTTGTGGGATTTCACTAGGTATGTTGTTGTTGTCTCTAAGAATAGAGCATAATGGAGGCAGAGGATTCATATAGGGTACACTGAATAGTGCAGGTTATAACTTAATAGCTTTGGTAACAAACTAGGTCTGGTTTCTATGTGATAAGAATTGTTGTTCCCAACTCTATTTTCCAATATTTGTTGCTTTAATTCTCGCTACTTTTCTCCATTTGACTTCAAATATTACAAAACACCCTTTATCGAAGTCATTCTTTACCTACACAAAATTGATGGAATAGTTTGACATATGCATGCTAAACGCTTGAAGACTAACAGAAATCGTATGTCAGAAGCACATAAGCTGATGTATTTTTGAGTCATAAGTAGACTCCTGTCCGATCTAGAGAACCTCTAGTTTACCCTAAGGACAAATTATTTAGTATT
Organism: Anisodus acutangulus; assembly: GCA_029783415.1. Taxonomy (NCBI): domain Eukaryota; kingdom Viridiplantae; phylum Streptophyta; class Magnoliopsida; order Solanales; family Solanaceae; genus Anisodus; species Anisodus acutangulus. The sequence continues at coordinate 26,194,046 of CM056495.1, forward strand.
CGATGAAATAGGCTCGAGTTGAGCAGAATAGATAGTAGTTTGTGTAGCCATTCCCCACTAGTAAGGGACTGAGTTGTTGATTAATTGATTGATTCAGTCTTTCATGTCTTTGTTCGTAACCTCTGTTGAACGGTCGTAAATAAGACTGAGCAGCTCTTGTGCGAATAGGAGGATCTTATCCAAAATTTTCATACTGAGGTTTGGGTATGGGTGATTTGGCATCAAAATCATTTCTCGTCAGAAAATGCTTATGAAGGTCAAAAAGTACCTAATTCGGTAGGTGATTTGTGTGATTTTATGAAGTTGAGCTCTTTTGTTAGTGCTCTTTGCTATGTTCTATATGGGAGCTTTTCCCCCTTTTTGTCTACAAATCTAACTTATCATAAAAGCATGGTGTGTTGAGAACGGTTGAGATGCTAAATTGGTGCACATATCGCTTTTTCAAATCCTTGGTTTGTCATCTCACAGGCTTACCCTATCTTTCATTCCTCCTGGTTTCTAGTAAGAATGTTCTTTCACGGAGACACTTTGGTTGGTGATATTGCTTTCCCTCTCAAATACACATGGCTTTATCCTCTTTCTCATCTCCGTAAGGCCTTCATTCCATCATTTCACCATGGTGATTTAGTTCTCTTTCTCAAATTTCCTTTTCCTTTAAAGCCTGTAAAATATAAGCAAATGATCTCCCAATCCTGTTACCCTCTATTAAGTGCTAGTAACTAACTACTATTTCCAACTGTTCAGTTACCTACATTTGGAAGTCTTTTTTTTTTAAGGACCTACATTTGGAAGTTCTTTGTACATGGAATCTTTCCTGAATGTTGTAGACGCATGGAATCTTGACATGTAATTCCTTGTCCCCTTATCTGTTTGCTCACAATCGTTATAGGTTCAAAGTCTTTGGTCTGTTAGAGGTGGCTTATCACCAGTGACTTATAATGTGCTAAACAAATATTTGACTAATGAGGCATTACTAGTACTTTCTAGAATAACAACTAAGCTTCAGTACCAAGCAAGTTGGGGTCGGCTGTTTGAACCCTCACTGACCATGCAGCTCCATTTGATAGTTGTAAACTTTATGATGTAAAAATGTTGTTGAGATGGTAGATTTTATCAGCTCCTTTCATCTAAGTAGGGTTGCTTTTTGTAATGCATGTGTAATACCAGGACTATTTTGGTGCTTTTAGTAACAAAATCATACCTCACCTTCTTAAAAGATGTAGGAAGAGCAATCAAAACCATTTTCATTCTTCACTTTGGAAGAGAATTGTGCTTGAGATTATCTGAGTAATGTGATGAAAGTTTAGGGGCATTTTACTTTGTAGATCTAACTATTGAAGTCTAGGGGGATTTGTTTCAAAGGATTATCTATTAAGGCTGAGAGTATGATGTATCTGTATAGGCAGACCAGCAGAATTGTTTTCCGATAAAGTTGTGTTTGTATATTGGAATTAAGATGAATTAATCGGTTTCTTTCATAATATCAGCTTAACTGAGCTAAGATGTTTGATTTTTATTAGATTGATTCTTAGGCAGTTTCATGGACCTAAAACTGTGTTATTGAGATTTATTGTGATTTATCCCGCTTTTTATGATTCTACAGTACCTGGAAGACGGACAAGTTGTTGAAGTACTTGATGAGCTGTCAAAATCAGCGTCATCATCTACCTGGTGCTCAAGGCATGGAGCAGTACTTGCTATTTGTTCAATGCTTAAGCACAATCCTGATATAATTTGTGCTTCTTCATCATTCCCAATGATTGTAAAGTGCCTCAAAAGCACCTTAAATGATGAAAAGGTATGTCTGCCAGATATTATTTTACTTTATAACTATAATTTGTTTTGTAAAAAAACGTTGGATTATTCCGATTTCCATAGAAACTTCAAAATGTTGTTTCCTATATATCTTTGATCCAATCCTGGAAACAAAAAGAATTCCACTTTCTATTGCATTTACCGAAGGAATGATATTTCCGTGTTTGAACTGAAAATCAATGAATGATGCTTTTTTCTATTAAGTAAATCAGTGTTATAGTCCAAACAAAACCACTTAGAGGTCTTCTTTTTAATACCCGAAGCATCTCTTTCTGATTGAGTTGCTTCTCTATTTTTTCAATTTTCTGTACGTAAAACATCCACGAGAGGATTTGGATTTTAATTTTCTTATCACATTATGTTAACATTCACAAAGCTTTTACTCTGAGTAAATTGCAGATGCAAGCAATAAAACTGGAAATCCATTAGTGTAATTTTACAGAAATAGTAAAAGTTATTTTATTTGGAAATCTGATGGTTTTCTTTGTGATTGCTCCTTTATTTGTTAGTTTCCTGTTCGTGAAACATCGACGAGAGCATTGGGGTTGCTTCTACGTCAACAAATCCGGAATGATCCTTCAAATGCTACTTCACATGTGGAAACTCTGGGATCCATAGTGTTGGCCATGAAGGATGATTCAAGTGAAGTCAGAAGACGGGCCTTATCTGCATTGAAGGCAGTTTCCAAAGTTCGTGCTTCTGAAATAACTGACACACATTAGAATATGTATTCCTCAGTATGTTCAACCTTTATTTGAAGTAACATTGATGTTTGTATCTTACAGGCCAATCCTGCTGCAATTGCCATACATGTTTCAAAATTTGGCCCTGTTCTGGCTGACTGCTTGAAGGATGGAAATACACCTGTGAGACTTGCTGCAGAGAGATGCGCCCTGCATGCCTTACAATTGGCAAAAGGTATTACCTTTGTATTATCTTAACACACTGATTCTAATATAAATCTCTTCAATCCTGTACTTGGTCATATGTGTTTGTTGATTTTGTTGTAATGATTGTTAAGCTACTCTGGTACTTGCTGTTGCTGATCCATTTTACGTATGTGTTTGCCAATTTTAGTGTAATGTGTAGAAAGCTGCTTCTAGTGGTTTCGAACCCTCTCAATTTATTAGTCCTCTGGTTCTGTGGCAAGCATCTAAACGTTCCTTTCTTGGTGTTTGCAGGTACAGAAAATGTTCAAGCTGCACAGAAGTTCATTACAGGTTTGGATGCTAGACGAATAGCAAAGCTCCCTGAACACAGGTGAAGTGTTTTTAATCACTCTAGATCTGTAGCCTACTATTCGCGGATTGTTGCTTCTGATATGCTATTTCGAATTTATCGCTTGCATTATGGTTCAATGTCTTACCATTTGCAAGTACAGCATTCCTATCACAGAAATTTTCTTTAGCTTCTTCTTTACCCGTTTTACTGTCACTTCTGTGGTTACTGCTTACTATTTTCTGTTTGGTTCGCTAAACTACTTTAAATCGCTATGGAAGATACACCTGCTATCAATCCCTTTGAGAAATTAATTGTGCATAGATCATTTACTCAATTGCACACGCAAATGAAAAAAATGGTCCTTATGTCTGGGTGTAGGTTTAAATTAGTCTCTTAAATATGATACTCCTGTGTAAATTTGATCCTTCAAGTTTGCCAAAAGTGGCACGTTTGGTCTCCATCAAATATTTAATGAACTTTGGTAAGGGAAAGTGTGGAAAAAGATCATATAACAACAGAGTGTAAAGCCCAAATGATGGATTCATTAAGTTCCTGTCAATAACCACGTCGGCTGAATAGAAACATTAAACTAAAAGCCCAGACAAAATGAGCACCTAGGAAAAAAAGGCCATATGCAGATAATGAAGAACCATAAGACTGAATTACCTGGGATTCCTGTGCCCAGAAATCGCGGCCATCGTATCTCAGAAAAAGCACCTCAACAAGCTGCACTAGACACAAGAAATGGACCAAAATAAGCAGAAACTGCACCTCATCAAACTGCACCAGACATCAAATGTAGACCAAAAATAGCAGAAATTGCAATAATGTACCTCCAAATGTGAGTGTCCATTAAATCTTTATTTTTTCCTTGGTCGCCATTAAATCTTTATTTTTTCCTTGGTCGCCATTAAATCTAACATCCAAAGTCTGATAAAAGTTTGATGGAGACCAAGAGTGCTCACTTTTAGCAAACCTAAAGGATCAAAGATGTTTGAGAGTATATTCAAGGAACTTGCACAAGAGCGGGATTTACCTTGTGTGCATCCAAAGGGTAGTGGCTGCGGGTCCCTTATCATAAAAAAAGTACATTCAAGGAACTACTTTAAACCTACCCCAAATATAGATGACCGTTTTTCTCATTTTCTCTAAGTTGCATCCTATTCCATGTAATCATTTTATCTCTCATTACTTGACGAGTTCTTGTTTATTGTTTATCTACGTTATGGAGTACTCTTGAATCTTGATTATATTTGTAACTCAATTTGTTCGTTTTTTGCTACTTTTGCAACTGATCTCCTGTGACTGAGGATACACAAATTATTGAACTAAAGATGCAAGAATTGAAAACACAAGGATACAATTCAACTACTCTCCTAGATTAGAGGTTTTGTTGATTGCCAAATAACAGGGACAACCACTTTTTGAAATGATTATCAAGAAGTATGCAGCTAATAACTGATTTACCCCTTTTATTAAGGGTTGTACTATGTTGGGTCTCTCTCTCTATGTTATGTAAAATCCATAGTTCACAATTATTTGCATGCAATTGGTGAAGTAGTCTGTTCATTTTGTTACTGAAGCATCACTTTAGTCTGAACAATACAAGGCATTCATAAAACTGATCGAATTTCTCCCCCCCCCCCCCCCCCCCCCCTCTCCTCTGTCTTTTTGGAGGGGAGTGTTCTTTTTGTTCTGTTCTTATGATGTCTGGGAGAGAAAAGGGGTAAAGCTGTAAAGAGAGTGCTCTTAAGTATTGATCAAAGATGTTTACCTCATCAGGACAACCTGAGAGCATTTAGTATAGCTTTAGATATTGGAAAATCTTTCTGTTTGAGTCCTTTGCAAGAATTGCTTTCCTGTCAGTGTTCGTAGCACTTTATTTATGTTCTTTTAAATGGTTCTTCTCGGATACTCTTGTTGAAGAGCTTCCAAGAAATCATTTTAAACTCAAACTGTATTCAATTAATTAATTTCTCGCTTTGTGTTTTCCTGGACCGAGGAAAGAGTGTTTGATTTAGCTTGCACCTTGTAGTACAAGATACACAATTATTAGTCTTTGTTGGTTTTGCGTAATGTATTTTCCAGTGGAAAATATCTCTTAGACTTGACGTCTGCTCTCCTCTGAAGAGGATTGCAATTAGTTGACTTACAGTCCAATCTATAGATTTCCCTTGCTTTTAGTCCACAGTGAAAAATTTCTCATTTTTTGATAATAATAAATTACGATGACCCAACTGTGTATGGTTCAAAATCGGTGGTAATGGTCCCGCTGTTGTACCCTTTCCACTTAATTATTAGGCTTTTAGTCCACAACATGATTCGAACTCGTGATGTACACCTAACCAACACATCATTTGCTGCACTATCCACCGAACCAAATCCCTGGGGGACATTATTGTCATTCTTTTTATCTTTCTGCTTTATCCTGTGCGAACTTTTAGCATTTACTTTATTTGCTTGTATTTTAGGCAGCTGTGCCTTTAACTGGCTCATGATATTCTGACTTTATTCATGTTGCAGTGATGACAGTGGAGATAGCGACAATGACACGTCAAGTGGCTGACAAGCTTATGACTGTAAAGCACTTTTTTGCCTTCAGATTACTTATCCTCAAGGTAGGTGAGACAGAAGTTAGAAGCGGAAATTTTGCTTGAGATTTAATATTTACAGTAACCATCATATATATATATATATATATATATATATATATATATATATATATATAGATGCGTAAGCAAATAAGGATGAGTTTGATATCTGCCAAATTTTGACACCGGGTGGATTGTGCTTCCGATATCTTTTGTAGTTGTGTATTATTGAGATTGAATAGCCTTTGAGGAAAGGCAGCGAGCTCACAATCATGTATAAATTTTGTAAATTTTCTCCAAATATAGGGTATCACCGTTTTTATTTCCACCGAGATAGTACCCATTTTTCCATTCATTGATTGCCTTTGTGCTTACAAAACTTACCACTTTGATGGCCAGTATAGACTAGCGAAGCAATTTAACAACGGTGGAAAGGGCAACTTTCGCTGTGATTTGATCCTGCGATTTAACTTTACTGTTATATCCTCTATTTGCTAGAAGAGAGGGTATGTATATCCTCTATTTGCTAGAAGAGGGTATGTCTTTAGTAGGGGTGGGCATAAAATCTGTTATACTGTTATATCCTCGGTTTTTATTCGTTTTTTTTAAAAAAAAATTGATTATTTGAAAAATCGAACCGAATCAGGATTAAATAAACCGGTTTGGTTATTTAGATTTTTTGATGAACCGAACTGAAAATCGGGGGGAAATTTGTAATTGGTTTTATTTTTTATTTGAGGCTACTGCTATCTCTTGAATCATAGCTATTGAAGCCAATCTATGAATCTTTTATGGAAGTCGAATGCGGCATGAACTTGATTAACATGTTACGGAAGCATTGACATATAATGTAGGGAGAGAAAGTAGTTGTAAATTAGGTGCAACTTTAAATGGTCATAACTCTGTGCTCAGATGTTCGTTTTACTTGATTTTTTTTAATTTTGCGTATTTTTTTGAGACGCGGCTGGTCAAACAGTGGTGCCGCCAATTTTTAGGAAAACGTTCGTTTTTCCAATCAATTTGTGTTTTTCCCCAAATGGGTTTCAAAACTGTCGTTGTGGCATTCCGTCGAACACTTAGTGTGCTTACTTTGGCCTATCTTAGTTTCATAGCCACTTAATCTATTCTTACTTCTTTTACAATAACAACAATACCATTAAGATTATCATAACCATACTTCATGGATCCAGCCATGGTCATCTCTACAGATCTCATAAAAACCATCCAACCAACCAATACAACAATTATCATGTTCAACCATAGTGTTTATCTCAATTTGTCCATAGATTACTTTGTCAAAAGATCATTCTAAGCTAGGAGAAGCTTAATAATACCAAGAGCATCAAGTATCATACCTTAACCATCCAAGAGGTTCTTCATACTCAAGATCCCTTCAATTCTCCAAGACCTCCGAGTTGTTTCCGACAATCTGAGAGAGGTTTCAAGATGTAGCATTGGATGAAGGACCAGTTACAGTTAGTACATTCAAGAGCTCAACTCTCAAGGCAGGAGGAAATTGAATAGTGATAAGTTGGAGGAACCATATTTGGGACTGAGATAATGCAGAAGATAAGAAAGATAAGAGGGAAAGGAGAATAAAAAAGTCCTATTCAAATCCTTTTGGAGGAGAACATGGAGGAATTTGTTACAACTCACAAGTTTTTCTTTTTTACAGGTAGACATACAAGGAAATACTTACAGAGGACACAAGAATGAATTATACACAAAAAGGTTAAGAAAATGGAATGAACATAGCAAGTACAGCAAGAGGAAAGGACAGCAAAACCAGTACACATTAGAGGTACAAGCACATTAAAGAATTAAATATGTTTATGCGGTTATTTTGAATCAATTAAAAGATGGACTTCGTGTGGTATTAGCATCAATAGTTTCTCATCCTATTGTCCCACATTCAATTAAAATCAAGATATACCCAAAACATAGGGAGGCTAACACGGAGAGTACTAGGATGCACATGAATTCACAAGAATGTAATCAAAGTAGTCCACATCGAGGAAAAACTCTAAGCATGTAAAAAAGAGCAGACATTGACAAGACCATAATATGGTGGCGTCGAAATGCAATCAGGTTCAACACTGACACCAAGTAGCTGAAGAATGTGGATAACAAGATGCAAAAACATAGTTGGTGTCATAATCGAATTTCACTGGGTAAGAACAAGAAGATTCAACACAGAAATCAACAAGAACAAAGAACAACAATGAAGTGTGGCATCTGGAGTTTGGGAGTGAATTGCCGGTGAAGAACTGGTGGTTCCTGTGAAAACATATTGCCCGATATCTCTAGTGGTTTGGAGATGAGGGTGGTAGTGGACTGGTGGGTCAACGACAGTCTCATTTGGTGGAACGACCGGAGATGCGATGAAGCCGTGTATACCGGCACAATTGAAGGCGGGGGCGGTTGGCAGTGGTATGTAAGACCAAGTAACTATTTGGGGAAAAGTTAAAGAGGGGAAATGGGCGGGTGGGTCATGGGTTTTTGGGTCGAGTATAAGGTTTTTAAGTGGTGGCTTGGTTCTTTAATTTAGATGTGCCACGTGTCAGTTCCGTTTGAATGAGGGATAAATTTAAAACTTTGTGTGACGGTAGGGGTTTAAATGGCCAAAAGTATAAGGGAATACAGTTCAACAATAAAACAAAATAGAGGGATATATTTAGCCCTTTTCTGTTCAAAATTTGCCTGAAATTACATGTTCAAATTTTATTTGTAACGCGTTAATACTTTTTAAAATACCGTTTTATATATTTCTTTCTAGCCATTGGATTCGAGTTTTAGAAATTGAGTAGCCTAGTAAGAAGTATTTTACTTTTAAAATGAATTTGAATTTACTCGAACTCTAAAAGGAACACCTCTAATACCATTGAGTTGACTTTGAACATGAACGTGTTGTTTTACTTTTTCACTTTATTCTCTTTCATATATTTGAGTGAAATTTCTACAATGATATAAGAAAAAAAATTAAGGATTTGAAGAGCAAAGCAAGAAGCATCCACAACCCAGACCATGTGCATATTTTCTCAACCATCCTGTCTCTTCTTATTTTCCCCTATTACACCAATTAAAAATAATATTCCAGTCCCCCAGGCATAGCTGGATGGCAAAGAAGGGAACTTAAAATCCAGTTGGAGGCCTGCAATGTGGGTTCGAACCTTGGTGGAAGCAATTTGCTCTCTTCTGGGGTAGGACCTTGTAGTTAATATTAGTTGTTCTGTTCTCAAACCCTGGTCATTCAGGCACATTCAAAGTTTAGATTTAGTAAATCTCGGTACGGTACTTCAAATTTACCACTATTAATAGTAATGTATTATTTGTAGGGTTTTGTTGGGTACAAAACACATAAGTAAGGCAAAACGGAAGTTTAAAAGTTTTGTTTCTTACTTACCCCAATAATAATTCTGGTATGGTTATACAACAATGGAACTTGTAACATAAAACATTTACTTACAAGTTATGATTATATGGAATCTTTATCTACTATAAGGTGCACACGCGGTTGTCCTTCCGATTGCAAGCTCCAAGCTTCAATGTACTTCTCTTTCTGAAAGCTAGGAAATTCGGCAGAGGTTCGAGAGAGTATTTGATTCTAAGTCTCTAAGGTTTAGAATGTTTTTCAGAAAATTGGTGTATGAATAATGAAGGGAATGTCTCTATTTATAATTAAAAATTAGGTCAAAACCGGATTAGGGTTTGACCTTGGGCCTGGCCCTAAAATTGATGCAGAGGCGCCGCGGCGCTCGGCGTGCTCCTGCCCTGTGCCGCGGCCCAAGGGTATGGGCGTCGCGACGCTCGATGTGCTCCTGCACTGTCTCGATTTATTTTCTGTGCATTTTTAATTAAATCCAAAATCCAATTTTGACTTAATTAAAATAATCACTATTCATTTAAATATCTCGAATCCAAATCGAACATTTAATTTCTCTCTCAATACATCGTTAGATCGAAACGGACAATCGACATAGTGTGACCCTACATGCCTTCTCATATCGACATTAATCAAATTAAGGTCTACACGAAACTCCTAGACGACGTCGGAAGACGAACTCAATATGTGAAGTACGTTTACACGAATCCAGTAAACTTAGCATTTATGTAATAAGATAAAAATTCTTTCATTCACGACACACCCGATCAAGCTTAGGATTTGTCAATTGTCTATCCAAATGGCTTAATCATTGTATCACATCTATAGTAGTTGACAATTAGACCATATTTTAAATATGTATATTGCGTTGGCCAATGACTTAACCGAGTGTTCTCTCGAATATACATCCGAGGAATGAATCCTAATCTTGGCTCAACTACCACCTTCAATCCACATCGTAATGTACCTAATACAAGCCGTATCTCAACCTATAAGGCATTTGAGCTTAGGACGGAATCAAAGTACATTACTTTGTAGACAAGGCGAGCATTGACCTCAAGTCTAAGGACTTCTATCTCCCACACGCTGATCATACTTTAGACAGGTATAACAAATAGTGTATCAGTAGGGTATACCAACACTTCCAAAGTATCCATGTGTCCATCACGAGTAGTCATTACTCGTAGCAGGTGAGACATACTACATCCTCTAAGGATGTGATGCATACCACATGTCGACTTATCACATATCATCGATATCCCATTCTCGATGATCATTAGTCGAGGCTATTTTTAGAGTTACGCTCTATCATTAATATGTCACTCTATTAATGACAACGTAAGCTCAAGAAATGCACATTAATGAATAATTACAAACATTCAAATAATTATTCAATAATTGCAAATGCCAAAATATTAATCTTATTAATAATATGAATGTGTTCAAGTACATTTGTCCCTAATGATGATTGTCTCTAAGACATATATACTTTCAATCTCCCACTTGACCTAGACTCAATCTTCGATGTATCTAATATCCTTGTTTTCAAAAAGACCATAATGCTTAACTAAGCTTAATGGTTTAGTAAACGGGTCAGCTAGATGTTCATCTATGGGAATAGTCTAATCTTATTTCTTCAGTTTCCATCATCTCCCTGAGAATGTAGTACATGCTTGTTTCTGTTGGTTGATCTTAGTTCCTTAGCTTGCGCAATCGCACCAGTGTTGTCACAATAAATCATTATTGGACAAGTGGTACTTGAAACAACCCCCAGTTCCTTCAGGAACTCAAACATCGAGACAACTTCTTTACAAGCTTCCGATCCAGCAATGTACTCAGCTTCTGTTGTCGAATCAGCAGTTGTAGCTTGATTGGAACTCTTCCAACTCATTATTCCGCCATTGAAAATGAAGGCATATCCAGACTGAGATTTGAAATCATCAAAATCTGTCTGGAAGCTAGCATCAGTGTACCCAGTACATATTAGCTTCTCTTGTCCACCATAGACTAAGAAGTATTCTTTAGCTCGTCTAAGATACTTAAGAATACTCTTGACTGTTTTTCAGTGTTCTTCCCCAGGATTCTGTTGGAATTTGCAAGTCATACTAAGTGCATGGCCCACATATGACCTCGTACAGGTCATGACATACATGATAGATGCTATAGCTGAATCATATGGGATTCTTTTCATGCGTTCAAGTTCTGCAACAGTAGAAGGACTATCCTTCTTTGATAACTTGATCCCTTGACCCATAGGAAGATTTCCCTTCTTGGAGTTTTCCATAGAGAATCATCTTAGCACTTTGTCTATGTATTCCTTGACTGATTGCATGAGAGTCTTATTATCTCCCATTATTAATATGACATCTACATATATAACAATGAAGACAATACTCCATTCCTTGCGCTTACTATAAACGCAAGGATCTTCTTTGCTTCTAACAAAGTCAAACGATTTGACTGCTTTGTCAAAGTAAATATTCCAACTCCTTGAAGCTTGCTTAAGCCCATAAATGGACTTTTGTAGCTTGCATACAACATTTGGTTTGGACTCAATTGAAAAACCCTCAGGTTGTTTCATATACATCTCCTCAACTAGATTACCATTGAGGAAAGCAGTTTTGACGTCCATCTGCCAAATGTCATAGTCATAATATACAGCTATTGCAAGCAAAATCCGAATGGACTTAATCTTAGCAACAGGTGAAAATGTTTCATCAACCTTTAGCCACCAGTCTTGTTTTATAAGTTTGTACCTTGCCATATGCATCAATCTTCTTCTTGAAGACCCATTTGCATTCTATGGGTCTAACCCCTGTTGGAAAATCAACCAAGTTCCAAACTTGATTTATGTAGATCGAGTCCATCTCAGATTTCATGGCTTCTTGTCATCTCTGTGAATCAATGTCTAACATAGCTTCGTTGTTGGTTGTAGGTTCATCGTCATCAGGAATATCTATCTCATTGTGTGTTTCAACAAGAAGATTAAGTCTTTCAGGCGGACGATGAGTCCTAGTGGTCCTACGGAGTTGATTATTATGTGTTTAAGTGTTTATTGCATTCTGATTGTGAGAAGGCCTTTCTGTGTTGGACAATCCATCACCTTGAGAGCTTTCGGGAATGTCATTTTCATGTATTTCCTGAATGGAATGTTGTACAACCATTGTATCATCTTTCATTGGTTGTGTATGAGAGCCTTGCATTTCTGCACTATCTCTCACATCAATCCCACTGGCTGAAGGGCGTACTCTAAGTACCCAATCTTCACCAGATACTCCCACTGAATCCATGTTTAGGTCATTCGATAAGGGTTCAACTTCTGTGTTATTTTGTGGTTCTTGAATTTCTTCAAGTTCTATCTCTGTGCAGCTATGTTCTTTGTAGACATATTCTTCTTCAAGGAAAGTTGCATTCCTGGAAACAATGACCTTATGTTCTCCAGGAAGATAGAAGTAGTATCCCTTAGTTTTCTTTGGATACCCCACAAAATAATATTTCTCACTTTTAGATTCCAACTTGTCAGTAAACATCTTCTTTACATATGCAGGGCACCCCCAGGGTCGCATGTGTTTAAGTGCTGGCTTCTTGCCGTTCCATATCTCATATGGAGTTTTCTTTACTGACTTTGAAGGAACTCTGTTCAGAATATAAATTGAGCTTTGCAATGCATAGCCCCAAATGTATGTCGGTAGAGCTGAGAAACTCATCATGGATCTAACCATATCTAATAGGGTTCGATTTCTCCTTTCAGCAACACCATTCATCTGTGGCATTCCATGAGGTGTCCATTGTGATTGGACTCTATGAAGCTTCAAATAATCCAGAAATTCTTTACTTAAGTATTCACCTCATCGATCCGATCGAAGTGTCTTGATAGTTGTTTCAAGTTGCTTCTCTACTTCTGACTTGTACTCCTTGAATTTCTCAAAGGCTTCAGACTTATGTTTCATGAGATACGCATGCCCAAACCTTGTGAAATAGTCTGTAAAAGTGATAAAGTAAGGGAAGCCTCCCTTAGCTTGAGTTGAAAATGGCCCACATACATCGGTATGGACCAACTCAAGTACCTCTTTGGGTTGCACCCCTTTTCCAGAAAGTGGCTTGTTGGTCATCTTTCCTCTCAAGGAAGATTCGCAGTTACCATAGGATTCTAAGTCAAATGGTTCAAGGCAGTCTAACTTCCTCAATCTTGCTATCCTTGATTCGTTGATATGACCAAGTCTGCAGTGCCATAAGTAGATGGGGTTTCTTGGATTACTTATCTTAGCTCGTTTATTTTGCACATTGAAATTTCACGACTACAGTTTAAAATATACAATCCATCCACAAGCGGAGCATTTCCACAAATAAAACCATTAAAAGACAGTACATAACTGCCATTGGCAATGAATGAGGAAAACCTCTCAATATCTAACATTGGGATAGAAATGATATTCCTCGTTAATGAGGGAACAAAATAACAATTATTTAGTTCTAAACAAAAGCCTGAAGGTAAATCTAGTCTATAAGTTCTCACACGTTTAACATCTACTCGTACTCCATTTCCAACGTGCAAGTCTACCTCCCAAGGTCCAACCTTTCTGCTGTTAATTTGGCCCTGCACATTACTACAAATGTGTGAGCCACAAGCGGTATCTAATACCCAGTAGTGGGAGTTACTTGTAGACATATTTATTTCAATGACAAACATACCTTGTCCAGTAGAAGTAGAAGCACCTAGTGCTTTGCCTCCTCTTGGAGCTGTGTATCCCTTCTTTAGAACATGCGTTGGCATTTGTCCTCTTTCGTTCAGTTTACATTTGAAAGGGTCTCTCAATCGTTCATACTCCATTGTTTGAGATTGGTTTTCATAGAGACTCTTCAAGTGTTCTAGCATTTCGTTGGGGCCCATGTTTTCATGTTGCCTCTGTAACTCCATAGTCATGGAAGACAACATTATACATTTTGCCAAGGCAGCATCGTTCAAACGTTTCTGATAAGCCACCTTGTCAAACAGGGCATACTCATCAGAGTTTTCAGCAGGGACTGTGGGGAATACTGTGTCTAACACATACTCAATTCTTTCTAGTCTTAACACCAATCGTAGATTTCTTAACCAGTCAAGATAATTTGATCAAGTCAACTTGTTTGTCTCGACCAACATTTTCAGCGATAGATTCGACATTTTATACGACTGAAGAAACAACTAAACTTGAAATTAAACTATAATATAATTTTTATTGAACACATTCGTTAACTAATTAACATGGCCTTTTGTTTAATTAGCTCCCATTATTTTAACATATTCTTCGACCCTATGGAAGAATACAGACTCATATCAAATATGGTCATAATGGGCCATGATCCAGGTTCATGTTATCTCCGCGTTTGCTGTGACTGATAACTTCAACAGCACAACCTGGTAGGTCTCTAAACCAATTACAAACAATTCATAACTTATGTTTGACCAAATGTTCTAAACAATCGATCTGCGTCCCTCGACTTTTCCGACACTGTGGCGTCAAGACAGCCTAGCAAGTCAACCCCGTTATGCGACTGCAATTATGTATTTAAGTGAGTTTTGCCTTATAGAACAAACACTATGGTGTAAATACTCATGAAGGTTTATCACCCACTTCTACATTTAACATGCATCTATGAAAGAGTCTGAGTCCTCGTAAACTTAGAGCAAATTTTGTGGCATAAATATTCATCTCGCCGTAAAGGATTTTGCACTACAATCAATTATAACGGACGAGACGTTCATTTCAAATGAGACTTGTAGTAAAATTTTAGGGAACATTTTAATTCAGGGTTTTAACTAAGATCAACACTTTTACGCCATATCCAATATGACATCTTAATATCATGAAAAACTAATGACACATATAGTTTGGGAACCGTCAACCCAATATGCATGATATAAGATGGTTTAATCAAATACTGGGCGCCGCCTGCCCAGACAGTTATAACGGACGCTATTATAGTAATTTAAATGACAAACAATTTGATATTTAGCACATAAACAGTATACTTATCAAATATATTGTACAATAATAATCATAGGTTAAACATTCCGAACAAAAAAAAAAATTCGACCGTCGGGGCCGCGGCGCTAATCATTAGGGCCGCGACGCCAGTGAGGTAGAAATCGAATTTCTGCTTCTGCAATGCATTAGAGCCGCAGCGCTGCACCATGGGGCCGCGACGCTTGCAAAGCAGACACCTTCAGCTTGTATTAGGGTCACGGCTCTCCACCATGGGGCCGCGACGCCTAATGTCCAGAAAGTTCGGAACTTAAAAAAACGAAGAATTAGGGCCACGACGCTCCACCATGGAGCCGCGACGCTTCCTTAAAACCCTAGCAAGCGCTGTAGCGCCCTACCATAAGGCCACGACGCCGACGTCCTGACAAAACGTTTCTGTGTTAATTCTTAAAATCGTTCAAGCCCTAAATCCAATTTAGGGATCAAATCACAGGTTCTTATCATCACCCACCATTATCAATAATGCCTATATCGACCATCATCCGTTCTTAGCCGTGCACCGTGCAATGAGCCGGACAACGCACTTTGGCTTAGTTCGAGTTAGAGCGGAATGACTTCCTCGAGTTAGCGTAGGAGATAATTTAGGGTGATACTAAAGGTCAACATTTGTTCAAGACATGTAGGATTTCAAGAAACCTCGTTTTAATCCAATTTTATGTTTAACCCATATTACTATTCTATTCAATTGTTATATAACCATTGAACCAGCCGGAGCTCTTGATACCACTGTAGGGTTTTGTTGGGTACAAAACACATAAGTAAGGCACAACGAAAGTTTAAAAGTTTTGTTTCTTACTTACCCCAACAATAATTCTGGTATGGTTATACAACAATGGAACTTGTAACATAAAACATTTACTTACAAGTTATGATTATCTGAAATCTTTATCTACTATAAGGTGCACATGCGGTTGCCCTTCCGATTGCAAGCTCCAAGCTTCAATGTACTTCTCTTTCGGAAAGCTAGGAAATTCGGCAGATGTTCGAGAGAGTATTTGATTCTAAGTCTCTAAGGCTTAGAATATTTTTCAAAAAATTGGTGTATGAATAATGAAGGGAATGCCTCTCTTTATAGTTGAAAATTAGGTCAAAACTGGATTATGGTTTGACCTTGGCCCTGGCCCAAAAATCGATCAGAGGCGCCGCGGCCCTAGGGTATGGGTGTCGCGGCGCTCGACGTGCTCTTGCACTGCGCCGCGGCCCTAGGGCATGGGCGCCGCGGCGCTCGTTGTGCTCCTGCACTGTCTCGATTTATTTTTCGTGCATTTTTAATTAAATCCAAAATCCAATTTTGACTTAATTAAAATAATCATTATTCATTTAAATATCTCGATTTCAAATCGAAAATTTAATTTCTCTCTCAATACATCCTTGGGTCGAAATGGACAATCGACATAGTGTGACCCTACATGCCTTCTCATATCGACATTAATCAAATTAAGGTCTATACGGAACTCCTAGACAGCGCCGGAAGATGAACTCAATATGTAAAGTACGTTTACACGAATCCAGTAAACTTAACCTTTATGTGGTAAGATAAAAATCCTTTCATTCACGACACACCCGATCAAGCTTAGGATTTGTCAAGTGTCTATACAAATGGCTTAATCATTGTATCTCATCTATATTAGTTGACAACTAGACCATATTCTAAATATGTCTATTGCGTTGGCCAACGACTTAGTCAACCTAATATCACTGAGAATCCGAGTGTTCTCTCGAATATACATCCGAGGAATGAATCCTAATCTTGGCTCAACTACCACCTTCAATCCACATCGTGATGTATCCAATGCAAGTTGCATCTCAACCTATAAGGTATTTGAGCTTAGTACGGGATCAAAGTACATTACTTTGTAGACAAGGCGAGCATTGACCTCAAGTCTAAGGACTTCTATCTCCCACACACTGATCATACGTTAGACAGGTATAACAAACAGTATATCAGCAGGGTATACCAACACTTCCAAAGTATCCATGTGTCCATCACGAGTAGTCATTACTCGTAGCATGTGAGACATACTACATCCTCTAAGGATGTGATGCATACCACATGTCGACTTATCACATATCATCGATATCCCATTCTCGATGATCATTAGTCGAGACTATTTTAAGAGTTACGCTCTATCATTAATATGTCACTCTATTAATGACAACCTAAGCTCAAGGGATGCACATTAATGAATAATTACAAACAATCAAATAATTATTCAATAATTGCAAATGCCAAAATATTAATCTTATTAATAATACGAATGTATTCAAGTACATTCGTCCCTAATGATGATTGTCTCTATGACATATATACTTTCATTATTTACTTCAAGAGCCAAGACTGCAAACTCAGGGCAATAATGAGGCTACTCTTGAGTAGTATCTGTATCTTTTTCCACATACACACTGGTGCAATTTTGATTCGAATTCCCATGGTAAGTATTATGAGTTGACTAGTAGTATATGACCCAATCTGGTAGCTCGTATCACTAGAAAAAAGAAGCAGAAAGTAAACGTGAGTCAGGTCAGAACTAAAAATTCTTGACCCCAAGAAACAAGTGAAAAATGATAAGCTGACAAGAGTATTTTAAACAAAATATATGATCAAACTCTTCTCCGCACACATCGAAGGGACTGAGCTGTGTCACCTTTTTCAAAAAATCACATCACATTCTACTAATCTATACACTAAGTGTTTGCAGTTCTTCATGCTCTCTAGTAAACACACAACATGCTGCCTTGTTTCAAGCTTAAGCATACAAATCATTTCACAAGAAAGAGTAGCACACATGATAGGTAAGACACAAAAAATGTCAAATAAATTACGCAATTGACAGAAACTTCATCGTTCCATGACCTACAATGAAATTAGTGCGCATCGAATCAAATTACGAGGAAAGCTTGAGACTAGAACATGATAGTTCTCTATCAAACTGTAATGGAAGGCCAAAGGTTGCATAATATGATGAGTTAACTTACACACAAGCATCCATGGAAATGTCAACACAAGTATTGACTTCCAAATTATCACGCCCCGAATCATGGTCTGGTCGTAACACGATACTCGGTGTGTGACTACATGTGATCGAGTGAACCACATGTCTTGCTAAATCAAACATGGGGCATATAATGAGAAAAAATATAATTTAAAACATGAAATAATATGAGTAAAACATGAAGTCTAAGTATAATACTGAAAATATTGGCTGAAGCTCCACAAACTCTTAATCAACAATCAACAACCCAAACCTATAATCGTTTATGCTTTTCTATCAAACCCATCATCGCATATCTCATGAACTTATAAGTCTATAGTCATCAGTACAAATTCATAGTCAATTAAAGGATGAAGATATTACCTTTTTGACGTTCAATTCCCTTGAATTTAGATTATAGGGTTCTTTGTCCAAGACGAAGACTCAATCGATAATGTATGGATTTGAAGGGGTTTAATCATGTTAGTCAGGTGTTGGAAAGTTGAATTCAACTTTAAATCATCATCAAAACTTACTTTGGATGATAGAGGGACCTTGGGGGAGGTTGGGTTCTTGAGAGCTTCCCTTTCTAGAGAAAATTTTCGTATTTGGGGTGTAGGGAATGACTTAGGACTTTCAAAATGACCTTACCCCATGTGGGGTTGCGCAGCTGAAGGCCCAACTATGCAGCTGATCGCACAACAAGGGTAGTGACACTACCTCAAATGCGCGATCGCGCACCTGAAGCTTGGTCGCGCAGACTGTGTAGTGTCAAGCAAAATGGGCATAACTCTTTGCACAAAGATCTGTTTGGGCTCCACCATATATGAATGAAAAGGTATTTCAAATGGCTACAACTTTCATATTTTAAAGTCCCAGTGGATTTTCACTAAATTAGGCTGGAAGACAGTCTGGGTCCCCAGTCGCTGACAATTGAGTGTGGCATTCCATGCAATGAAACTATCAGTCAATGACGTCTTCGTTGCCAAGGTAGATCTTTTTCTTTTCCTTTCAAGATATTGCGTATAAAGAGAAAGATAGCCAGTCCTCTTGGGCGAGCGAGATATCAAAAACTTAGTCTATTCTATCGAATCTTATGCACCCCACTATCTGTCTTGATTTCAAAATAACTATTTTTGCCTAAACTCATCTCGATAGGACTTCATAAGGATAAAATATCACATTAACACTCATTTAACCTATTCACACCTAATTAGGATTTACGGAGTGTTACACAAATCTTACGAAAACATTACTTTAAGAAATATAATCATATAATTTCACCAGAGATAACAGATATTGTGTGTAATAGGGGAAGATACCAAATAATTTGGTATTCGGGATATCCCAAACAAAAAGAGTCTAAAAGCTCAAAATGACCTGAAGGGTCGTTACATCATCTACCACTTAATAAAAGTTTGTCCTAGAATGGTAAAGACAAGAAGGTAGCTGAACTGACAAAAAGTTGATGATATCTACTCCACAAGTCCAACTCGGTCTCCCCTATAGCCTCCTTGATCAGACGCAACCTCCATTGAACCTTTACTGAAGCTATCTCATTTTCCTACTAAAATGGCTACTTGCTCTCACTAAATCCCACTGAATCACATGAGAACCATCCGGATGGTACTTCTTCAACATTGAGCTATGAAACAGAGGGTGAACACCCGATAACTCATAGGCTACCTCATCAATGCGCTTAATAGTCTGAAAAGGCCAATAAACCTCGGGCATAACTTGCCCTTCTTCCCAAACCTCATCACATCCTTTATGTGAAAAGCCTTTAGTAAAACCCGTTCTCCAATCATGAACTTCAAATCTGAAACCTTCCGATCCGCATAAATCTTTTGCCTACTCTGAGCCATGAGAAGTCTATCCTGAATTAACTTGACCTTATCCAATAACTCTCTCAAAACATCCTTACCCCAAGGCCTAACCTTAAATGCATCAAACCAACCAACCAGAGAATGAAATCTCCTACCATGTAAAGCCTCAAATGGAGCCATCATAATGCTCGAATGATAATTGTTTCTATAGGCGAACTCTACTAAAGGCAAGAATTGGTTCCATTGACAACCAAAGTCAATCACACAAGTTCGCAACATATCCTCCAAAACCTAAATAGTCTGTTCGACTAACCATCTGTATGAGGGAGAAAAACTATGCTAAGCTCCACCCGAGTACCCAACTCCTTTTGTATCGACCTCCGAAAGTGAGATGTAAATTGCGTGCCCCAATCCAAAATGATATAAATAGGCACCCTATGTAACTGCACCATCTCGTGAATATAGATTCTGGCCAACTTCTCCGGATCGTAAGTAGTCTAAACTGGAATGAAAATGGCAAACTTGGTCAAACAATCCACAATGACCCAAATAGCATCAAACTTACTTAAGGGCCATGGTAAACCCACCACAAAGTCAGTAGCAATCTTCTCTCCCTTTTACTCCGGTATAGGCATCCTCTAAATCACCCACCAAGTTTCTGGTGTCATATTTCACTTGTTGACAATTGAAACACCACGACAAAAACCCCATAATGTTGCTCTTCATCTGACACCATCAATAGTGTTGCTTTAAATTACGGTACAACTTAGTAGCTCCCTGGTGAATAGAATATCTCAAACTATGGGCCTCCTCCATGATCAAATAAGCCAAGTCACATATCTGAGGCACACAAATATGACCCTTGATCCTCAAGACACTCTCATCATCTAGAATCGACTCATTGGCTTCTCCCTGCAACACTTTGTCCCAAATCTTACACAATTTCTTATCATCAAACTATTGGGCCCTAATCTGCTCCAATAGGGATGATCTCGCCTCCACATAAGCTAGAACTCTGCCTGATTCCGAAATATCAAGTCTAATAATACTGTTGGACAAAGATTAAACATCCATAGGCAACTGACGCTATCCCACCTATAATAAACTAGACTACCCATGCTCACTGCCTTTCGACTCAAGTAATTCGCCACCACATTGGCCTTGCCTAGTTGATAAAAACTTTTCATGTAATAATCTTGAGTAATCCCAGACACCTTTGTTTTCTCAAATTGAGATTTCTCTGATTGAATATATACTAAAGATTGTGATGATCTATTGGGGAAATACCAATTAGGACATCTATGAAGCTATTAAATATATGAGTGGAGTAACTCTTACTAACCGTCGCTATGCTATCGAGAGTCTCACGGGGGAGCCGCGGTGGCTCATATACACTTTCTAAGAAGAGTACAAGACTTCTAATAGATATATGAAACTCGTATTATGGAGGCGGCATCAAACATGGAGTACATGAAACTATGAAATGCATATGTAGAGCACCTCTAGAATTCTATTTTGGAGTCATACTCTATAGGTTACTAGTATGGTCTCACCTAAGGGGAAAACTCTATCCTCTTCGTGACAACTTGTAACATAATTAATGAGATGTATGCTTGAGTAATGACCAGGTGTGAGCACATAACAACTCTTTTATTTCGCTTTGTGTGCTAGCAACGTCATTATACTTAAGGGGAATTCCAATCCCACCATAGCAACTGGAAACTCAAGTCTTGGGAGTAAATGCTTGAATAACAACTAATTACAGACACATAGCTTTACTTAAGAGATTCATGACAATTGCAACATGGAACTACTACACTTGGACGCTCTAAACTTCATTGTTTACATAAGAAGCAAATGTCGTATATCGTGTCGTAGTGGCTAGTCAATAAAATAGCCTTACGTACCTTTAACTTCTTCCCTCGGATACTAATAAAGAACTCATCCTCCTTTTACCATCAACTACAATAAAGAAACAATACTATTGTTAACAACCAGAAACACAAGAACTAACCGACGAATGACAAACTAAGCTATACAAGCTTCTATAACATATATCTTCACCTAGCTCCCTTCCAATCCTTGAAACTTTCTAAATAAACATATAAACACATACATAAACATCTCCAGCCCCTTCATATAACAAAACCACCTAACTTTACCACCAAACCAGTCCCAACACACTATATAGCACAATCAACACTTCAACCACATTATCTAGTCATTCAACTTACAATTTGTATCTTCTAAGCATATTTAAATAATCAAACTAACTTATATACAACATGCTAATACTTCCAACACATGCACACATCAAAAACAATCTCAACTTACAAACTAGCTAATGAGCGACAAACTCATTTTATGACAAATCGGATAGCATTTCCTTTGTTTCTTTTACTTTTCTCAAGTTCTAAACAACAACAACAACAACAATAGTCAACAACTACATCTCCATCACCTTTAACAATCAAATTAGCCCCAACATACTACATGACATGTCCAGTAACTCACCTGCAACATCTAACCACCAACTTGTAACAACTCAACACATCTAGAGCTTAAACTAAGTCATACATATGGGGGAAGGGAGAAATCTTACCTTTCTATCCAATTCCTTACTTTGTCTCAACTCGCTTCCTTTTAACTTTCCCCAAATAACTAGAATAGGAAAGACAAATCGGCACAAACACTACATGATTAGCGGGAAAGATAACCTAAGATTTAGACTTGATCTTCATACCTTAACCTTGGAGAAGAGGATTGATTTTATGGACTATTTGGTGTAGAAAACTTTTTGAGAGCTTAGGAGAGAAGATAAATCACATGGAAATCCTTTCACACCATGGGAGAGGGAATAAACTTGAAGCTTTTCAACTTAGAACCCTAAGAGAAAGAAAGAAATGGTTGGTTTTGCTGGGAGAGAGAGAGAGAGGAGTTTCTGAATGTATTTTCTTATGAGGATATGGATAAATGATCAGATTTTGGTCTTAAAACACCCCTATGGCCGACCTTACCTTTGCCCCTAATGGGCCTCACTTTATCATTTCAGATTGGGCCACTTATGCATTTTAATTTTGGCATCTCATTGCCTTTTTAATTTGGGCCTATTATTTCAAGTAGGTGGGTCACCTACTTGTCACTTACTTGAGCAAGTAGTTTACTAATTAGATCTAAACATGTGCATCGTCCTCGTTTAATAAGTAGGATGTTAAACAAGTAGGACGTTTAAGCAAATAGGATGTGTGAGAAAGTAGATGAAACACATAGGACGTCTAAGAAAGTAGGTGAAATACAAAGGTGAAACTAGTAGGTCGTCTACCTTTGTCTGACATCTTATTCGTTTATGAATCTCATTATCTTTAAGTAGGCTTAACATAATACATACACTTGGACACTATAACCTCATTCTTCCATATTCAAGTAACTTCATCGACTTCAAGTTAGTCGTAGACATGATGAGAAGTACGGGGTGTTACATGTATAAATTCAAGTGTAGGAGTCCCCGCACTAATATCTCGAAGATGCGCCAAATAAGCCAAACATCTTTTCTCTACTATCCGACGAGTCTTGAGATATGACATCACTTTTTTTTGGTGCGTGACTAAGAGTGCCTATCCACTCGACTCTAGGAACCCCTAGCATGGTAACATGACCGTCTTGGAACAACAATCCAAGATCATGTGATAAGGAGATAACCAATCCATACCCATAATAACATCAAAATCTACTATATCTAAAACCGACAAATCCGCTTAAGTATCATATCCCATCAAGTTAACTATTACGGAATCCCCAACAGGTGTAGAAACATGAACATGTAACTTAAGCGACTCACATAACATATCTAGACTTGAAGAAAAATATGCAGACACATAAGAATAAGTTGAGCCTGGGTCAAATAATACCATAGTCGATAGATGACAAACCAAAATAGTACTTGTGATGATGACATCCAAAGCCTCTCCCTCTAGTCTGCCTATAAAAGCATAACAATGGCACGACCACTCTCAGATTGAGTACCCCCCCCATGACCTCTCTGCCAGTCTTGGAACCACCCCTACCAGAAGGCAAACCACCTCTGCCACTTAGAGCACCTCCTTTAGCCGGCAATAAGGCTGATCTAAACGCAGAACCCTGAACCCTTTGAATGAACCACTGCATATAAGTCTAGGGCACACCCACTTTCCCAAGGTTTCCCCACTCATAACATCCTTTACGAACTATGTGCTACTAGGAATAACCCAAATATCTTGATTGTTCTCCATGTCCTGAAGGCCAAGAATATGAACACTGGGAGCTCTATCCCGAATTGGTCATACCACACTCTGAATAACTACCCTCTGAAGCTGACATATCTGCATAAATAGGCCTACTAAATTGATACTCCCTCCCTAGATGACCTGGAGTCCTACATGGAGCACCACTATATCCATAAATATAGTAGGCTTTATTTTCCTCACGCTGCTCGAAACTCTGTTATCAAATCATTTATATATCATTGGCGGCATCTACCACATCCTGAAATGACACTCTCATAGCGACCATATGATACTCACCTAAACAAATCAGAACAGACAACCCTTTGATAAACCTCCTCACTCTCTCAATATCAGTGGTAAGTATCATCATAGCATGTTGGGCCAAGGCTAGAAACCTCATCTCATACTCCATCACTGAAATCACATCATGCCTTAAACCCTCAAACTGATCCTTCCTAAGCTCTCTAATACAGCGGGGGACATACTTGACCAGAAATCTCTAAGAAAATTGATCCCAAGTAAGAGAAGATGACCTGGCAGGTCTACTGCTTATAAAATCCCTCCACCACTGCTTGCATCATTGACCAACTGAAATGTTGTGTAGTCAAATCCATGAGACTCAACCAACCTAAGGTTGTGTAGCCTCTCATGATAACTGATTAAAAAATCATAAGCTTCCTCACCCGGTATCCTAGAGAGCTTAGGAGGATCCATTCTCTTAAACTTATCAAACATCTTCTTCTCCTCAACAGATATAGCCGACTTATTACTCAGATGGTGATAAATACTAGGAAAAAACCCATCATCAAAACAAGGAGCCATAACAGTAGTTGGCTGGACCCCTGGAGTTTGAAACCCTAGAGAAAGCATCTAATTTGGAGTCTGACCTCCAACTCTAGTTTGTGAGCCATCCGTAGTAACCAGTAGCATTTCCTCCGGGGATATACCCTTAAAGTAACCCACAATACACACCAGAGCATCATGAAGAACAAGAGTATCAATGAATCCCGATGGTGCCTGTGCAGGTCCACCTTTATCCGCTTGAACCGACTCCTTTTCTAGAACCTCCTTTGGATCCAGAGATACATCTCTAGCATGTCACTGAACGGTAGGCTGGTGCATTAGCACAAACTTTACCCCAACCTCGCCCCTACCCCAGACCTTGCATCTTCCTTCTATAACAACTCTGGCAGTGAGTGTGGGTGCAAAAGTAGGAGATCTACACCGATATATGAATGCATCCTCACTATTTGTGAGAGAATGAAATAATAGAGTTCAAAATTCGATCATAGTCGAGTACCCACAATAGGGAATGAAAGAATAGAATATTCCTAAATATCATATAGCCTCTCGAAGATAAGTATGTAGCTCTTTGTATCGATCTGCAAGACTCTACTATAAATTTCTCTTGTACTTATGAGACTGATGAACCTAAGGCTCGGACATCAAATTTGTCATGACCCAAAATAACAAAGTTGTGATGGCACATATTTCCATCTGATATGTAAGCCAACCCAAAATTTCAAAGTGATAAAAACGAAAAGTAAATAGAAGGAGTCGAATGTCCATAATACTAAGCCATAATATAAAGAGCATGAAAGTTAACTGAAATCCACCCAGGATTGGTGTCATAGTATAAAAGCCTTTAATAACCAAATAGTACAAGTCTGAATCCACTAATACACTATCTGGATACAAAATAAAGACAAAATAATAAGGATAGAGGGAGAAGGGCACTACGACACAACAGACAGCTCACCACGATCTCCTTAATAGAATCATCTTGGACGCACTCCAGTCTACGGAGTCCGCTACCCAGAGTCGAATTTGCACCACTAAAAGTGCAAAAAATGTAGTTTGAGTATAGGAAGCACGTGCACTCTGTATATCTAATAGATCGACAATGAAAGAAGTAGTGATAAAGTAAGTATAAAATCCTCTTTTACCTTATCAATAAACTTATCTCACGGTTGAACGTTAATCTAAGTAAAGAATATAGATGTCTAATAAGCCAGTTAGTCATATCAACAAATAGTCAAATAACAGGGAAATCATGTAAAAGCCAATTAATCAATCAATTAAGTAATGAGAATAAAATGCAATGCAACATGCTCTACACACAAAGAGATTCTGGGACTATACGGAAGATGTGACTCATGGAGGACTGCTAAGTCTATATACAACCTGGAATAGCAGATCCTTCAAATCTCACTGGGTCCACACCTCCTAAGATCAATATCATGCTCCCGACCTTAAGAGGTTAACATATCATGCAACCGACCTTATAGGCCAAAAATCTGTAAATTTCCTTAAAATCATGATCTATAGTGTAATATTTAAGAGAATTCTTATCTCAATAACCTGGACTTAATAGTCGTCGTGTTCAAATATATTTATCAAAGAAATAGACTTACTAACAAATAACCTTCAACATTTCTAACCACATAATTATCATGAGTATACAAGGTTCATTTAGATGCCAAATACAACAATAATCAAGTCTACCCATAGCACATAACAGCTAATGCTCACATGTTTTGCCATTCAGACTACATACATAAATGACTCAAACACGATATAAATCCCTAAATCATGGCACTGGTACTCGTACCAATGCCCATTACATCACCGATATAAGACTCCCTGTTATGCCATTACCCCATTATTATTCTATTTTTATCTCTACTTAACAAAAATATCCCTCAAGCGAAGTCAGAAGTCTTAACATACCTCAAAAGCCGAGCACGTCCCATGAACTTCAAAAAAGCTGCCTTTCTTTTTCTCAAGACTTTAGAATGATCCTAATCTATCAAATACATGATCTACATGAATATACGAGTCTGTGGACACCTATATTTTATTCTGGAACCAAGAAAAGAACACAAAAAGTTGAACCCGATCCCCAAGGTCAAAACTGGAATACTATTTCAAAAATTGTTCACCCATAACTTAATTAGTCTAATCCAAAAAATTATCAAAAACCATCCACTAATTGACTTAAATTTCAAGAAAAGCTTAATTTCAACTTTAGGGCCAAACCCCCTAATTTCCCACCCAAATCATGATTTAAAATGCTAATTAAAGAGTGGAATCAAGAGATAACATTAAACTAGGATTATATTCTTACCCTCGAGCTAAATCAAGAAAAAACCCTTTTAGATCACCTTAATCTGAGCTCTCTAACTCAAATATGAAGTTATGAAGTCTAAGTTCGGAGTTGGGGAAGAAATACACTGCCCAAGTGATTCCCTTCATCTTGATTATGAGGTCCATTTATGCTATCGCGATGCCCAGGCCGAACCTAACCCACAAAACCTTCATCGCAATCACAAACTCCCACCCGTGCAATCGCCCCCAAGCCCGACCCTTTGTAATCGTGATAACCCTCCAACCTCCCTCCTCCCTCCCACGCGATCACGATGGGTAATTTAGCATGTACTAGCAATTGCAAAAACTTAGTTTTAACACCTAAAACTCATCCAGAATCTCCTGAACACAAATCAAATATGTATTTCAGTCATAAAACACGCTAGAACCTGCTCGCTTACTCAAAACATCGAAATGGGGTCATCTTGACCTAATATTTACCGTGGTCAACTTAAATCTAAAAACTAACTAGTTTCTCAACCAAATGTCTAAATCACTCCCGATCCCCTCAAGATCCATCTCAATCGCTCGACTAAGTAATAAAATTACATTTCTCCGTATCATGAAATTGATGAAACTCTGATTGAGACTTCTCTAAACTCTAATGTTGACTTTGGTCAAACTTTCTCATTTTCTTTACTTAAGAACTTCCAATTTTACAAATTTCTTTCTAATACTCACTCGATTAGAAATAGTAAAGGCAAAGAATTAGTCTATAGAGGCAAACATCTCTATCACAGATCAAGAGTACATAAGATTAATATATACCGTAAAAATTAAGAAAATAAACATATATATTTATATATACATATGTGTATACACACGCTCAATTATAAGGTGGTCTTAGGGCTTTAATGATGCTTTAGTGCCCCACTTAGGTCAAAAAGAGTTTGACCGACAAACACGTGTTGGAAGTACTACTTTGGTGTCAAAGAGCAAGCAACTATCTCCTTTGATTATTTCTCGTCTATATTCGTTTCCATTTTCCTCTTTCTCCTGCCCTACAATTGATACACAATCACTACTTTAGTAGCTCAACTTCAGAATCTTTTTGGGATTCTCTGCTATGAAGAGTCATATGTAGTGAGTTTTTCTACAATCTGCTCTTTCCTCTATTCTTTATTTTTCAAAGTGTGAAAATTTTAAGCTGATAGGTCTTAGTGCTAATTGTTTTTCGTGTATGTGTATCTTCTTGAAAGAGAGTTATTAGTTAATCCTACATTCTCCCCAATCCTCATGGTTTACGCTTTAGAGATGTTGTTGATTTCTCTAATATGATGTGAGTGCTTTGCTTTCACATTTTGTGCAATCTTTGTTTATTTATTTGTATGTTTGTCAATATGTTAGCTCCCTATTCTTTTGATTACTGTCTTGCTAGAACTTTTACATGTATGTTACTAATTTTTCCTAATTTCTACATGCATCAAAATCTTTTTGATGAATTTTGTGTTCGTTACCAACTACTTTGAGGCAGATAATGCACCTAATGTATTTGACGATATGTCTAAGAGAGATAAATCTAAATTTTATATTCTGTTGATTTTGACTGAAACAGGTCCGCATGATTTGACATTTCCTTAAGGAGGGCTATAGAGATTATTTTATCCTTTATAAGATTGTTGTACCTAACATTCACATCATACAATTATACTTTAAGAGACTACAATATTTATTTTGCTCATTCATAGTTGCCCATATTATGACATGAGAAGTTCAAGAGCTTTAAAGACACTCAAATGAAGCCATTAATTGCCATTTTGACTAAGCATTGAATTCTTCTATGACCATTTCACTAGACTTATTATTTAAGCCACCGAGGTTTGATGTTACACTAGCAACACATGCAATTTAGAATAAACTTAAACTGTGACCACTTCTAGGCTTCTGAATTAATTCTTAACAAACTTAAACTCTTTTGTTGCTTCCGATATGCAATTTAGAACATACATTTTATCTATTTCTAGTATTGGGGTGGACATTCCTCAGTGACTAAAGCTATTGAGTGACTAAATATATTGATGAACAGAAGACTTTCATGAGTAAAAATATGTCTTTCAAAATATATTGTCGCGTTGTGCACTTCTGATGTGAAGTTCCAATATGTCTTAGCTGGATGGAGGGTCGAACCATACGTGTTCAACTCTAACCATGCACATCAAACTTCAGTTTCTTGAAACTATTATAGATATGTCTTTTTATTTTGTTCCTAGAGAAGTAGTGAGTATAGGGGTTCATTTTTGGATTCCATCATTTCTGATAGTTTTGGAGGGTCATTTATGACTTAGTCGAGTCATTGGTTCACTTACCAAGGCAATCGGATGTACTTTGTGGCATCATTTGTGAAATTATGATTTTTGGATATTTTTAATGATTCTTTAGAAAAGTATGTCTTATCTTGGCTATGTGAGAAATCCGAGGGCGCGAGTGAGCGATTTTGTATCACTGTTTACCTTGGGTTTGGTTTGGGGTCTCGGGAGTGTTTTAGGTGTTTGGTGGAAGTTTGGTGTAGATCTCATGTTGTTGGTGTCTGGTGTTCACATTGTCCACCTCTGTGGAGGTCAGCTCGCAGATGTGAGTGTTGGGCATGTGTGAGCTTTCTGCCCATGCGGTAGTTTCCTCACAGAGGCGAAGACGCCTCTGCGGAATTTACTTTGCTCTAGCGTTAAGGAGGTACATTCTATTCTACAGGAGCGGAATCACTGTTCAGTCAATATTTAAAAGCTATAAAAATGATCCCATTTCCAAAAAACCTTCATTTCTGGATTAAAGATGTTTGAATGGGGGATTTCTTGAAGTGTGAACTTTGGGTTCTTTTTGGAGGTAAATTCTTCACTCTTATTATTTATATTTCATATTATAAGGTTCCTAATCATAGTTTGGACTTTATTTGGGGAAGATAAATTCTTAAGTTCATGATATAATAAGAGGGAATAAAACCTTGATTTGTGGGTGAAATATGAGTTAGATGATCTTGATATTGTGAATTGTATTCCCTAATGTTAGATGATCATGTTGTAATGTTTAATTTGATCGTGGAAACCCTTTTCAATTTGGGGGAAATTCTAGGGTTTAGAATTGGAGCTTTTGGTAAATCATGCAATTGAGGATTCAATTGGGGTTAGTTTTCCAATTAACTTAAGGATATGACTACTTAGTATGGAATTATGCTTTTTGAGTATTAAAGTTTTGATTTTGGAACCGTTGGCTCGGGGTTGGTTTTAGGTGTCTTTTGGTATGTTTAAGGACTAAGTCCATGTATGTGTATTAGCTTAATTATTAACGTAGAGTCTATGTATGTTAGACTATGATTACTACGAGGTGCGCTGAAAGGGCAGGATGTGTGTAGAGGGTTGACCATTTGTGGCTCCTTCTCGGCTTTGAGGTAGGCTATAGTTTCTCTTTTGTAGACTTCGATAGAAGTACGTAATAATTATAAATGTTGAGAGGTATTTAGCGTGTTTGGGGGTCCCACCTTAGCGGTTGTGATGAACGCTTGGGTGGATACCGGTGTTGAACTGTGATAATGGGTGATTTGGGGAATAAACCTTAAGCTAATTCTGGCTGATGTTGTTGGGCTTGTCGCCATTATGTGGGCTCGTCGCCATACTTGATATTAAGTGTTTATTCATCACATAACTTTCAATAAGATATCATGAATTACATGAATTATGTGTTAATGACTTTCTGAAAGTATGTGATATTTATCTCTATACTTGATTACATCTCATACATTCTGATTACTTGCCTTGGATTGTCATTTGCATTCATACACTCATAGTTTTGATGATATTGAAATGCGAGTAGTATGGAAATGTCATAGGTCCAATGATATTGGAAACGTAAGTTGTTCTATTAGATGGTTGGAAATGTTGAGATGATGATTATACGTGGAGGGTCGGGTTGCACGCCCATAACATATGTTATTACAACCAAGAGCTGGGATCCGTTGATAAATTTTGGATGAGTATATGAACTTTGCAGGTCCCCATGGATGTGCAGTTCATAAAATTTGAACGCTTGTATACCGGAGACGAAAGGTACCTCGTATATGCATGCATTCATATCATACATATATTATTTTATTGGTTACCTGTTGATTGATAAAATATTTGGAATGATTAATGTAACTTGGATGACTTCTTGATATAAAGCAATGTTAATTGAATACATGATACTTGAACTATTGGTTATTGAACTCTTCTGTAAATGTGGTGACTTATATGATTCATGAACCCTTAGATGAACACGGTGTCTTAATTAGTTCAGTGAATCATTATGTGAACTAGGTGACATATATGATTATGATAATGTTTAGTATTGGATTACTTAAGAGTTAACTTGATAGTTATCTCTATTATGAATCTTCCATCGTTGTTGGTCTATGATGCCTATAGGGGTACGTTGTGTACTCATGCTACACTTGTTGCATTCTTTTTTAATGCAGATTCAGTGTCTTCCACTAGTTTAGGACTTCGTGGTTGAGTCTGAGCAGACGTATTTCCACTATTCGGGGTGATGATGCTTTCATTCAGCATGTCCTGGATGCTCTTATCTCTATTTATTTCTTTTACTTGTTCTGAGAGTCATTATCAGACTTCCTAGACTCTTGTATTCAGATTTAGTATTATTATATTATTGACCAGATTTTGGGAGTTGTATAACTTATTTAGACTAATTCCCCATTATGTTATGATTAGACAATCTTATTAATTCTTGTGTTATTTTCGCATTTATAATTATAATCGTGTGGTTAATTGAGAGTGGTTCGCTTACCGGTGGAAAAAATATAGATGCCACCATGAGCCCTAAAATGGGTCGTGACAAAGTTGGTATCAGAGCTTTAGGTTCAACATTCTTAAATACAAGATCAATGTCTAGTAGAGTCTTGCAGATCGGTGCGGAGACATCTGTCACTTATCTTCGAGAGGATATGGAACTTTTAGGAAATTTCACTTTCTTCATTCCTTTCGTGCTAAGGTAAATCAAATTGATATTTGACCTTTGTTTCTTATTCTCTCACAAATGGTGAGGACTTGTGCCCACACAGCGAGAGAGGATGCACCTACACCTGCAGTGCGCGGTCATTGTAGAGGTCATGGTAGGGGTTGACGTAGAGCCCGAGGAACTGCATTGGCGATGAGTGGAGCATAAGGAGACAGTCAGGCTCATGCAATATTTGCATACCCCGAGCCATATATTGAGCCTCAGGATGAACAGTATGATGAGGCTATGGGGACAACCCATGATCAGCCCGGATTTATAGCTACTCCAGTTCTTTAAGACACTTTGGTTAAGTTATTGAGTAGGCTTGATGGTTTTGCCCAGTCGGACGTGCATTCGACTACTCTGGGTGGGTCACACACCCGAGTAGGAGAGGGATAGACTCTCGAGTTTCGTACTCTAGGGGTTTAGCTAGCTGCTATGTTGGCACCACGTATTGATGATATTTTGATACTCAAGTTTTGTCCCCGATCGATTGCAGGGACTACTAAGACTTGCAACGAGCAGAAGATATGGGAGCACTTTTCCAACATTAAGCCTCCCATATTCTATGGTTAGCCAGATGATGATGCCTACGAGTTTATTATGAGCAGCCATGAAAGGCTCCATACATTGGGTATTGTCGAGTCGTAGGGGGTCTATTTTGTTGCTCCTCATCTTATGGGTGATCGAAGCAATGGTGGAGGGCTTATGTTGATTGTCGACTAGCATGGTTGCCTCTATTATATTGGGTTAGGGTTTATCAGATCTTTCTATAGAAGTATGTGCCCCTTAGCTTATGTTTGAGCAAGCGTGATGAGTTCTAGAGGATTGAGTAGAGGGGTTCAGCAGTTGCTAATTACGAGACTCGCTTCCACGCCTTATCGAGCTATGCAGTGTTGTTCTTACCTACAGAGATAGATAGATACAGATGCTTTGTGAGAGGGTTGAGTGTTCTTCTTCAGTTAGCTACGTTACAGTTGGTGGCCTTTGGAGCTTCTTTTGAGGCAGTGACAGAGTATGCTAGGATGGTGGAGTCCATGAGGGGCAAGCTACCCAGACATGAGTTTTACAAGAGGATGTGACGATACGGGTATTAAAATGGGTCTATTTCTCGTGGGTATAGACATCAGGGTAGATTCCAACATGTGTAGTCTAATCAATCGATTCATGCAGCCCTTCAAATTGCACATGGTTCTTTTGTGGGGCAGAGCAGTTAAAGTGAGGGACAGTCTTCTAGAGGTACTCAGTCTCGATACTCTGACCGTAGTGGTCACTCAGGTTCTTCTATCTCTATTCAGCAGCCCTCAACGACCAGGACTTGTTACAGTTGTGCTGAGGTTAGACATTTTAGGAGAGAGTGTCTGAGACTTAGATTTTGGTGGACCCCAGCACAACCATCTAGGGTGGCAGTCATTCTAGTAGAGAGGGTTCTCAGTCAGGCATTAGTGGCCATCAGATTAGTCGAGGTGGATCTCAGGTGAGTAGATATGGGGCTCATGCAGGCCGAGGCAGTCACCAGGATACTCAATCCGATGAAGAACACACTCATTGTTATCTTTCCCTAGTAGGCTAGCGGTTGAGGCATTCAATGCGGTTATCACAAGTATCATCTCAGTCTGTTATCGGTCTGCTTCAGTGTTATTTGATCCGGGGTTTATGTTCTCCTATGTGTCTGCCTACTTTTC
This sequence comes from Anisodus acutangulus, assembly GCA_029783415.1. NCBI lineage: Eukaryota > Viridiplantae > Streptophyta > Magnoliopsida > Solanales > Solanaceae > Anisodus > Anisodus acutangulus. The sequence goes on from CM056495.1 coordinate 26,227,956, forward strand.
TGTTGATTTGGATATGTGGTGTGATATGCTTGATTTCCCTATTCGTGTGTCTACACCAGTTGGTGATTCTGTGATTGTAGATTGAGTCTATCAGCTTTGTGTGATTACTTTATAGGTTATGATACCTGGGTAGATTTCATAATATTAGACATGGTTGATTTTGATATTATCTTGGGGTGGATTGGTTATTATCGTACCACGTGATTTTGTACTGTCATGCCAAGACAGTTACTATAGCGATGCCGGGTATTTCAAAGTTGGAGTAGAAGGGTGCTCTCAGCCCTGCTCCTAAGAAGATTATTTCTTTCATCTAGGATAGAAAATTAGTAATTAAGGGTAGTTTGGCGTACCTAGCTCATATTCAGGATACGAGTGGAGAGACTCCTTCCCTTGAGTCAGAGTTTGCCGAGGTCTTTCCATCGAATTTGATGGGTATGCTACTGAATAGAGATATTGATTTCTCTATTGATCAAAAGTCGGGTACTCGAACCATTTATATTCCTCTGTACCGTATGGCTCATGTGGAGCTAAGAGATTTAAACGAGCATCTTTAGGATCTATTGAACAAGGGTTTCATTCGACCTAGTGTGTTTCTTTAGGGTGCTCTTGTGTTGTTCATGAATCAGAAGGATGTCACCATGTGTATGTGTATTAATTATAGGCAGTTGAACAAGGTCATCATCATAAACAAGTATTCGATTCCTCGTATTGATGATCTGATCGACCAGCTTCAGGGTGCTTCTGTGTTTTCGAAGATTGATTTGAGGTTCGGGTATCATCGGTTAAAGATTCAAGCCGATGATGTTCCCAAGATTGCTTTTCGGACACGTTATGGTCATTAGAGTTCTTGGTGATGTCATTTGGCCTTACCAATGCCCCACAACATTCATGGATTTGATTAACAGAATATTCAAGCCTTATTTAGATTCATTTATGATTGTCTTCATTGATGACATTTTGATCTATTCAAAGAGTCAGGTGGACCACGAGAAACATTTGAGGGTGGTTTTTGGGTTATTGAAAGAGAAGAAGTTGTATGTTATATTCTCGAAGTGTGAGTTCAGGCTTAGTTCTGTGGCATTCTTGGGACATGTGGTGTCCAAAGAGGGTATTATGGTGGAGCCGAAGAAGATAGAGGCAGTCAAGGACTGACCTAGACCTACTTCAGTGATAGAAATTCAGAGCTTTGTGGGTCTCGCGAGTTACTATCATCAGTTCGTTAAGGGATTCTCTTCTATTGCCTCTCAATTGACGTGTTTGACTCAGAATGAGGTGTTTTTCCAGTAGTCTGATGAGTGTGAAGAGATATTACAAAAGCTCAAGTCACTTTTAGCCACAACCTCGATTTTAGCCCTTCCAGTGGAGGGGAAGGGCTTTACCGTATGTTGTGATGCTTCGAGGATTAGATTGGGCTATGTGTTGATACATGAGGGTAAGGTTATTGCCTATGCATCGAGGCAGTTGAAGGTGCACGAGAAGAATTACCTTGTTCATGAATTGGAGTTGGCAGTCGTTGTATTTTCTTTGAAGATATGGAGGAATTACCTTTATGGAGTTCATTATGAGGTGTATACCGATCAGTGCATTCTTCAGCATGTATTCAATCAAAAGGATTTGAATTCTAGACAGCTCTAATGGATGGAGTTGCTCAAGGATTATGATATGACTATTTTGAACCATCCAGGAAAGGCCAATCTGGTGGCGGATGCTTTGAGCCGAAAGGCAGTGAGTATGGAGAGCTTGGCGCATTTAATAGTTAGTGAGCGTCCATTAGCATTGGAGGTTCAATCCTTCGCTAACAGTTTCATGAGGCTTGATATTTTGAATCCATGTAGGATTTTGGCTTGTGTTGAGGTAAGGTCATCTCTTTTGGAGCAGATTAAGACCCACCAGTATGATGATATAAAGTTGTGCAAAATTAGGGATAAGGTAATGAGTGGTGAAGGCAAAAAGGTTGTGATTGATGGTGAGGAGGTCTTGAGGATCAAAGAGAAAGTGTGTTCCTTGTGTTGGAGATTTGACGAGATTGATTATGGAGGAGGCTCACAGCTCTATATATTCTATTTATCCAGGTGCTACAAAGATGTACCATGACTTGAAGCAACACTATTGGTAGGGTAGGATGAAGAGAGACATTGTTGAGTTTGTGCCTCGGTGTTCGAATTGTCAGCATGTCAAGTATGAGCACTAGCGACCTAGTGGTTTGTCTCAGATGGTGCCCATTCTAGAGTGGAAGTGGGAGCGGATTTCTATGGATTTTGTTGTTGTGTTGCCCAAAACTTTGGGCAAGTTTGATGTTATTTGGGTCATTATTGATAGGTTGACCAAGTCCGCGCATTTCATTTCGGTTCAGACGACTTATAATTATGAGAAGTTGGCTAAGATTTATATTCGTGAGATTGTTCGTCTGCATGGGGTACATATTTCTATCATTTTAGACCGAGGTACTCAGTTTACTTCTCATTTCTGGAAAAATTTGCAAAATGAGTTGGGAACTCGCTTGGATCTCAATATAACATTTGACCCTCAGACGGACAGTCAGTCCGAGTAGACCATTCAGGTTTTGAAGGATATATTACGAGCCTGCATGATTGATTTTTGTGGTCATTGGGACCAGTTCTTACCCTTGGCAGAGTTTGCGTACAACAACATTTATCACTCCAGCATTGATATGATGCCATTTGAGGCTTTGTATGGTATGAGTTGTTGCTCTCTGATTGGGTGATTTGATGCATTCGAGGTGAGGCCTTGGGGTACTGATATGTTGAGGATTCCTTAGAGAAGGTGAAGGTGATTTAGGACAAGCTCCCGACAGCTCGGAGTAGACAAAAAGAGTATACGAATCAAAAGGTCCGAGATATGGAGTTTATGGTTGGTGACATGGTTCTATTGGGCGTGATGAGATTCAGCAAGAGATGGAAGTTGAGTCTGAGGTATATTAGACCTTTTAAGATTATTTATAGGGTTGGTGAGGTGGCATATGAGTTGGATCTTCCACCGGATATTTTAGGTGTCCATCCTTGAAGAAGTACCATGTTGATGGTTCTTACATTATCCAGTGGGACTCCGTATTGCTTGATTAAAATTTAGAGTTAGAAGAAGAGCATGTGGCCATTTTGGACAGGTATGTGAGAAAGTTGAGGTCTAAGAAGATTGCTTCTATGAAGGTGCAGCAGAAGCATCGTCTTGTTGAGAAGGAAACTTGGGAGACGGAGTCTGATATGAGGAGCCGATACCCTCACTTGTTTACTACTTTCGGTAGGTTTCCTCTTTTTGTTTCTCTCCGTTCGAGGATGAATGTTTGTTTAATTGGTATATGATGTAACGGCCCGTCCAGTCATTTTTAGCCAAAGACCCTTATTTGACTATATTGCCCTTCCCGTAGACTCTGTATGGGGTTTATGATGCATGGGGATGGGTGGCATGGATCCTGAGGTTCATTTATGTGATTTTTGATAAAAAAAAATCCAAAGTAGGAATCTTAGAGTTGATTAGTTTGACTCAAAGTTGTCTTTCGAGTATATGGATTCATTTTCGGGTTCCGTCGCTTCCAATAGTTCTGGAGGGTCATTTATGACTTAGTCGAGTCATTGGTTCGCTTCTTGAGGCAATCAAATGTATTTCGTGGCATTATTTGTGAAATTGTGATTTTTGGATGTTTTGGATGATTTTTTAGAAAAGTATGTATTAGCTCGGTTATGTGAGAAATCGGATGGCATGAGTGAGTTTGTAGCACTATTTACATTGGGATAACATGTTTGGTTTGTATCTGGGGGTCTCTCGGGTGTATGGTGGAAGTTTGGTGTATATCTCATGTTGCTAGTATCTTGTGTTCGCACCAGCGGCTGGTTGTTCGCCTTTGTGTGTTCGCCTTTGCGTGTCTACCTCTGCGGAGGTCGGCTCACAGATGCGAGTTTTGGCCATGTGTGAGCTTTCCGCCCATGCAGTAGTTTTGTCGCAGAGGCAAAGGCGTCTCTACGGAATTTACTTCACTCCAGCGCTAAGGTGGGACATTAAGTGATTCCGTCCCAGCGGACCATTTTTTCGCCAAAGCGATACCATATCTGCGAAATCATTGTTCAGTCAGTGTTTTAAAAGCTCTAAAATGATCCAATTTCCCAAAAACCTTCATTTCGAGATTAGAGCTGTTCGAAAGGGGGATTTCTTAAAGTGAGCTTGGGTTCTTTTTGTGGTAAATTCTGCATCCTTATTATTTGTGTTTCATATTATAAGATTCTTAATCCTAGTTTGGGTGGAATATGAGTTAGATGATCTTGATATTGTGAATTAGTATTGCCTAATGTTAGATGATCATGTGTTAATTTGATTATGGAAATCCTTTTCAATTTGGGGAAAATTTTAGGATTTAGAATTCAGAATTTTGGTAAATCATGCAATTGAGGGCTCAATTGGGGTTAGTTTTTCCATTAACTTAAGGATATGACTACTAAGTATGTAATTATATTTTTGAGTAATAAAGTTTGAATTTTGGCACTGTGGGCCTGGGCTTGGTTTTATGTGTCTTTTGGTATGTTTAAGGACTAAGTTCTTGTATCTGTATTAGCTTAATTATTAACTTAAAGTCTATGTATGTTAGACTATTATTATTACGAGGTGCTCTGAAAGGGCAAGGCGTGTGTAGAGGGTTGACCGTTCGTGGCTCCTGCTCGACTTTGAGGTAGGTTACGGTTTCTCTTTTGTAGACTTCGATAGAAGTACATAGTAGTTATAAATGTTTAGAGGTCCCACCTTAGCGTTGTGATGAATGCTTGGGTGGGTACCGGTATTGAACTATGATGATGGGTGATTTGAGGAATCAACCTTAAGCTAATTCTGATTGGTGTTTTTTAGCTTTCGCCATTATGTGGGCTCGTCGCCATACTTGATATTATGTGTTTATTCATCACATAGCTTTCGATATGATATCTTGAATTACATGAATTATGTGTTAATGACCTTATGAAAGCATGTGATATTCATCTCTATACTTGGTTGCATCTCATACATTTTGATTACTTGCTTTGGATTTTCATTTGCATTCATACACTCATGATTATGATGATATTGAAATGCAAGTGGTATGGAAATGTTGTAGGTCCAATGAGATCGAAAAAGTAAGTTGTTCTATGAGATGGTTGGAAATGCTGAGATGATGATTATACGTGGAGGGTCGGGTTGCACGCCTGCAACATATGTTATTATAGCCAAGAGTTGGGATCCGTTGATAAATTTCGGATGAGTATATGAACTTTACGGGTCTCCATGGGTGTACAGTTCATAGAATTTGAACGCATGTATGTTGTAGATGAAAGGTACATGGCATATGCATTAAATTCATATCATACATATATTATTTCATTGGTTACCTGTTGATTGATAAAATGTTTGGAATGGTTAATGAGACTTGGATGACTTCTTGATAGAAAGCAATGTTAATTGGTTACCTGATACTTGGATCATTGGTTATTGAACTCTTCTGTAAATGTGGTGACTTACATGATTCATGAACTCTTATATGAACAAGGTGTCTTAATTGATCCAGTGAACCATTATGTGAACTAGGTGACTTATATGATTATGAAACGGTTTAGTGTAGGATTACTTGAGAGTTAACTTGATATTTATCTCTATTACGTATCTTCCGTCGTTGTCGGCCTATGATGCCTACGGGGTACATTGTGTGCTCATGCTACACGTGAATCATTCTTTTTTTATACATATTCAGTGTCTTCCACCAGTTCAGGACTTCATGGCTGAGTCTGAGCAGACAAATTTTCAGTGTTCCGGGTGAGGATGCTTCCATTCAGCATGCCATGGATGCTCTTATCTCTATTTATTTCTTTTACTTGTTCCGGGAGACAGTATCAATTTTCTTAGACTCTTGTATTTGAATTTAGTGCTCTTGTATTATTGACCAGATTTTGGAGGTTGTATAACTTATTCTCAGACTTATTTCTACGTTATGATTAGACAATCTTATTAATTCTTGCGTTATTTCCGTATTTCTTATTATAATCGTGTGGTTAATTGAGAGTGATTCGCCTACCGGTGAGAAAAGTGTAGGTGCCATCCTGAGCCCTATTAGGGGTCGTGACACAAACGTTGTTTTCCAATAATGTCATTAATTTGGATTGATGCTTTCCTTCCTACGCACAGATTCCTAAGCATAAAGTATACTAAGCGAATGAAGGATATACCAGCAATTCAGATTATCCATGTATGTGTAATAACTGTAAAAAGTACAAATTTTAATATTTGTATGTCGTTGTATGCTTCAAAGGAAGGTTCTGCTTTATTATATTGCTTCACTAGATTAACGATGACTTCCAAGCTTTAGGATATAATATAGTACTTAGTTTTAAAATTTAATATTTCTGGAAATGCATGTCGTAGGGAGGGAGGAAGGTACTTACTTGATGGAAGTGAATGTAATGAAACACTATGTATTGAGCTGCTAAAGGCAAGTTTCAGTAACTTTAAAATTGTCGTCAGAGGTAAACTGATTCCTAATCGGCTATGTTGAGTTAGATCTATATATAGAAAAAATAAAAATAAATACAGCTAGAAGGTGGTTATTACCTCCTATTCGCTGTTGTTGCTGTCATCCTTGTTCATTTATGCATTTTGTAGTTCATCTTAACTAAGGAATTTCTTAGTGGCTCGGGGAGAATTATATGATTGCTAACCATTATATTTTAGAAGGAATTGAGGAGTTGGAAGGTATGCTCTCGTTTTTGGTTGAGATGTTATAAAGAAGCATATGTTGACAGAGTAATCACCACTGTAAACAACTTAACCAAATGGTTCTTATTGTATTATAAATCCATGGTGTATTTAGTTTTCCCTTAACAATTCAGGCAAGTGATGCATGGGAAACTATAGATGTGTTGAAAAATATTGCAGATTATGAGAAAAGACACTGCTCTTACATACTCCTATATGATTATACTTTTATTTAATTTGAAGTGAACTACATTGTATCACTAGCTTTCTATTTTACTTTGTTAGTCTCTCATTGATTATTCAAAGTCTCATGACTGCAAACAAAGTTTCTTGCTTCACGACCCAAATCTCAAATCGTTGTGAGAGCACCTATCATGACCCACAGGTGAACCCAAATAAAAAGTTAAAAGCCTTCCAATGCAAATTAAAGAAGCGGAATATAAAGGAAATAACTTACAAGTAGGGGTGGCCAGTGGGCCGGGCTCGAGTCTGGCGGGATCGGGGTCGGGGCGGGACGGGAGAAGGGGTCGGGATCGGGTCTGGCGGGGTCGGGTCTGGCGGGACTTGCTCCAGTCCCGTCCCAATCCCGTCGGTATCGGGGCAGGGCGGGGTCGGGTCGGGGTCGGGGTCGGGCTCGGGGCGGGATCCGGCGGGTTTTCCTTTTTTTTTTAAAAAAAAATAACATATGTATAAAAAAAACTCAATAAACAAAACAAGATAGTGTAATAAAAACATCCCAAGGCTGTTTTTGTGTCTCTTATATTATTTAATAGACATATGATTTTTTTGTAATACAAATACAATTGTCTAAAATCTAAATTGCAACTTTGTGGTGTTGTCCAAAAGTTGCAAATTACATAATAAAATTGCACTTAAAAAAATTACATTCTCAAAAAAACCTGTTCTAATTGCTTGATGATTTCCTGTGGTTCTTCGGTTGGAATTGGTATTTGTTGGTCAAATTGATCTACGTCGCTTCCACTACCTTCGGTTAAGATTTCGTTGTAGTTTTCATCTTCTTCTTCGTTGATCTCCGGTTGACCGCACCTTCTCCGCCTCTGCTCAGATTCCAATCTCTGAATAATACCGCAATTTTCAAGCTATCTCCGCTAATGAGTGTCCTGTGGTCTCCTATTTGATATCTGCCGGCAGTAAAAGCGCTTTCAGACGCAGCTTGATGACGCTTGAATGTTCAAAACATCTCGGGCCATCAATGAAAGTGTCGGAAAGGTCTTCTCATTCCCCTCCAAGATTTCAAAGAAGTCTTCATGTCCATCTTCATTGATAACTTCTTGATACGGTACAGAACCCTGCAAAATAAAAATATCCAACTCGCTAATTTGGTTAGTAGTAGAGGTACGGCCGCACATTCTATTTCTGAGGCTTTCAATACTATCCGCAGAAACAGCATGTCTTTTGTGAGGTTATGTTGAAGATGAAAAAGATGGTATGGAAGCCGGTAAGTTACTAGCATTTTCTTGTTGATAAATTTTGCATTGGTGTTCTACGCTAGACAACACTTCTTCTTTAGTTTGACTTTGTTCAATAGGTGGTGGGTGATTTAGATTTTTGGGACTTGGAGGTGGTAGTACTTCTATACAATCGTAAATAGTTTCAATTAGTGATTTCGTACCTTCTATTTTAATAGTAGGATTTAATACAGAACCAATAATATAAATAGTGGGAATAGGAATAAAATATGTTTTTATTTTGACAAACATTTATTTAATAGCTGCCTTATAAGCTGGTTTTTTCATATATTCACTAAGTAATAAAAATATTAGAGTTATATAAAACAACATAGTTGAAATAGTAGGATAATATATACCGGAAAATTCTTTTGTTGCTTGAAAAAATTTCTCTAAAAATACAATAAGTTCGGAAATTTTTACCCAATCACTATCTAAAATCATATCAGCTGAATTTTTATTATGAGAGTTAAAAAATAAAGTTATAGGTATTCTATAGTCATAAGCAACAAGTAGTTGCTCGTATAATGAATTCCACCTAGTGGATACTTCTTGTGGAATTTTTCTATAAGGTAGTCCACAATCGTAACAAGTTTTTTTTATATTCTTTTCTATGTTGTACTTTATTACTTTTAAAAATAAAGTTTATAGCAAATTGTATTTTACTAAGAATGTCTTCAAAAAGTGATAGACCATCCTTTACAATTAAGTTATATATATGGCACGCACATTTTATATGAAAATGATCTGGAAAAGATGGAGTTAAACTATTTTTTTAAATTGTAATTGCGTAATTGTTAGAAGAAGCGTTATCTAATGTAATAGTCATAATTTTATCGGTTATTCCATAATAATGGCACACTTGATAAATATTATCTGCAATAAAAGTACCAGTGTGCCTATCATCTATATATCTATACGCTAAAATACGTTTTTGCATAGACCATTTATAATCTATCCAATGACAAGTTACAGTTAAATAATCATGGCCGTTAGTACTACGACATATATCAGACGTGATAGATACTTTACCATTAAAATGATATAATGAAAAACATAAATATTGTTGATATTCATGCGCGAATTTAAATACATCTCTCTTAACAGTTGATCTAGGAAAACCGTTAAAAGCAGGATTATATATATCTCTAATGTAATGAATAAAATCGGGAGATGAAGGAAATGAAAAAGGCAAACCCTCCACATCAACTAATTTTGATATTGCTTCCCTATCTCAATGTTTATTGTATTTAGAGCCTACAATTCCCCCCGTCATAGGGTTAATTTGACCAGATTTGATCCCGGACAAGATGTGATCTGAACCTTATCCCGATGGAGCGGGCGTTTGCGCACCCGGTTTTGAAGCCTGGTATTGGGCATACCTAGCTGGATGAGCACTTACTAGGTGTCTAATTAAACCCCCCGTCCCACCGTGACATTTTTCAGTTTTAAATTTTAGAACATTTTTACAAATTTTACATATAGCTACTTGATTATCTACGTCCCTATCAAAAAATGTCCATACATCTGATTTTAATGGTCGTTTTGCTGGACCTCGTCTCATACTAGGGGGAATATGAGGTATTTCAGTTGAAGGTGCACTAGTGGGTGTGTTGTCATCAACATTAGTGGGTGTATCATCTAGATCATCGTCTAAATTAAAGTCTTCTTGAGTTCCAGAAAATAGCTCCTGGTCTAAATCTAATGGTATTGTAGGAAAATGTTGAGTATCAACAAAATCATCTTGTGTAGGAATAAGATGACTAGAAGAAGTACCATTGCCCTAGTTGTCCCTACTAGAAGAAGCACCCTTACCCTTACCCTTAAACATACCTTTTAATCCTTCCATTTTAATTATGATAATAAATAATTAAAGACAATAAAATTAAGTGCACTAAATAAAATAAACAGACAATAATAATTTAATGAAGGAACGAATGTACCAAACGCCGACGTAACGTCGACGTGTAATCGAGAGGTTGAAAATTGAAACTTTGCTCGATGGAAGATCCTCAAGCTAGTTGCCAACTTCACTCTCAATTTCCAAATGAATAAATAAAATTGAATATTTAGTAAACAATGTAGACTTGTAGAGAGATATATTGAGATATTAGAGAGATTGTAGGAAGATTTGTGAGAAAGATGAAGAGAAAATGAGTTATTTATAGTTGGAAAATTGGGTTAAAGTATAAATATAATAACTTATGGGTTAAGAATAAATATTAAGGGGTAGGGGGTTGGGGAGGGAGGCCTAAAATGGCCGGTGGCCAACGGCCAAAATCTAAAATGGTCGTTGGTGCAACGACCATATTTGCAAAGAGGGAACAAAGGGCGGGGTTGGGCTCGGGACGGGGAAAGGGCGGGCGGGCTTGGGGCGGGCTCGGGTCTCGCGGGACGAGACATTGTCCCGTCCCGAGTTCGAGGCCCGCCAACGTTTTTTTTTTTAGCGGAGTCGGGGCGGGACCGGGGCGCGGTCGGGACGGGGTCGGGCCGTCCAGGCCCACTGGCCACCCTTACTCACAAGTCAATAACAAGTCTCATAAATCATAATATAAGAAAATTTAAGCCATACATCTCCCTAAGACTTGAAAGTCATAAGTACAAAAGCTAGTAAATATGGAATACAAGTTTGAATACTACAAGTATTGTCTGGAAGATAAAGACAGAAACGTAAAGTGGAAATAGAGTCTCGTGCCGCGAAACAAATAGTAGCTCACCCTGAAAACTCCAAATGATATGCCCCATCGATCGGCGATGACTCACCCGCTATTAGAATTCAAAACAAAACTTGCACAAAAAAAGTGCAACAACTGTAGAGTAACTACGAGGAAACATGTTTACTCAACAACATCGTTGACCGACCCTAAAATGAAGTGATGACGAGGGTTGGTCCTTCCAATACTCACCTCCACACTTCGGTAGTGATCAATTATATAATTTATAACACTTAAGCAATCGAGAATAGAATGTTCGCATCTAAATTAGGTCATAAAGGTTAATCTTTTCTAAATACAACCATAAAGATCAATCATTTCTACATTTAGTCATAAAGCTTAAGTCTTTCCGAATACAGTGATAAAGCTGTCTTTCCAAATACAATCATAAAGCTTAAGACTTTTCAATTAATCATATGAATGTATCATGAAATTAACATAGTCAAATGAGAATGGTATGAATGCAAATGATATACAACGCAATGGCCAATATACATACACTCCTACAATAGGTTTCAAGTGACACTTGGGGACTCATGAGGTCCATATACTCACTTGAACGCCAGTTCCTAGAGATCACATCAGATATAAGCTAATAAGCTATCATATCATGTACTTACTTGGAATGTCAAGTCTTCCAAATCACATCATATATCAGCTCATAGGCTATTATGCCATCATCACTCCAATCATGTACCATATCCTATCGGGTCTCTTCGGAACATTACTCATGATGCATCAATATCATACTGAAAATATCATAAATGTATGAAATGGATGTGCGCACAACATGAAATTACATAATATCAATTCAATGTCAAAGATAGTTCCTTTTTCATTTAGGCGAGATGTGGAGTGATGAATGCATAATGAATCAACAATAACAAGTATAAGTCAAACATGGTCATCATAGTCCACATAATCAACAATCATACAGTAAATTTAACACTATCCAATGTCTGGAGGCTCATGCATATCCCCGTCACAAGATTATATCATTTTCAATTATTTATCCATACAAATAAACTAGTACCCGCACAAGTGCTCGTCACCTCACAAGTACGGAACCCCCAACTCCCCATTACACCTATTATTTACTTAAGCCAACACTAACACTTCATAAAAACTATAGTAAGTCTCAACTTGCCTTAAATTTGAATTCTCAAAGCTCACGAACGGTATTTCCCTTCCTCGACATCTACGAACGATCCCAAACTCGATCTGAACGAGAATTACGCCTTTCAAAAGATCTACCGCATCCAAAATCACCAAACGAGTTCAATATAATCAAAATAGTACTCTACGAGGTTAGACGAGTCCAACAATATTCATATTGTTATACTTAATTTCATCACCCAAAAAGTCGAACCCCAGCCCTAAGAGCAAAACTAAAATTTTATTTTAAAATTGATTTACCCATAACCCATAGATTCTAAATATAGAAAATTAACCAATTCCATCCATTAATTGACCCTCAGTCAATATTTTTTATTCTCTTAACTTTAGGAATCAAAACCCCAATTTTTCCCAACCAAATCATGATTAACACATTAATAAACTGAAGTAATTCTGGGGAATCATAAGAATAAAGGTTAGAATCTTACCTTCTCTTCGGAACAAAAACCGCCGCGAAAATCATCCAAATCCAACCTCTAGAACTCTAAAAAATTCATTTAGAAAAATGAGGCCGAAGTAAGAAATTTATGTTGGCTAGGCCGTTGTGCGATCGCGGCCAATGCCGTGCGATCGCCTCACGCACACACCTGCCAATGTCCCTGCGCGATCACAACCGATGTCGCACTATCGCGATGCGCGTGCTTGCCAGCATCTCTGCGCGATCGCGTCATGCGTTTGCCGACATCTCTACACGATTGTGGCGCACACCAGATTCCAGAAAAAATCAGCAATAGTCCAAAGTTCGTTTTAACACCCAAAACTCATCCAGGACCTTTCGGACACAAACCAAATATATTTTTCAATAACCTGAGCGGAATGAAGTTGTGCTAAATGAACGAGTTGTCCTAAATGTCCCTTGTTAGCTGTCACAGGAAGTTATCGAATGATACGGGAGACAGTCTCATCATCAACAGAAGAAAAGGACTGACCGACCACCGTTCAAGAGAGATCCCTAATTATAAAACACATTCCGAACCTGCTCTCCCTCTCAAAACACTAATCAGTCTCTCAACAATCAGTATTTCTTATGAATAGTAGAGCACTGAAGGGAGAACTTATCGACGACAAAAAAAATGAGGTTTCTGTTGGAGGGTCCCTGACGCGTCCCTCTCAAAACACTGGAAAAAGTTCATCTTGAATCGATGTTGACCTAGGTCAACTCTAAATCTTTAAATTAGCTAGTTTCTCAATAAACGATCCAACACACACCTGAATACCTCGTGACCCAGACTAATGAATCGGTTAAGTCATAATCACATTTTAGACTTAATGCAATCGACAAAACTTTGAAAAAGATTCATTTACCTATGATTTTGACTTTGATTAAACATCTTTATTTTCTTAACTTAGAAACTTCCAATTATGCTAACATGGATCAAGACAGTTTTAATCTCTACAGCAAAAATAAATCCATGAAGTAAAATGAAGATTTGAAAAAGAAAAAAAAAAGAGAGAAGTATGAAATTGTAATGATTATATAATTCTATTGCTTAATGTTCTTCTTCTTATTATTATTTAAAAGATTACATGTTATATATTTTATATAAATTGAGGGTTATTTTAATATTTTTAAAAAAATCTGCAATATCCTCATTTTTAGCCAATGATTTAAGATTAAGGAAAATTAATGTCTCGTTTATAATGTGGAGTAGGAAATGTTTCTCAAACCCAAAAAATTAAGGGGTAAAGTAGAATTTATTCGAAGACTATTTGTTAAGATGTAATCATATGCAAATATGCACGGGTCAACACTTTCAAATTGTAACTATTCAATTCAGTGAAATCATAGGTTGAAGGTTCACAAGCTTCCTCTACAACTTGAACCATCAGATCATTATCTCCTACTGCCGTAACCGCCAGAAGAATACAACTGCAACTGACTGAACATGCACTGTACGCACCTTCTCTTTCCCTCCAATTCTACAAACACATCCAGCTCCATAAAAGTAACCAAAAGATACACTCCCAACACACATTTTCGACATGCTTCTCTCTCTCCTCATCCTCTCTCTCTTAATCGTCCCTTCCACCACCGTAACAACCACTATCGGCTTCACCTACTCCCCCGCCGTCAACTCCCCACCGGCTGACCATGTCGTCACCACCCTTCAGTCACTCAAAATCCCCACCGTCCGCCTCCTTAATCCAAACCCAACTCTAATCCGTGCATTTTCCTACTCCAACATTTCCCTCCTCCTAACCATTCCCAATGACCTCGTCCCTTCCTTTGCTTCTAATCGCTCCTCTGCTACCCTCTGGGTTTACAACAATGTCCTTCCCTTTCATCCTCGTGCTCGGATTTCACTCATTTCAGTCGGTTCCGACGTTATCTCTTCCTCCCTCGTTTCCGACCCTTCCACCACCCTAATCCCCGCCATGCAAAACCTGCACCACGCCCTTCTTGACTTGGGAATCCATACTGTCTCCGTTTCCACTACTTTCTCTTTCATCCACGTTATTACGACTGCTTTCCCTCCTTCCTCCGCTGAGTTCCAAGAACCAGTCAACTCGCTTGTCATCAGGCCTGTACTTGAGTTCCTGGAGGAAACAAATTCATCTCTTCTGATGAATGTGTACCCCTACAATCTGTATCGACTCCATGGAGAGATCCCAGTTGGTTTCGCTTTGTTTCAGGAAGGCCCATTCAACTTCCGTGATGATGTTGTTACAGGTGTCCGCTATCATAACCTGTTTGATATGATGGTTGATGCCGTGATTGCTGCGATGGCAGTTTCAGGCTACGAGAATATTCCGCTGATTTTGACAGAAACAGGGTGGCCAAGCAATGATGGTGAGAGTCAGCTGTACGCAGAGAAGTATATACAGGGTCTGGTTTCGCATTTGAAATCTGGTCTTGGAACTCCACTAAGGAAGGAAGGTGCTGCTCAGGCTTACATTTACCAGTTGTTTGATGAGAATACTGAATCCAATGATCAGAAGAAGAAGAAGAACTTGAGTTCTCAAGGTGAAACAGAGCAGTACTGGGGTGTCATGTACCCTAACATGACCATGAAGTACAACATCAATTTTAACAATGCTCACCAGAACTCCAGAATGCTTGCTCTACTTGTTCCCTCAATCTATTTTCTTCTTCTGCTTGTTGCTCTGGATAGATGATTGACTATAGCTAGTAGTCCAAAACTCTTGATTCATTGCCTAGCTAGAGGAATACAATTCTTGCTTAAACTCCAAATTATGATTGCAAGCACATCAAGAATAGTATGTGTACGTAGAGATTTCTGTTGCTGTTGATTGGATTTCGGATCGTAATTTTTTTCTTCTGATATGATATAACCATTGGTTACATATATAGATATTGATCCCTTCATGATTACTGATTCTTGCTTTCATGTCCTTACGCATTCGGAGTTCTGTTTGTAATTAAGCTTTGGTTGTTGTATGAGTTTTTACTCTCATGAATAGCTGAGAAAGCGAACACTCTAGTAGGAGATTGCATGAAAATTACAACCTTGTTTTCTGATCGGTCTATCTTTTTCCAGTATGCTTATAGATAGAACATTTACTGTGTTCTATTTTGTTCAATGCTTTAGACAGGCTAGAAATTAATGACAAAATATGAGTTAATTTGCTTTCATATGGAAGACCGTCTTCTAAAGTTTGTATTCCGGGGATATGTATTTCGATTATGCAAAAAAAGAGTGGAAAATAAAGCTAATTTTGCAGTCATCATTTAAGAGTTACTGAAATTTGGCAATGGTAAACACATTTTTTTACAAGAAACATGAAAACATCAATTTTCTTTTCATCTACCTAATATAGATGAGTTTTCCAGTACATGAGGAAACATACTAAAATGAATACATCTCAATACGAAATACTGATTTGTGACTACATATCTTAAACTTGAAAGTACGTGCCTACGGACGGACAACTAACTATTTACATAGATGCCAATCACTCTCAATCCCTTCGTCTGACGAATGCTTGAAAAGCATAACAAGTCTCTGTTAGAAATTTACTAATGTGAAATTAAGTTTATCTCATTATTTATGACCCGAACAAATGAGGCTTCGCACGTCGGAAATATCGTTTCCACACATGTGCACACGTAGTGCCAAATATTACAAATTTTATTAGTGAAAGATATATTGGTACGTATGTGAAACGTTTGAGACATAGAATGATGGACGGTTATTGGTCAAATGACAAATATTCCATGTTGGTAAACGAAGGAAGAAGTGTGCGAAGTGTAAGATGAAACGAGTCGGAAATCGCCGTGGAGCCGCGAAGGGCCGCGGAGCAGCTGCGTCGGAGCCGAGGTGCCGGAGCGCCGCGGCGCTAATTGGGAGTTCAGCCACTGGAGCCGAGGCGCTAATTCGAAGAGCCGCGACACTTCGGAGGAAGAATGCTGCGACGGGAAGATGGAAAGTTCTGACTTTTGGGCTGGTTTTGGAGCATTGAATCTCCATTATTTGGCACATGAATTCAGCCATTATTTGGCTGAATGTAACCCCTCAATAAGTGTCATTACATGGCTATTGAAGGTCATTAGTTAGCTAGTTGAGGGGTCATCTCCTTACACTATAAATTGAGGCCTTTGGCTCAATTGTTCAACACACTTATATTTTTCTGAAATCTTCTCCTTCCTCTCTAGCAAGTTTTATATATTCAAAGTTCTTCAAGAGTAACACTTGAGTTTCCTTTGCTCATTTGTTAAGTTGTTGTTGTATCTTGAGAGACTATTGCCCGACACCGTAAAAGGATATATACGGGGCAATCTTGTCTTAAAGACAGAGTGTCATCACTCGACTCAACAAATCACATGGAGTTTGTATCGTTCTTGATTCCAGTTTATTGTAATTTTAGTTTATCCTTTCTAGCAATTTGTTTTACTTACTTCCCGTTTCCTGCAATTGTTGTAACCCACAATTTTAAGACAAGATTGTTGTAAGTGCTTAGAAAGATGACTGGAAGAGAACAAATCACTTCTGATTCTACTGTTGCTGCTACTCAAGGCAACTCATCTGCCTTCCCCACTGCTCAAGGCACACTCAATGCCTTTCATGTTGCTCAAGGGAACGTTAATGTTCCCCCGCTCTCCGGGTTCCATAATGAACGCCCAGAGAAGTTTATGGGCTCCAACTTCAAGAGATGGCGGCAGAAGATGTTGTTTTATCTGACTGTTATGAGAATGACTCATTTCCTAACAGAAGATCCTCCACAAGCTAGAGATGAAGTGGACCCTCAGCCTAATAAAATGGCTGGAGGGGGCCAAGGTATCCATGTCGTCAATGGCATGAAGATGGTTCTTGATGCTTGGAGTCATAGTGACTTAATGTGTAAGAACTATATTCTGAACTGTCTGTCAGACCCACTTTACACGGTGTATTGTGTCGTAGGCACCGCCAAAGAGTTATGGGAAAAGTAGCAGAAAAAGTACAACGCACAAGATGCTGGTACTAAGAAATTCATCATTGGAAAATTCTTGAAATTTCAAATGGTGGATAACAAAACTGTGATGTCCCAAGTCCAGGAATTCCAAATGATTCTACATCACCTGGATTTGGAAGGTATGAAACCAAATGAGTAGTTTTTGGTTGCATCACTGATTGAGAAGTTACCTCCCTCGTGGAATGAGTTTATGAGTTACTTAAAACTCAAGACAAATGAAATGACCTTTGAGGAACTTATTATCAAACTCCAGATTCAGAAAGATAATAAGAAGGCCTTGCCTAGAGGAAAACAACCTGCCGAGGCAAAAGCAAATCTGGCTGAGGCCAAAGGGAACCCAAACAAGAAGTGCAAGTTCCAGAAAGACGGAAAGACCCAGGCGGCGGAGAAGTTCAAGGGGAAATGTCACCACTGTGGAAAACCTGGTCACATGATCAAGGACTGTCGCAAGCTCAAGACTGAGCAACAAGAGAAGGCCAAGGCCAAAGGCAAGGCACATGCTAACATCGTCAAAGACACTCTTCTTGACGACATGATTGGGGAGTTCTCGGCGGTGGTGCTTGAAGAAAACCTTGTTAAGAATCCCATGTAATGGTGGATGGACACGGGTGCTACCAGACACATTTGTTCCAATAGAGATACATTCTCTACATATACACCAGTTACAAACAAGAAGTTGTTCATGAGTAACAACACTTCCTCTGACTTGCGGGGGGTAGGAAAGGTAGTCCTGAAGATGACTTCTGGAAAGGAGGTCACTCTGAAGGAGGTGATGCATGTCCCTGAGATTAGGAGGAATTTAATTTCAGGTCATTTATTGGTTAATGTTGGTTTTAGGCTAATATTTGAGTCCAATAAGTTTGTAATCACCAAGAATGGAACTTTTGTGGGAAGAGGCTTCGTTTGTGAAAGCCCCTTCAAAGTTAACGCCATGTTTGTAATACGTGCAATCAATAATATTGAAGCTTCTTCTTACTTGCTTGGGTCCTCTAATTTATGGCATCATAGATTAGGACATGTTAACTATAAGTCCATCCAAAGGTTGGTTAAGTTGGAGTTGTTGTCGTCTATCATCGTAAACCCTCAACATAAGTGTGAGGTGTGCGTAGAGGCAAAACTCACAAAGCTTATTTTTTGATCTGTTGAAAGAAATACCGCTCCTCTAGAACTTATTCACACAGATATATGTGATTTGAAGTTTGCACAAATTAGGGGGAAACAAGTACTTTGTGACATTCATTGATGATAGCACAAAGTATTGTTATCTTTACTTGTTGAAAAGTAAAGATGAAGCCTTTGAAGCGTTCCGGCACTACAAAGCAGAAGTTGAAAACCAACTAAGCATGCAGATTAAATCCATTCATAGCGATAGATGGGGAGAATATATAGCGCCATTTGAGGAATATTGTGCCGAATCGGGCATAGTTCATCAAACGATGGCTCCATACTCACCTCAGTCGAACGGTGTTGCTGAACGCAAGAACCGCACATTAAAGAAAATGATAAATGCATTGCTCATCAATTCTGGTCTTTCCCAAAACATGTGGGGCCGCTAATACAATTCTTAATTGAGTCCCACATTGTATGGACAAAACTCCATATGAATCATGGAAGGGAAGGAAACCCACCTATAAATATTTAAAGGTGTGGGATTGTTTGGCAAAGGTTGAAGTGCCCAAGCCAAAGAAGGTCAAGATTGAGCCTAAGACTGTAGATTGCATTTTCATCGGATATGCAAATAATAGTAGTGTTTATCGCTTCTTAGTGCATAAGTCAGATATTCCAGATATCCACGGGGGTACAATCATAGAATCAAGGAATACTCAATTCTTTGAGGATACTTTTCCTAGAAAGAAAAAAGACATAACCTCTCACAAACGAAGTTACGAACAAAGCTCTCAGGAACCAGGAGTCGTTGACTGCCCGGATCTAGATGGTTCAGATCTAGTGGACTTCGAAGTGGCTGAATATCCGGAATCTAGTGTTCTAGATTCTCAGAACTTGGAGACTCCAGAGATGGAACCGAGGCAAAGTAAAAGTACCAGGAAGTATACATCCTTCGGTCCTGACTTTGTAGCTTATATGGTTGATGACGAACCAAGGACAATTGCTGAAGCATTGTCAACTCCAGAGGCACCGCTCTAGAAAGAAGCTATTGAGAGTGAAATATACTCCATTCCAAGAAGATGAAGTCTAGAGAAGCGAAGTTCATCCCCTCTTGTACTCAGTTACTACAATGGAAGTGTGAAGAAGTTTAGGTTTACCCTTGTCTCCAAGAAAGGTCAAACTCTTTCACATTATGCTCACAATGGCCGAGGAACAACTTGGTCCTCAAGCCAACCCAATCCATTTCCATTGTTCACATTTCGGCCGAATGGCCTTGTATTCGTATCCTTTTCTTTTCCTTCTAGAATGGTCCCTATGGTACTATTAATAGGGCCTTAGGTTGTTGTACTTAGATAGGTTGAGTTTGAGCTAAATGTAAATATGTGTTTTCAACTTGTGTGTTGAAACATATCGATCATGTGTGGGTCACCCCTCCATTCAGTGTAAGTCTTGGTTAGGACTGTGTGACCTAATCAATACCCAAGCTCGAGGAACCCCCTTAGTGGTAAGTGAACGTTGGAACTGTGTGGACCAACCTAGCCTAAGCCTCGGGTTACTAAAAGGTCTTTCGACCACCCTCACTTGGCTAGTTCATAGGCTTGTACGTAGCAACTCCGGTCTTGACCTTGTAGAATTGGTTACCATCTCCTTGGTGTCGACTGGGGAAGTAAAACCCCCGTGGTTCTATATCCTTGGGCTCATCGACTGCACTTCACTACAACCACAACAACCAAATACCCAATCCAAAACCGTACCAACCAACACTTGGTGTGTGTCCGGATTGCAACTCGCTTTTCGTGTTCATTCCTTGTCCAAACCACTTCATTATTTCTACTACCACATCCCACAAGACTCCATAAACATTCCCACCAAAGGCTCCTAACCGAAACAACCCATAAATTCCCATCCAATTCTGACAACACCAAACAAGCCGCATAACACACCTTGCCGACGACCTCACTATTTCAGTTCTGTTCCATCACCTTGCCACCATCAAAACACCAAGTCCCGGACATCACTCTGGCCCTCAATGCACCCGAGATAACCCCACAAAAATCCTTAGCCCTCTACCAAGCACAGCTATCCGAAACAGCCCCTAAACACCATCCTATCCATCCAAATCGAGAACCCGAAACTTCTATTTTGGCATCATTTTTCGGGTCAACCCGAACACCACCAAAACCCAAACCACTTACCTACCAACACCCCTCCTTACTTGAATCATATTGGTATTAGAGCGAGACAACCACGTCCCATGCTTTGACGCTATGGCACAAGTAAGTGACGTACTTAGAAAGGCCCTCCCCAAAATAGTTGCGGAGCAAGTGCAACAAATAAGGAGGGCATTTGCAAATCGTGTGGTCATCAACGATGTTGAATCAGGGGAGGATGTTGCTAAAAAAACCCTACATATTAAAGATGATGCACAAAATGAAACAAGAGTTGAGCCACGAAGTGACCGGACGTTACGGTTCCACCTTTCAAATGCTTGGACCTCGAGGAGTTTATCGAATGGCTAAGGGCTATAGAAAGACTCTTTGAGTTTAAAAACTATGATGATCACCAATTCCTTAAGATTACCAAGTTGAAGCTTAAATCTTTTGCCTCCATGTGGTACGAAAATTTAAAGGCAAGCCAAAAGTGGCATGGCATGTCCAAGATCGATTCTTGGGAAAAGTTGAAGAAACACTTAAAAGAAAATTCTTGCCCCGAGATTATGAGCAAAATTTGTACCTTAAACTCACCAAGCTTCGGCAAGGTGTTATTAACGTTAAAGAATACATCCGGAAATTCGAGAAAGTCACAATGTTGTGTGACTTAGAAGAAAAAGAGTCGCAACGCATTGCACGGTTCATTGGCGGACTAAGTGCGGTAATTCAAGAAAAAATGGAAGTGTCCACTTACACAACATTTGAGGATGTGTGACATTTGGCACTAAGGTTCGAGTGGCAATAAAAGAAGATTGTCACAAGGCCTTACACTAAGATCGCAAGTGCTAAGGAGAAGGTTGGCACGTCCTATTCCAATCCCTTGTACAAACAAGACGATGTAAACAAGGACAAGGGAAAATGGAAGTTACCAAAGGTATTGATAAATGCGGCAAGATATGTTACAAGTGCCAAGGACTCAGACATTTTGCCAAGGAATGTCCCAACCCGAGGACTATGACACTTGAAGAATATAAAGAAAGTGGCGATGCCTTTGTGGTCGAATAGACCGAGATAGATGAGAGCCAAGAAGAAGACGAGGCTCTTGTGGAGGATAGTGTGAGTCTAGCCCTTCAACATGTGCTAAGTGCACAATTGGAGAAACTTGATGAAAATCAGAGGGAGTAGATTTTCTACACACGATGCAAAGTAAAAGACAAAGTGTGTAGTTTGATAATTGAAGGGAGGAAGTTGTGCAAATATGGTATCCATCGGAGTGATAGGCAAATTACAACTACCAATTCGTGACTAAACCTTACAACCTCCGATCTGAACTCACCCGATTGCCTAAAAAATCATGCAATTTATTTCTACAAGTAAAAATTATCAAGATGAAACTACATAAGGGATATTTTAGGAAAAACATGTCTAAAAGCTCAAAATGACCTAGCAGGTCATTACATTCCGTATAAGTCAAGAAATACCTTTAAGGTCTTGGGTGATAGAATGGAACTTCCTCGCTGTTTTGGTTCAATACAAATGCATCTAAAGGATAGTAATTTAAATAGACTGATTCCTATTTAGGGACAAACAAAAAAATAGGTTTCATAGGACTATTGGCCTCAATATTTAAGTTGTTGTAGTTAGCAATTTAGAAATGAAGAAATTGTAGATTGTATGACATGATTTGTTTTACAAAGAAAAAAGCAAAAACCATAATAAAGTCTAGATTTTAATTTCCTAAGCCTAATTTTTTTGGTTATCGTGAAATCTAAAATTCGATAGTCATTTGATCAATTTTAACTCACTTGAAGCTCTTATGAATTTTTCGTATTTATGATTTTATGGATTGTACGATAATTTCTATGGACTATTCTGTTGTAAATTACCTTGAAAAACTTTGCTCACGATGTGTAAATAGTCACACCCCAGCTTCAAGGGGTGTGGCCAGCACCCGGCACCTGAATGGCCCGAGCGTACCACCCGTATATAATAGTATGTACATATAACTGTCTGGGCTGACAAGGCTTCAAAATGACAATCACAAGAGAAAATGGAAACAACATCCTGAACAAGTGACAACAGAACCAACATGTGTACATATATCATAAGGTCAATAAGGCCATACATACAACAATACATAACTCACTATTCTACAAGCCTCTAAGAGTCATATAACAAACAACCAGGACAGGGTCCCACCATACCCATAAATTTATATATATAACCATACCTACTCTGACTGACATCTCCGAAATAAGTGGAGAGTTTTGACATTACCGATGAGCTGAGATCCTACTAGAAATGAGCATCATCCAACTATCTGTACCTGCGGGCATAAAATGCAGCGCCCCAGAAAGGGGGTATTAGTACGAATAATGTACTGAATATGTAAAGTATGAGTAAATATAAAGGAAGACATCAATAAGTAAAGGAAACCCAAAGAAACAATTTGTAACTCAGATGTACCTTTGTGGACTATAATGTACATAACTGAAATATGATCGCATATATAACATCGTAGGCCTCTGTGGGCAATATAATCAATATCATTTCTATATAGTTGTATGTAACTTCATAGGCCTCTGTGGGCAATATAATCAATATCATATCTGTATAGCTGGGTATATAACGCTATAGGCCTATGTGGGCGATATAATCAATATCATATCTATATAGCTGGGTATATACCGTCATAGGCTTCTGTGGGCTATATAATCAGTATCATATCTATACATGTGAGAATCATCTGAGGAATATAGACTACACTATAAGCTTGTTGGAGTGACGTAAGGTCATTGCACCTCCGACTATCCTTATTTTGATAACATATCATTTTACCTTTCTATATGAGTTAATACAAATGGATAACTCTTACCATTTTCTTTAGCTTTCAGGAATCAACAAGCAACCATGTTACATCAAGATGAGAGTGACTTTCCAAAGTATGGAAATTTCATCACGATAAAGGAATAAATATGATTCTTTATACTAAGAATGGACATGCTTCTTACACCTTAATTTCATCAATAATAGAGTTTGAATACGGAACCTTTATCCCTTGAAATTTTCTTTATGATCATGCCGATAGAAAGAAGGGTAAGCCTTACATACCTTGTCGTTGTGGTTATCGAAGTCCCATAAGTTCTCGTACGCCTTATGAATGATTATATACATCATATGAATAATTGATATCAATATCAAATTCATATCTTATGGAGAAGTTTATTTAGGCAATTCATCTAACAACTTATGAGCGTAACTTTAGAGGTTTGTTTGTAGCTCACCTTCTTCATCTCTTGTCGCCACAATCTTCATTATTACTTCTACTCACTTCCACCACTCTATTCATAACCCAATAACTTTATGAAACACCTTCAAATCATATAAAACAATCCACAATCCACAATCACAAGGCATAATTTTAAGATTGTACCAACATTTGTTCTTTAAGAATTCTCCAACAACTTCACTCCAAATACTTATAGAATCTTAAGAAGATCATGTAGAAGATAATCTTACCTTAGGGTGCAAGAACCATTCCAAAACAGAGGTTACTTCACAGATAAAAAGTCTCCAAAGATTGCACGACAAAAGAGAAGATGATTTCTATGATATCCACAAGATTCCTTACGTTGATCTTGCGTATTTTACCTTTAATATTGGTTCCAAGGTGTTATGAACCATTTGAGAGGGTAAGAGAGATGTTATAGGGTATGTGTAGGTGTCAAATGAGGTCCCCAAGTCAAGCAATGTAATTTAAACCAGAAAAGGTGCCTCCACCTCCATGTTTTACGCCCAGAAAGTACGGGTCATATTTCATTTTACGGCCCGTATAATTTTTTTTACGGATCGTATAATTTTGTACGGTTTGTAACTTTCACAATGTTTCTCATATGAATAAACTGTCAGTTGCATTGGAAAGTATACTCTCTTAACTTGAATTTAGATAGATTATGTACTCCATAATTCCTTATTTACTAGGAGATATACTCCCGACAAGTTGAGTAAAAAAATCAGGTCCAAAATTATGCATGTCTTTCTTCGAGTTTCGAACGAACTTAATTTCTTTGATCCATGTAATCCCAAATTCTTATGAAACATATGTAACATTTATTTAAACTTATTTCCATCCAAAAATGGTATGTCAGCCTCACCGGACTTTATGTTACTTTACTTATGACGCATACGAGTGCGAAAATGTGGGGTGTAACATCTTTCCCCCCTTATGAAAATTCGTCCTCAAATGTTGGGGTAACTGAACTCTCATAATTTATTATCCATAGGATTCTTAAATATTTTGGCAGAGTTTCTTCTGTAAACATGACTATCCAAACATGTCAAACAGCTAGAAAAGATATCCAATACCTCACAGGGCTATACGATGTCATAACATAACATATCAACCTTACACGACCGTCCATCTATCCAGAAATCAAAAGGGTTAACTATAACTCACCTCAACTGTCAAGTGCCATAGTCGGTGCTATGCCTGCCACTTCTATGCCGATAATATCGCTTATACAAGGCATACCAGATAAACTTTATCACTACAAAATAGAAAATGGGGAAATCATATCGCACGAGTGTTGATATAATTGTTTTTCTTGAATAAACTAAGGTTACCTAGCCTTCATGTTTTTTCCTAACTTTGAGATCACTTCCTTTACAATGTTCCCTATCAGTGGCTATCTCTTTAATTTGCAACTTTCAGATTCAATGATATAGAATAGTAACTGAGGTATATTCATAAAACAATTCTTTGTATTCTTAACATTGCCGACTAGGGATATGTAAAATAATTTTCGTTTACTCTGCTGCAACATCGATACGTGAAAGGTTGATTTAGACTTTCTTTAACTCACGTTGGTAACCCTAGCTCATAAGTCATTAGGTCAAACCTTTAAGTAATATTATACAATCCAATATCTATGGGGCTAAACTTGTTTTACTGGTCGAATCTCATTATACTGTATGGGCAAGAACCTTTAGAAATACTTAATCATAAATGAAATCCTTTAGATCTCAGCTTCGTACACCAGTAGGTAATCCCTGGGAAAATCCTGAATTATTAACACATGCCCTTGAAAAGGCTTTAATTCTTTTTACCATTTGGTGGGTTAACTCCGGGCTATACACTCCTATTTTTTTCTTATGTCGAATCGATCAATAGAAGATTTGTACCTCTGACTATACCAGGTCTTATAAGGTTCCTTCTAGATGATAAAATGACAGCCATCATGATATGTAACTCCTTGTGGGATGAGAGATTCTCCCCTTCTTCTTCAAAATTTAGCATACTTGCATGCTGCATAAATTACGCATTTGAGCTGACCTCATATTCTGTATAAAGCTATAACATGATTTCTTCATACCCCCAAACCTTCCTAGAGGAATCTCTAGAAGTTCACGACAACTAAGCCCCTTTACTTGAGATGATAGGCATTAGAATGTCTTGAAATTGTACGGTCTTCTTAATATATTTTACTTACATAGTTCTTATTGTGCGGATAGTTTACTCTGATAAGAAATGGGCCATCCTTACAAATCTGTCGATCATTAACCATCTGGGTAACATTTCCGATAAGAACGGGGTGGGTTTATATTGAACTTTATCCTTGAAACATGTTTCTATTTCCATGACGGGAAATCCATTCTCTACATTGGCCCACTTGGCCTAGATACTCTGTCCTCGATTTTTGACTATTGGATCGCTATGCTAAAGCTTGGCAATTCTCTTTGCCACATCATCACATCAATACTTATCTCTCATACCATGATGCACCTTCATTTAACCAAGATGAGTAGAATATCGGAAATAATGTACTTCCGCTCAAATCTTGTTCTTATAAATGAGCCAAATTTGGAACGTATAATCGACCTAAATATCAAAGAACTCTGCCTCCCTTTATCTCGATTACTGGCTACCTTTATCGATAGTACCAACTTTGTATCCTCATATCACTATCTCCTTACTTCTACCACAGGGGCAACATTGATGACTTCTGCACAAAAATTCTATTAGCTAATAAAGCTCATTTGGCTAGCCTTTTTCATTCATCGGCCTTTAGATAGGTTAAGCCGCTCAACTCACTTATCTTAGGTTGCCTTAAAGGCTATGGTTATGTTCTATTAAACTCTCTTTTCAAACTGTACTAGAACAGAAGTCATTTATTCTTGTTATTTTACTTCGATCATTAAGAATTCTACTATTGAATTTTGGTTAGTAACTCCATCTGTTGTAATTTAACTTCTGACCCGTCTCCTTCTTGTCGAGGTCCATACTCTACTATACCATTTGGGTTCACATTTACTTACTTCTTAATCTCAAGAACTGTTATTCTCTTTAATGAGACTTATAGGTCTCTGTAGTTATTAATGATATCAGGTTGTATTTCTAATGTGTACTCATTGTTGCCGACCTTAAGTCTTGTGTCTGGATGCCTTTTTAGTTTCCCAATCGCTTGCTAAGCATAAACATATTCATTCTCTAATTCATCATGAACATGTGCATTGCAATGCATTGATTTATCTCAGCTTCTATCCAGGAGTTCCTTGCATACTTGGCCTCAAGTTCCACTCGGGCTTATAATCCTTGGTTTTCTTCTTAGTCAATCAATATATCAAATGGCAATTATTAACGTACTTCTCTATTATATATTCTTATGCTTAAATCAATATATTTAGAGTCTTTGTTAGTATCCTAGAAATATACTTTTAGCAATGTCGTTCTCATATACCCATATAAGATCTTGGGTATCTTTAATTGTCCACCATTATTCCTCTTATTTTCATATCTATTTTTATTCTAACAGTGCCAATTCTGAGTGCATACTTGATTTCTTGGATCCCTTTGCCAGGTATCCCTAGACTTTTAACTTGAATCTCTTTATGTTGGACCTTTTATCATTAATTCCCATTTGTATCACTTTCTAAAAGTTGTGACCACTTACCGGGGAAGTTAAAACTCTAGGTTCTAAGACTATTTTATACTGTAGAATTTACATCATCTAACGGGTCTTCCGCCCTCATATATCATCTTTTGTCTTAACTCAATTTACCCCATTTATTTACTAATTCTGAATATCTCATTTCTGGGATTATATGTTTTTGTCTTCACTTACGAGTGATGTTCTTCTCTCCTGAGCCTTATATATTTAGCGTCTCTTATCGTTGCCTATTTTTATTAATCAGGAGATCACTATCATTTCTTTCTTAGCATTGACATTTACATCGCATGTCATAGTCAGGTCACATTCATCAAATCTGGACGACACGATTTGGTTCATCTTGAAATCCTTCATCGTAACCTTCTCATCTTCTCATTAAACCATCAGATGAGTTCTATGTCAATTCTTTATCGTGGGACCTCCTCTGTAAGAGTAGAACCACTTTCTATTCTTAAGAGGTTTCCGCCCTGAAAATCATATTATTGTCTCAACTCCTTCCATACTTTTCTGATCCTTTAGCAACTTACAATTTGCTCTACTCCAATCCTTCTTACTAGGGGTTACTAAATCATTTACACGGATAGGACGTCATGCATTCATAACTAACATACTTAATCTCAATAGACTTTCTATCTTCTAGCTATGTTATAAATCTTAAGGGCTCATGTCTTAATAACCTCTAAGGATTACACTTTCCTTTGCAGTTTGTTCTTTCACTATTTGATTGCTTACCTTGCAATTTCTCAATATCTTTTATCATAAAAATCCTTCAAAGCTCCAATTCTTTTTTCGTCTAACCGAGTGATCTTGCCAATATCAATGCTTATCTTGATCCATAGAGCTAAATAATCTGATCCATATATCCTGTTAGTATTTAGTCGTTCAAACCTCATAGTCATTTCTCATATTCGTCCAGGTGTCTCACTTATATTCGTATTATTCCCTTGCTATGCATCTCACTTCTTACCTTAGTCCAAATATTGGTTACATAATATTTGAGCAACAAGCTCTTAGTAAAATAATCCACTACAACTTGTAGGAGTTCAAACCCAATAAGGAGATGATAGAACTCACCCTTAGGGATTAAAGTCAGTCCTTTTAGCACTATTTCCTTGCACAAAACAACCTCCACAATCACCTAAGAAAAGAGGAAAAATAGTGGACTAGGCTTACGATTTTCCGAGGGAAAGAGCCACATTGTTCTACTTCCGAACCTTGCTTGAATCATCAATAACGCTTAGAGGCACTTTGGAGGAGCTCATGGAGCTTCTCGGGGTTGTAGGAAATGAAGAATAAGCTCTAGATCATAGCTCATCGAAAATATAAAGACTTAAAAGTTGGACACCGCCCAGAAGTATGGTACAATTGTATTTTCTATACATTAAATACGGTTCATACATTAGGACCGTATAATCAAACCAGGAACTTAAAAATTGCAGGAAAAATTACGATTCAAATCCTCAATTTTACGGTCTGTATAATTTTGTACGATCCATACATTTGAGCCATAATTCGAGGAACTTGTGGATTTTGTCAAAACGTATTCTCTTCGATCCGTTTAACTCCTATACATCCCGATACATCTATAAAGAAGTCTCAACTCATCGTTACCCTTTCGTATGAGACTCCTTCGAAACAAGCAATCTTTGTCAAATTTTTGTCGAACATACTTCTGTCAATCCGATAAGTCTTAAACTCTTCCAGGACATACTCAACACTTACTTAGTCATCCTAACATCAACACATCATCTTTCTACACTCGTATTACCTTCCATGTATATATGCGAGACAAATACTCATTTTCTAAAATCTTTTTATAATAACTGCACCTCTGGCATCTCATTAATCTGGTAGGGATCTTTCATTCACTTACTACGAATACGAATGAGTCGACATCTTTCTGGTAATTGACATTATGGAAACTGTATAAAACACGAGTTAGATTCGAATCCTTATGACTCAGCTTTATGAGGTGAAAGAATGGTAACCATCCCTAAAATGTCCTATAGCCTCTCGCTTATAAGTGTGGTGCACAACACATCATAAACAAGACTCTGCTAGACACGACTTGTGGACTCCCTAGGACAGACCTGCTCTAATACTAAGTTTGTCACACACCCGAAGCTGGGGTGTGACATAAATATTTGTTAGGAACTCGACTCATAATATATAAATCTTTGTGAGGAACATTGTTAATTATTGATTTGGATGTTTGGCCATACTTTTCGCGTACTTTTGGACAGAGGACGCCAAGTATATTATATTCTTGGTTAAGTTTTGACACTTTTATTTTTCTTCATTTATTGTTTGGTCCTCCAGTGCAATGTTTGTGTAGTTTTCAGTTAAGCTTAATACGTTTCACAATTATACAACATGATTAATTAGATACTGATAGCTGCTAGCATTTTTTTTTTGGCAGAGACAACAAGAAGTATGCTAAAGAAATAGAGAACCGGAGAAGAGTTCAGTTTCAGGATGTAAAAATAAAGTAGAATCAAAATTTATGATGTTATGAAAGCATACAGATAATTGTTGTGATTGAAGAGTCGAGGATGTATAAAAGTTTTTTCATTTACATGTACCTCATTAGTTACTGCTTCTTTTTCAGAATGCCTAGGCTTATTTTCTTGCTTTGTTTGTGCTTATGCTTTGTCTTGAGTCGAGGGTCTCTCGAAAACAGTCGTTCTACCTATCAAGGTAGAGGTAAGTTCTGTGTACACTCTACCCTCTCCATATCCCACGTTGTGGGACTTCTCTGGGTATGTTGTTGTTGTTGTATTTACATGCGTCTTTTTCCCTATTTTTTTCTGTGTAGGATTGTCTAGCCATCTAAAAATCTCGTTGTTGATTGAAGTTTGATTGTGTTAATGATGTCTTGCTTTAGAGTTTAAGACAATATTGTTTGTTTTTTAAATTTAATACAAATTAGGAAAAAAATCTTTTTAGGAGTATTCACTAATGTCTAATATGGAACTCTTTGATATTTAGCACATCTTCTCATGTTTACTTCATTAGTGATTTGAAAGCAGAATTTTCTTCAGTTTTCTGAAATTTATTAGAGGTGAAATTGCAATTTGTTATTAGATGAACGCAAGACTTCTCTCTATTTTTCACTAATTTTGATATTATTTCTTCTAATGAGGGACTTCACAGCATAATTTGGCTGATGAATTGTAGAACAAATCTTACAGTGAATATCAAGGAATTTTAAATGTCGGGCTCGTGCCTTGCACGGGAATCCCCTACTATTTTTTTAATAAATGAATGATGCTTAATAGTTTTTTTCATCTATAGAAATAAGAAGATCGCAAGTAACTCAAATAACAAGTTCTAGTATTACATATTTACAATTTGAGAACATCATGAGAGTGAATATTACTTAACATTTTTTCAAAAAAAATACATCTTTACTTATCATTGGTCTTCATGATTTTGTCCTATGTCTCAAAGTTATTATATTTTATTATTTCGCTATTTGAAAATAATTTTATTTTTATTCATAAAAGAGTGATGTTTTAACAATAATACTGATAAAGTTTATTGATTATAAAAGTAAATCTGCAGATGATGTATTGCTCTTCAGCAAAGGAGATTTCGAGTCAGGCCCATGGTTTCTTTCATTCTACCAGAGATGTTAAACAAGTAGACCCTTTATCTCCTATTTTGTTCATACTGTCAACTGAAGTATTGTCTACAACTCTTAATGCATTATTTGAAGATAGTCGTCACAACCCAAAATCTCATTGTGTTGTTAGGGCACCTACCCTAACCCGTAGGCGAAATCTAATCATTCAATCATAATTACGAAAGTAAATGCGGAAGTTAAAGAGATAAATGCGAAGTAATTAGCAAGTCTTATAACATAATACAAAATTTCAAAGAAATCCACAATGATATAGTAGTCATGAGTACACATCTCTAAATATGAGTACAAGTCTGGATACAAAAATACATAAAGTTGTCTGAAAGTAGTAAATGACAGAATCATAAGGATAGAGAGAGTTCCAGTGCATGGATGAAGTTGCGGCTCACCTTGGACTCCGATAATCAATCTCCAACGCCGCACTCAAGTTGCTCCTGGATCGTCTGGCTCAGTACCTGCACATAGAGTGCAGAAAGCATAGAGTGAGTATGGAAAACATGTGTACTCAACAGCATCGTCGATCGACCTTAGCTGTAACAGTGGGGAGGGTTGGTACTTTCTGATACATCTCTACTAATTAGTTAGTTAAATACAATAAGTAATCAGTTAACCAACCTAACAGTAAGTCTACAATTCGATATAATACAAGTACTCTCACATTCTCAAGTTTATAACAAGGTTCAGCTTAAACCCCATTCAGGGCGTCATGACACT
This sequence comes from Anisodus acutangulus, assembly GCA_029783415.1. NCBI lineage: Eukaryota > Viridiplantae > Streptophyta > Magnoliopsida > Solanales > Solanaceae > Anisodus > Anisodus acutangulus. The sequence goes on from CM056495.1 coordinate 26,260,011, forward strand.
TCACTCAAGTCTCACAGTGATAGAAGTTTACTAACAATATTTCTTCCATCAAACCAAAAGAGTTTAAGTATATCAAATATCAGCACCGAGCACACATAGCACCAAATACATATAAGAATATGAATGAATGCAATGCAAATGATATCTATGTATGCAATGGTCATATGTACCTGATATACACATGTTGTTGCAGTGGCTATCACGTGACCCATGGGGGACTCATGATGTTCATATACCCATCTGATCCCATCAGATACCATCTCTGTGGCTGAAGTGTCATCATTAGTCATCACTCTCGTATCATGTACCATATCCAACAATCAGCTTCCCAAGTCTCTCTCAGCAATATTTCAATAGTTCAATACCAATTATAATATGTATGAATGATATGAATATGTGTACACCATGCAACAACATAATTAGTGTGATCAGAAGTATCAAATTCTATTCAAGTGTTTAGACGAGATGTAGAGTGATGAATGCATGACAAGTCAAATCAAGAATATCATACCAACGTGGCTACAAATCCAAGTAAACATCAATCATATCAACCTAAGCGGATTTATGCACCGCACCCGTGGCCCGAAGGCTAAACACATAAACTCCTTCACATAAATCATACTAGTTCATTAATTACCCAATTAAGTTCATTGGTACTCATATTAGTGCTCATCACCTCACTAATGCGGGACCCCTCTAATTCCCATTACTCCCCTTAATTCATTACAAAGCATACCACACATAAATGCTATACTAGAGTCTAGAAAGTCACAACTTTCCTGAACCAAAGCCGAAGAACTTACGCAACAACTTTCCCCTTTCACCGAGCCTCATCACGAGCCCACTATGATCGATCATTTCAATTATATGAGATTACCGTCTAACGGTGCCCATAATCCCCAAGCTAAATTACAAAGGAACCTCAGGCTCACATTATTAAAATACGAACTTTCCTACTCAATTAGTACCAATACATGCTAGATAATCATAATGTCAAGTTAATTTAACAACAAAGTCTAATTGGATCATTAATTTCATGAAATGGGAAAAAGGCCCAATTTCTAATCTAGAGTATCCACTGATTCCCAAAAGGGTTTTAATCATGCAATTGGTCAAGTAATCACCATATACTAGTCTAATACATCACTAGTTTATAATATTAACAACAAACAAATATCCAATCCCCAATCCCCACATACAACTCTCTTATTCTCAACAAGGCATTTCTATCATTTCTCCCATTTAAGAAACATACTAAGGATGGAAAATTAACAATACACAATAATTAAAAGGGCAGGGTGAGATTATACCTCTATAGATGAACTTCCTCTTGAAATCCTCAAGAACACCCTACTGGTCGAACTCCAATCCCAAGGAGAATATTTGGGGAATGAGAAATAATTCTAGGTCATCAATCTTATATTCTGAACAGTACTTCCGCTCCGACGGAAACTCTGTCCGCTGGGGCGATCCCACTTAAAAACCCGACATCCCGCTGGGGCGATGGAAATGCCACCGAGGCGCACCCTCCCTTGCGAGTAACCTGTCTGCTAAGGTGGAACCTCGACTCAAGGACAATTCTCGCTTTGGCCAACCAGGCCTCCACTGAACCACCCGAAATACTCCTGGGACCTCCCGGACAGAAACCAAACATGCATTCCTATCAGAAAATGCATTCTAGACCTGCTTGTGCACTAGGATTTTCCGAAAAATGTCTTTAAAGCTCAGGTTTGACTTAAGTCAACTCTTAAGTTCTAATTCTATAATTTTTCAACTAAACCCCCAAAACACATCGGGCTGCCTCGGGACCAGAAGCAAAGGCTCGACTAAGTCATAAATGTTGTTTTTAGAGCTAATGGAATTGATGAAACTACTAACAGAGCGCGTTTACCCAAAAGTCAACTATGGGTCAAACTCTTCTATTCTCTTAACTTGAGATTTCTCACACATACTAAAATGGGTCTGAAACCTACCCGGTCGCCTAGAGAATCATGCCACCTATCCCCACAAGTCATAAACAAGCAAACAAAGACTCGAGAAGGATAATTTAGGGGTTCCCAAACAAATAAGTAAAATGATTTTTCGAGTCCTTATATCAAGTACAACTAAAAATAGCATTCATCCTCGAATAGTAAAGATAAAGAAATATTTGGACTCTTAAATAGCTCGGGGTAGTTAGCCCTCATATCAGACTCGGTCTCCCATGTAGCTTCCTCCACTAGGCGATTCCTCTACTGTACTTTCACGGAGGCTATCTTTTTGGACCTCAACTTCTGAACCTGCCTATCCAAAACAGCTACAGGCTCCTCCTCATAAGTTAAGTTCTGGTCCAGCATCACCAAATCCCATCTAAGCATATGAGAATCATCAGCCACATACTTCCTCAACATCGACACATAAAATGTAGGGTGCACACTAGATAATCCAGGAGGTAAAGCCAACTCATAAACCACCTCACCAACTCTATCCACTATCTCAAAAGGACCAATGAACCTCGGACTAAGCTTTCATTTCTTCCCAAACCTCATCACACGCTTCATGGGTGAAACCTTCAACAAAACTCGCTCTCCAACCATAAATTCTAAAGGGCGAACTCTCATGTCTGCTCTGGGCTATAAGAAGCTGGTCTTAGATCAACTTAACCTTATCTAATGAATCTCTCAAAATATCATTACCCCCCAAGGTCGAACCTCAAAAGCATCAAACTACCCAACTGGTGAGCGACACCTCCTATCATACAAGGCCTCAAATTGTGTCATCTCAATACTCGAAGGGTAACTGTTGTAATAAGCGAACTCCGCTAAGGGTAGAAACTGGTCCCAATGGCTACCAAAGTCAATCACACGGGCTCATAACATGCCTCGAGAACCTAAATAGTCCGCTTAGACTGGCTATCGGTCTAAGGGTGAAAGGTTGTGTTAAGCTTCACTCTAGTACCCAACTCTTTCTACATAGACTGCAAAAAATGAGAAGTAAAATACGTGCCCCAATCGAAAATCATAGAAATAGGCACCCCAAACAATCCAACTATCTCTCGAATATAGATCCTAGCTAACTTTTCTGAATTATAAGTCGTATGAACTGGAATGAAATGGGCAGATTTGGTCAACTTGTCCATAATGACCCATATAGCATCGAACTTGCCCAAGGTACGGGGCAATCTTAACACGAAATATATGGCAATCTACTCCCACTTCCACTCAGGAATGAGCATCCTCTGAAGCACACCACCAGGCCTCTGATGATCATAATTCACTTGTTGGCAATTCAAACACCATGACACAAACTCCACTATGTCCTTTTTCATCCTGCACCATCAATAATGTTGTCTCAAGTCATGATGGTACATCTTCGTAGCCCCTAGGTGAATAGAGTATTTTAAACTATGGGTCTCCTCTATAATCAATATAGTCAAGTCACCCACCTTAGGAACACAAATCGAACCCTTGATCCTCAAAACATCATTACTATCAATCACAACATCTTTCTCTTCTCCCCGCAACACCTTGTCACAAATTTTTGCACAACTGAGCATCATCAAACTGTTGAGATCTAATCTATTCCAATAAGAAAGACCATGATTCTACACAAGCTAACACCATACCAGGCTCTGAGATATCAAACCTAATAAACTGATTGGCCAAATATTGAACATCTATAGCCATAGAATGCTCATCTACATGCAACATAACCAAACTACCCATGCTCACTGTCTTGTGACTCAAGGCATCCGCAATAACATTCGCTTTGCCCGGGTGATACAAGATAGTCATGTCATAGTCCTTCAAAATCTCCAAAGACCTACGATGCCTTAAATTAAGATATTTCTAATTGAACAAGTATTGAAGACCACGATGGTCGGTATACACCTCACAATGCGTACCATAGAGATAGTGCCTCTAAATCTTCAATGCAAACATGATCGCCGCCAACTCTAAGTCATGGTAGGGTAATTCTTTTCATGAATCTTCAATTTCCTGGAATCATATGCTATCACTTTCCCTTTCTGCATTAACACACACCCAATACCTACTCCAGAAGTATCACAATACACGATAAAGCTCTCTTTCTTAACTAGCAAGGTTAAAATCGGAGCGGTAGTAAATAAGGCCTTGAGCTTTTGGAAGCTCATCTCACACTCTTTCGACCACTGAAAAAGTACATCTTTTTGGGTCAATCTAGCCAATAGAGCTATAGTGGATAAAAATCCCTCTATAAATTGCCGGTTATGCCCTTCAAGGCCTACAAAACTCCGAACCTCAGTGACTAAAGCGAGCCGAACCTAATCCCAGACTGCCTCAATCTTTTTGAAATCTACCATAATACCATCTTTGGTCACCACATGCCCCAAGAATGCTACCGAGATAAGACATAACTCACACTTTGAAATTTTGCATAGAGTTGCTTCTCATTCAAAATACCAAGCACGATCCTCAAATGCTTCTCGTGCTCCCCCTCGCTATGAGAATAGATCAAGATATCATCAATAAATACCACCACAAATGAATCCAAGTAAGGTCAAAACACCTCATTCACCAACTCCAAAAAGGTTGTAGGTACATCCATCAACCCAAAATATATCACCAAAAACTCATAATGCTCATATCAAGTCCAGAAGATCGTCTTAGTAACATCCTCGGCCCTAATCCTCAACTGATGGTAACCAGACCACAAGTTAATCTTGGAAAAGACTGAAGCACTCTATAACTGATCAAATAAGTCATCAATGTGGGGTATTGGGAACATATTCTTGATAGTCATCATGTTCAGCTACCGATAATCGATTCACATGTGCATAGACGCATTTTTCTTCTTCACGAATAACACAGGAGCACCCCAAGGCAAAACACTGGGTCAAATAAAACCCTTACTCAAAAGATCTTGCAACTGCTCTTTCAACTCTCTCAACTCGGTCAGCGTTATCTGATATGGCATAACAGAAATAGGATGAGAGCCCAGCTCTAAGTCAATACAGAAATCAATATCACGCTCTGGAGAAACACCAGAAAGGTCGGTAGGAAACACCTCTTGATACTCCCGAACTACTAGAACTGACTCAGGAGTCTCTGCACTCGTATCATGAACCTACGCCAAATAAGAAAGGCACCCCTTCTCTACCATCTTATGAGCTTTAAGGAATGAAATCACTTTCTTCTGACACTAGCTAAGAGTACCCTTCCAAACTAACTGAGGAATAACCGGCATGGCTAAGGTAACGGTCTTGGCATAACAATCTAAGATAGCATGATATAGAGCTAACCAATCCATACCCAAAAAAGCATCAAAATCTACCATACTCAAAACTTTTAGGTCTACATGAGTATCATACCCCATCAAGGTAACTACACACCCCAAATATGCTTGATCTACCACTACAGAATCTCCAACAGGTATAGAAACATGAATAGGCATGGCTAGAGACTCACACATCAAACCCAAACTCAAAGCAAAGTAGGCAGCCACATAATAATAGGTAGACCCTAGATCAAACAAAATTGTAGCAGGTTGATGGCAAACTGAAAGAGTACCTAGGATCACGGCATCGGAGGCCTCTACCTTGGGCCTGGCTAGGAATGCATAAAAATGACCACGATCGCCCGAAGCTTGAGCACCCATACCTCTACAACCTCGGACGGATTGAGAACCATCTCGACCTATTTGAGGGCCACCTCTGCTGCCTTGAGAACCACCTCTAGTACCTTGGGACCCGCCTCTATCCAACTTCCCCTCTGCTCTTCACCTCACTAATACGAGACCCTCCAATTCCCATTACTTCTTTTAATTCATTACAAAACATATTAACACATAAATACTACACTAGAGTCTAGAAAGTCTCAACTTGCCTAAACAAAAGCCGAAGAACATACGCAACAACTTTCCCCTTTCGTTGAGCCTCCTCATGAGCCCACTCTGATCGATCATATCAATTATATGAGATTACGGTCTAACGGTACCCATAATCCCTAAGATAAATTACAAAGGAACCTCGAGCCCATATTATTAAAATATGAACTTTCCTACTCAATTAGTATCAATACATGCTAGATAATCATACTCTCAATTTAATTTAACAACAAAGTCCAATTAGATCCTTAATTTCATAAAATGGGAAAAAGCCTCAATTTCTAATCCTAGAGTCTCCACCAATTCCCAAAAGGGTTTTAATCATGCAATTGGTCAAGTAATCACCATCTACTAGCCTAATACATCACTAGTATACAATATTAATAACAACAAACTAATATACAATCCCCAATCCCCACATACAACTCTCTTATTCTCAACAAGGCATTTTTACCATTTCCCTCATTTAAGAAACATACTAAGGATGGAAAATTAACAATACACAACAATTAAAAGGGATGAGTGATATTATACCTCTATAGATGAACTTCCTCTTGAAATCCTCAAGAACACCCTACTGGTCGAGCTCCAATCCCAAGGAGAATATTTGTGAAATGAGAAATAATTCTAGGTCATCAATCTTATATTCTGAACAGCACTTCCGCTCCGGCAGAAACCCTGTCCACTTGGGAAATTCCACTTAAAAACTCGACCTCCCGCTGGGGTGATGGAAATGCCTCCGAGGCGCACCCGCCCCTGTGAGGAACCTGCTCGCTAAGGTGGAACCTAAACTCAAGGATAATTCTTGCTTCGGCCAGCTAGGCCTCCGCTAAGGCAGACCCGCTGAAGCGGAAGAAGGGTCGCTGGGGGGTTGAGCATGATACATGATTTGTAAAAGGTAATTTCCCTTTTAAATTTCTTGGATGTCTAGTTTTTCATAGGAGAAAGAGGAAAGCATACTATAATGAACTTATCAAGAAAGTGACGGATAAGTTGGTAAAAAAAGTTTTTGCCTTATGGTAGAAAATATGTATTGATCAATAATATACTTTAAAGAATCCATATATATCTGTTGTCAGCAGTGGTTTTAACTAAGTATACTATCAATAAGTAACACAAATGTTTGCAAGATTTTGGTGGAGTACTAAGGAATAAGAGAAGAGCAGGCACTAGGCTGCATTGATCAAGATGTGTGTGCCAAAAGAGGAGGGTGGTTTAGGTTTTAGATCATTGTTTGATGTATCTAAAGCTTTGTTTTCCAAACTGTGATGGAGGTTTAAAACTGACAGTTCACTATGGGCAGATTTCATATGGAATAAGTATTTGCAAAAAATAAATTATACCAACAGTTGTACAATGGAGGGGGGATTATAAATCTAGAAGAAAATTCTGAAAGCATTGGGATGAAATAGAGAAATACATCTAGTGGGAATCTAAAAATGATTTTGCTAATGTGTTGCGGGATAATTGGACAAAGCTGGAACATTTAAACCATGTTATGCCTATGAATATCCCAGAGATAACAGTATAGAGGAAGTACAGTACTTTATCGATCAAAATCATTGTAACTTGCAGAAATTACAAGAACCATGTAACATCCCGTACTTTCGGGTCACAGTTTGAATCGCTAGGCGTGTGTAAATAGACCCGAGTGTTGGGAAAATTTATGTTATATTTACGTATGCTAATAAAGATATTAGTATATAAGATAATAAAAACTCCGAAATAATTTTGGACGTAATAAGTGTGACGACGGGGATCGAAAATAATAGTTGTATATCCCCAAAGAGGTTATGGATTAGTGTCATATTATAAAATTATGACATTTAGTATTATAAGGTCTTATAAGTTATTATGATTTAAGTGAATTGGGGTCACAAAATTAATTATGTGTGTGATTGATAAATTATACGGAAGTAGGTCACTTAATTAACAGAGCAAGATGGTATGTTGTTGAGGTGGTGACGCGAAATTAAGGACTCCACCGCCAAGAGTGGCTAGTGGAGGACATGATGATTACAAATCATTAAGAGCATTAAATAGTGGTTAGGCATGTTTCCACTTTGGGAATGTGTATATAGTGGCTTTGAGAATTTTTAAAGACTAAAGAAACGATCACGTGGTCTTTAATATTTCATTTCTTAAGCATTTCAACTTATTTGTGTTAGAGAGGTAAGACAGAATGAGTGATAGGCAAATTATTCTGGAAAACCTTGGTTTCATTTTTAAAGAGGAGGAGACGTCCAGTAACAATAATGAAAAGTTCCATTATTAGTTCAATTTTGAGTTATTAAGCTTGGAATCGAGGTATGTTAAGGCAAATTATTTCTTTCTTTTGACATGTTCCATGTAACGAAATATAACCGTGATATTGCTCCATAATTTATTCCACTCCTAGTAGTTAAGAATATTCATATTATTGATTCCTATGCTAAAAGCATGTCGAAATATGTTCATAAATCCTTATTGAGGTATATAAGAGAAATGTTGAACATTCCTAATGTTAGCCGAAGGCTATGATAAGAGCATGTCCAAATATATTTCTAAGTCCTTATTAAGGCATACAGAAAAGATGTTGATATTCACAGTGTTAGCCAAAGGTACATGGATATTGTGTCACCCAGGATTTTGATTTGCATTATATTCATGTCTTACCCTGGACTATATATTGGGGATGAGAAATGGGATTCGCAGACCACCTGATCAGTTGGGATATGGTAATGATTACGCCCGCAGAGGCCGAAATGATATGATGCCCACAGAGGTTGTTATGAAAAGGAAGATGCCTGATGAAGGGCCAAAATATATATATACATATATATATATATGTGTGTGTGTGTGTGTGTGTGTGTGTGTGTGTGTGTGTTATGGGGGAGGAATATGCCCAATGAGGCCAATATTTATATGTATATTGCATTTGCATTGTGCATAACATTTAGGCATATGTATTAGGGCCCTCAGAGGCATTTACTGTTGGTCGGCTATTTTTGTTTCAGTTGTTGTTATATCCCTATTATACTATTATTCATGCCTGACATACTCAAAACGTCAGTCGCACTGACGTCCCTTTTGTCGGGGGACGCTACGTTTCATGCCCGCAGGTTCAGTTAAAGAGGGTGACGATTCACGCTAGTAGGTTGCTGGTTCAGCTGATGTTGGAGCACTCTATTTGTTTCAGAGTTGCAGTCTGGTCGTGGTAAAGTATTTTTGCATACGCATATGGGTATGGCGGGGTCATGTCCCGTCCTTGTGATGTCATGTATTCTTTCGAGGCTTGTAGACAGGTGGCCTATGTGTAGTAGACTTGTATGGCCTTGTCGGCCTTGGTATGAGTATGTATATATATAAGTTAGTTTTCTGGATAAAGATTTCACATACTTGTCTTTCGGCTTAATCCGTATTTAATTATGAGTCGGTGTTGGTAATGTGATTGGTGGTACCCGACGGGTAGGATCCGGGTGCCCGTCATGGCCCTACGGTTTGGGTCGTGACAAACCATTGCCTGGAAATTTAGTGGATCATATCATAGCTGAACTCAATGTGACAGAGAAAGTTGATAAACAAGATAAGATATGGTGAATGCTAACTAGTACTGGAAAGTTCACAGTGACAAGTGCTAGGGAAGTATTGAGGCAAAAGGAATAAAAATAGAATTTTATAAAAAGTTGTGGACTAAGGAAATCCTTTCAAAAAAATTTCAATGGAAACTGTGTAAAAGAAAACTGTCAGTTGATGATGTACTGCATGAGATGGGAATTTCAATTGTATCAAGATGTACATGTGTTTTGTCCAACATTTGTTTTTAATTAGAGAATTTTTCACCTCAATATGACAATATTATACAGGTTCTGCAGGCATACTTGGATCATTTGTACAACTTCATCAGGCAACTTTGAAGTAGTGGAATGCAAAATGTTCTCCAAAATTGAGACCATTATACCATGGGTACCAGCATTCATTTGTTGGAAATTATGAAAGAAAAGAAACAATATTATACATGGGAGAAAGATGTCCAGGAAGAAGATGATCTATGATATAAATCAGAACTTATATTATCTAGCAAGATTTTGAATTCCCATGGTTGAATAATATGTCAATCAAATAGACAGATCTTATATAGTACATAGAGAGAAATAGACAACAAATTCATTACAGAATGTTGAGATGAGAATTTCCTCCAGAAAGCTGGTTCAAATGTAATACTGATGGAGCTTCAAGAGGTAACCCTTAGATAAGTTCAGTTGTTTTTTGTGTGAGAGACTGCAGAGGGGATTTAGTATATGCAAGCAAAAAAAAGAATTGGTGATATGACTAATATACATGCAGAAGTTGTAGCTATATAAGATAGAAAAGAATACTGCATGAAACATTAATTGCAACCTTTACTTGTAGAAATAGATTCATTGGCTATGAAAAATATTATAGAATGAGGGTGGGAGATACTTTGGAAAATAATATAGAGGTGCATAAGATCAAGTACCGGAGGAATAAGGTTCTTGTGCACTTTGTCCATGTTCTAAGGGAGGACAATGCACTACCAGTCTTTTAGCTAACAAAGTTTTTGATTTTACAAGTACAATGCAGTTTAACACATTTCAGAATTTACCACAAGATGACATGAGGATAATAAATGTTTAGAAAGCTCAGATGACAAACATGAAATACAAAATAATCAAAAAGAGGGAATAAAACTAAATCACAAGAAAGAAGCAACATCAACATATTAATCCAAGCAAATGGATTAGTGATCAGAAAGAAGAAATTATGAACTTAGACTTTCTTATTTACTGAATGACTGCTTATTAATATCCTTTGAAATAGTGGTATTAATAGCAATGCCCATTTCATTGAAAGGATATTAGAAAATATTTTATTTCGTATGTCACACTTCAAATCGGAGGGGCACGATTGGCACCCGGGCTTAACATACCAAGCACCAACATAACATATATCTATAACCATACTAGCATATATAAGTGGGCCTTACGGGCCATCATATGATAATTTGATGAAGCATGAAAGACTACTTAACAATAGACAACCCAAAATATAATGACTCGTCCGGTTGTTTTTAGCTAAAGATCTTTTCTTGACTAAATTACCCTTTTCATAGACACTGTATGGGGTTTGTGATGAGCGGGGATGGGTAGTACAGTTTCTGAGGTGCCCTTATATGATTTTTTGAAGAAAAACCCAAAATAAATAGTTCAAAAATGATAAGTTTGACCCAAAGTTGACTTTCAAGTATATGGTTTCATTTTCGGATTTTGATGCTTCCGGTAGTTCTGAAGGGTCATTTATGACTTATTCGAGTCATTAGTTTGCTTCTTGAGGTGTTTGGATGTATTTTATGACTTTATTTGTAAAATTGTGGAATTAGGATGTTTTGGGTAATTTCGTAGAAAAATGTATCTTAGCTTGGTCGTATGAGAAATCTGAGTATGGAGAGAGTTTGTGGCATTGTTTACCTTAGGGTAGCATGTTTGGTTTGTATCATTGAGGTCTCGGAAGAGTTTCGGGTGTTTGGTGATGATTTGGCTTAAATTCTTAGTTGTTGGTTTCTGGTGTGCCACACCTACGGGTTTCTAGCCACTTATGCGGGTCCGCATCTACAAAGGTTGGCTCATAGATGGTGGCTTGTGTGTCTGAGGTCTCTACTTTTGCGAACCATTTCTTGCAGATGTGATCCGCCTATGTGGTGTTGTTTCCGCTCCTAAGCCCATCCCATAACTTAAGTTGGGCTGCTTCAGTGGTGGATTTTCCGCCGGAGCGATCCACCTTGGCAGTGTCAATTCCACCATGGCGGAATTGTTGTTTTCCATATTCTAATTTAATGCGCAAAACATTTTCACTTTCCCCAAAACCTTTCTTTGGGATTAGAAAGGGGATTTTTTGGTCTTCCATCATCATTCTTCTTGGAGGGAAGGTTTTTCATTCCTTTTCATTTATTAATCATTATTTGGGTCCTCTAATCTTAGTGCAATTTCTAAATTGGGGAAGAATGTAGCATAGGTTTCCATGCTAGAATAAGAGGCTATAAATTATGAATTGGAGGTTGATTAATGATTAAATTGTTGTAATATTGTAACCTGGTGTTGGGTAATAATGGAATAACATATTGGATTGGATAATTTGATGTTTGGAAATCATTTTGAAATTGGGGGAAACCTAGGATTTAATTTGGGGCTTTTTCTTAAATCATGAAATTGAGGGTTCAAAAGTGATTAGTTTTCATATTAATTTAAGGATATGATTCGACAATATAGTATCATGATTTGTAAGTATTAAAGTTTTGATTTTTCCACCGTGGGCCCAGAATCAATTTTGGGGTGAACTTTTGGGATTGCTTTTAAAGACTTAGTCTTTGTGTTTGTGTTGGAATTCTTATTAACATAGAATTTATGTGTTAGACTACGAGTATTATGAGGCGCTTCACAAGGGCAAGGCCTACATCGACGATTGGGGTTCATGGCACCTGCTCGGCTCTAACATAGGCTATGATTTATCTCTATAGACTCCGATAAAAGTATAAATGTTGAGGGGTATTGGGCGTGTTTGGGGTCCCACTATAGCAGTTGTAATTAACGCTTGGGTGGGTATCGGTGTTAAACTGTATTGATTTTGACTGATGTTATTTGGGCTTGTCACCATTGTTGATAATTGTTGTGTTTACTCATCACATTTTCTTCTGGTATGAAAGATTGATTATGTGATAATACGTGTTATTGAGTTTATGAAGCATGTGATAATCATCTCATATATTAGATTACATCTCATATATTCTGATTACTTGCCTTAATATTGTTGCATTGCTACACTCATAATTCTGATGATATTGAAAGTGGAGTGGTATGAAAATGACGTGGGTCCAATGAGACCAAAAAGGTAAGAATATTCTTATGAGATGGTTGGAAATATTGACATGATGGAAATGATTGATGTAGCTCAAAAATGAGTCCCGGAATCTAGTCAGATATGTGTGTTGAATTCTGGCTGGCTAGGAGCGGTTTATGGATGGCGCGGGTCCTCTATGAGTCACGGTTCATAGAATTTGAACGTGTATATACCAGGTTGTGGAAAGGTGCCTTGCATGTGCATTCATAACATACATTCACATATACATTGATTACTTATTAATTGGTAACGTGAATTGGAATGGTTATTGTTACTTGGGTGATTATCATGAACAATGGATCTTGTTGATTTAACTCCATAATATCTGAGTTGTTGGTTATTGAACTTTTATGTGTGAACAAGCTGACTTACGTGATTCATTGAACTGTTAGAATAGTTACTGTGTGAGAGTCAACTTGATGTTTGTTTCAATTATGTACCTTTTGTTGTTGTCGACCTATGATGCCTATAGGGGTACGTTACGTACTTATGCTACACTTGTTGTATTCTTTTTGGATGCAGATACAGCACCATCTACCAGTTCATGATCACATGGCTGAGTCCCGAGTTGGAGGATTTCGGAGTTCGGGGTGAGTATGCCTTCATTCAGCATGCCTTGGATACTCTTATCTTTATTCATTTATTTACATGTGTTTGAGATACATTTTCAGACATTCAAACTTATTATTTCCGCTTTCTAGTGCTTTTGTATTATTGACCAGATCATTTGGGGTGATGTAATGACTAAATTATCATACATGTTCTTTCATTTATGTTATGATCAGACAACTTTTATAATCGATTTTCTTATTTCGCTTATTCGTATGTGTATGTTGTTAATTGGGAAGTGGTCCGCCTATTGATGAGAAAAATGTAGGTGCCACCATGATGCGTGAAAGGGGTTCTGACATAAAAGGACCTACATGCATAAATATACATAGGATATACAGGTCATACAAAATATCTCTACACAGAACATCTGTCTACAAGCCTCTAAGAGTACATAAACATCATAAAAGTCGGGACAGGGCCTCGCCATACCCATAAACAAATGTACATTGTTGGCCTAATTTTTAGTGTCCAATAATTTTATTTAATTATTAAGGATTTCCGAGTCACGGATGGTGTGAAATATACTTTTTACAAGACGAAAATGATTTTATAAAATTATTTCGAAAATATTTTATCATTTCATTTGACAAAATATCATCCAGTATATTTATTGTATATCATATATTATTTTTCACATTAAGTTTATCATTAATTATAATTTTAGAATTTTAGAAGGATAATTATGAAATTAGTTATCTCAAAATCCTCAATTTAAAGAGATCAATATTTTATTCCATCAAAAATTGGGAAATTGTTTAATTAGATAGGATAATTGAATTACCTCTCAATTTCAAATCATTTTTATGTTTAATTTAAAGGATCTTTACTTGACTTCAAGATTTTGAATTCCAAATTATGTCAAATTTGGACTTAATTTGAAGCCTATGATCTAATTTTGCTATATTTGAAATATTTGGTGTTTTGCTAATTTAAAATATAGAGGAATTTGCAAAATATTACTTTTCTTCAAATCTCTTTTAAAAGGTGCCTTGGGCCGATCTAATTCCTTCAAAGTCTGTCGGGTCCGGCCCAAACCCCCTTTTTTTTTTCGTCTCGGCGCCTACAACAGCAATGTGCCCTCAGTTGTTGCTTGTCCCAATCGGGTAAAGACATTAATGGCCCTTACCCTTATCTCCTCCATGCCCCTCTTTGCTGTTGCTTTTTCTGCTACGATTTAATTAGTTTTGTCTTGTTTGATTTTGAATTGGTTGAGAACTCTTTTGGGAGGGAAAATTCCCCCCCAAAACTTATTCTCCCACACCGATCGTTGTTAGGTTTGCTAGGGTTCGTGAAATCCTATAAATTGACCCAACTTTCTCATTATTACGGGTCCGAACTTGAAATCTCTGGCATTTATATTTTGAGAGCCATTTTTCGAGTTAAAAGCGTACTAGTTTAATTTAGGATCCAAACCCTTTGGTGGAACCCAAATCTAACATAATTGGTCATTACAATCTAAAACCATTTCCTTTTAGTGTGATTTGCAAGAGTTTGAGGTCTGGAGTGAAGAAATCAAGCCCTCTTCGACCTTTAGACTGCCTCCATACAAGGTAATTCAATTTTCTTGTAGTTTTTTTGTTTAATTCATGTTTTATAACCTGTATTGTGTGTTAACATGATCAGTTAAGCATGTTTAGTTTATATAATGTATTATGTGTTATTGTTTGAAGTTTATGATTGTTTATGTGACTGTTGAGCTATAATATTTATCTGAAAATGTGTATTTAGTTCATAGGGAGCATGATTAGTTATTTTAGTACTGTGTTAGGTTAATTAATTCACTCAATACTAGTCTAAGCCTAAAAATGAACTAAACATGTTGGTACTTGGACCAGTTAGCCTATCTTTGTTCATAAAGAATGATATCTAGTGGTTTAGTATTACTGTCATGACTGTCAGGACCTTCAAATGGTTTAAAATATAATAAATGGTCTAATCTTAATAAGTTTGTGTGTTTCACGTACTCAAGGATAAACATGATGTTTGGTTTGGATGTCTGTTGTAATTAAGTGAAGAAATAAGATTAAACATAGTAGAAAAATGACCTTAATATGACTTGGAAGAAATCTACGAGTTCTAAGTTGGTTGAAAAGACCATTGCACCTAATTACATGGACTATGAATATCTTAAAAGGTCACTTAAGGCCTGTTTAAGTTAAGCTTGGGTTTGAATAAGATTAAAATGATATGTCTTAGAAATAGTGTTACGTTAAGAGGTTTAAACTTATAATTCTTGATACATAGGATTACATTTGATTTCTGTTTGTTTAAAGATTTAGTGTCTCTACTTCTCTTGGTTAAAAATGTATGGATATGTGAAGAAAGTGATGTCTATAAATCTTGAATGCCTCTTGATGCATCTTTTCTTAAACATTCAATCTTCTATATGATGATTTGTGGGTATATGGGAGGTGTTGGGATTGGTACTTGATCTCTTAGTTGAATATGTCCATCATAGGCCAATCTTGTTAGATGTTTGGATATGTCCCAAGTGTAGATGGCCTTTAGGGTCTTAAGTTTGTGTTCATAAACTCTTTTAGGTCTGATTAGTATTTGCTAGTTTGAGTCATGACAACATGTTGTTTGAAATATGTGATTTGTGTGTAACTATGTAAGAATCATGCTTTGAATAATCCCTCCCATGTCCTACATGACCTTGCCTATTTGTTTGAGTTTTTAAACTATGCCATCTATCGTACTACATCAATATCCTCAACTGCATCAGTCTAGTATTAAGTAAAAGTCCCTCCTTGTGTTTTCAATTAGCCAAGCCTGTGTCATGAATGCTTAGAAGAGACTGTTTGCATCTTCTTCATGTGTGTCATATTGCTACTACCTATCCATAAGCTCATTCACCTAGTTTCAATGCATGTTTAGGTAAAGAAATAAAAGAACTCTGAATTCTTGTGCTAGTAGTCATATGTCATTGATTGCTTTAAAGGATAAAATCAGAATATTTTCTAGCATGTTAATTTAAAGAGTTGACTCATAAAGTCCTTTAGACCTTGGTATGTTGTTTAAGTCCAAATGCTTTGTTTGTTTGCATATGTGTCTATGCCTGCTTATATCTAAATCAACTAAGGCTGTCAATGCATCACGGTGAGTTAAGAAGATGAATGTGACATACATACTTATGCATTTCTCTAGCATGATATAGTTTTAGGATTTGACATGTAGTTTCACTGTCTGTATGAATCAGAACCTGCATTTTGTGTGTCTTATTGTGTTCTTAATCCATGATAAAAATTGGTAACACTCGGTGTATATTGACAGCATGTCTACTTCCATCATTTGTACAACCTGTCCTCAAATGAAACTGGTAGTTTCTGAAGAATGAACATGTACTTTGTTGTTTTAAAGTATCATATGTTCAAGCTATTGTTGTAAAGATAAAAATGTGAATAGCCCATTAAGCTAAGTGTCTTCCCACTTCCTCCATCCTCTGTTTGTTGTGTTAAGCTGTTGACTACTAAGTGAGTTAGATGAGATGTTGTGCTGTGTGAAGGATGTGTGTGTGACTGTCATGCCCATACTTGCCTAACTTGAATCCTAAAATATGAAATCATGAACCATGTCCCTGTGTCATTTCTAGTGTTAAGTCCAGAACCATGTGGACTGATAATATAGCCATGATCCTAATTTAAATAGATTCCTAGGTCCAGATCTTGTCTTCTTCTGTTTAAGTCTAAGTTCTGTTGTTTAGCACCCGATGTAGCTACTAATTTGAGTTAGGACAGACTTTGCCTTCATTGTTTAAATTTGATAAATGGATATGAAGCTTGCAAAGGTGACACTTTGACCATGCTGCTTATGTATATCCATAAGGGGAATCTGTTTCCTGTTCTCTGGACATCATGTTCAAATATTAAGTATTTGGATTGAATCATATTCCTTAAATGTTGTGAAGTATAGGTAGTAGTGTGAGGAGGAACAGTCTGTGTGTATCTTTCCCGTGCTCCTTGTTTTTTGGAAACTGTTTCCTCCCTTTTTTTTGGTACTTGTTTTCTATGTGTTGATATACTCTCAGGTATACAACTTTTATATCAGATATAGTTGGTATATATATGATATATCACCTCTATGTATATCATGTGGGGTATTCAAAGAAGTCATTGGTAGATTGGGCTTGACCCATTTATATGCCTCTTTTGTTTTATTTTCTGCCTTTGCACCAGTGGTTGGGATGAGCCCATTTGCCTGCCTATTTCTCTACATGATTGCTAACTATCTCTCATTATGGGCCAAGCCCAATTCTGTTTTTCTTTGTCTGAATCTTGTCCAAGTATTGAGCTGCCTTCTAACTGTTTGACATGAGGCCTTAACTGTTAGATATACATCTTCTTAAATTTATACATGGTGTGTGTGTGTGTTTAATTTAGGATTACATGCATCTTATTTGATAAGTTTGGGGTAGGGCTGGCCAGTGGGCCGGGACAGCCCGCCCCGAGCCCGCCCCGGTCCCGCCCCGACCCCGCCAAAAAAAAAAAAATTACGGGGGCGGGACTCGAACTCGGTACGAGACGATGTCTCGTCCCGCGAGACCCGAGCCCGCCCCAGGCCCGCGAGACCCGAGCCCGCCCCGACCCCGCCCCGACCCCGCCCCGACCCCGACCCCTTTGCAAAAATGGCCGTTGCACCAACGACCATAATCTAAAATGGCCGTTGGCCAACGGCCATTTTAGCCCCCCCCTACCCCTTAATATTTATTTTTAACCCATAAGTTATTATATTTACACTTTAACCCAATTTTTCAACTATAAATAACTCATTTTCTCTTCATCTTTCTCACAAATCTTCCTACAATCTCTCTAATTTCTCAATATATCTCTCTACAAGTCTACATTGTTTGCTAAATATTCAATTTTATTTATTCATTTGGGAATTGGTAGTGAAGTTGGCAACTAGCTTGAGGATCTTCCATCGAGCAAAGTTTCAATTTTCAACCTCTCGATTACACGGCGACGGTACGTCATGCTTGGTACATTCTGCTCCTTCATTAAATTATTATTGTCTGTTTATTTAGTTTAGAACTTTAGATCACTTAATTTTATTGTCTTTAATTATTTATTTATTTATTTATTATCATAATTAAAATGGAAGGATTAAAAGGTATGTTTAAGGGTAAGGGTAAGAGTGCTTCTTTTAGTAGGGGCAACCAGGGCAAGGGTACTTCTTCTAGTCATCTTATTCCTACACAGGATGATTTTGTTGATACTCAACATTTTCCTACAATACCATTAGATTTAGACCAGGAGCTATTTTCTGGAACTCAAGAAGACTTTAATTTAGACGATGATCTAGATGATATACCCACTAATGTTGATGACAACACACCCACTAGTGCACCTTCAACTGAAATACCTCATATTCCCCCTAGTATGAGACGAGGTCCAGCAAAACGACTATTAAAATCAGATGCATGAACATTTTTTGATAGGGGCGTAGAGAATCAAGTAGCCATATGTAAAATTTGTAAAAATGTTTTAAAATTTAAAACTGGAAAAGGTCACGGTGGGACGGGGGGTTTAATTAGACACGTAGTAAGTGCTCATCCAGCTAGGTATGCCCAATACCAGGCTTCAAAATCTGCATAGAACGCCCGCTCCATCTGACAAGGTTCACATCGACATCGTCCCGGACCAAGTACAGGGTCAAATTAACCCTATGACGGGGGGAATTGTAGGCTCTAAATACAATAAACATAGAGATAGGGAAGCAATATCAAAATTAGTTGTTGTGGAGGGTTTGCCTTTTTCATTTCCTTCATCTCCCTGTTTTATTCATTACATTAGAGATATATATAATCCTGCTTTTAACGATTTTCCTAGATCAACTGTTAAGAGAGATGTATTTAAATTCGCGCATGAATATCAACAATATTTACGTTTTTCATTATATCATTTTAATGGTAAAGTATCCATCACGTCTGATATAGGTCGTAGTACTAACGGCCATGATTATTTAACTGTAACTTGTCATTGGATAGATTATAAATGGTCTATGCAAAAACGTATTTTAGCGTATAGATATATAGATGATAGGCACACTGGTACTTTTATTGCAGAAAATATTTATCAAGTGTGCGATTATTACGGAATTATCGATAAAATTATGACTATTACATTAGATAACGCTTCTAATAACAATTACGCAATTACAATTTTAAAAAATAGTTTAACTCCATCTTTTCCAGACCATTTTCATATAAAATGTGTGTGCCATATATATAACTTAATTGTAAAGGATGGTCTATCACTTTTTGAAGACATTCTTAGTAAAATACAATTTGCTATAAATTTTATTTTTAAAAGTAATAAAGTACAACGTAGAAAAGAATATAAAAAAATTTGTCATGATTGTGGACTACCTTTTAGAAAAATTTCACAAGAAGTATTCACTAGGTGAAATTCTTTATACGAGCAACTACTTGTTGCTTATGACTATAAATTACCTATAACTTTATTTTTTAACTCTCATAATAAAAAGCCAGCTGATATGATTTTAGATAGTGATTGGGAAAAAATTTTCGAACTTATTGTATTTTTAGAGAAATTTTTTCAAGCAACAAAAGAATTTTCCGGTATATTATCCTACTATTTCAACTATGTTATTTTATATAATTCTAATATTTTTATTACTTAGTGAATATATGGAAAAATCAGCTTATAAGGCAGCTATTAAAAAAATGTTTGTCAAAATAAAAAAATATTTTATTCCTATTTTCTCTATTTATATTATTGGTTCTGTATTAAATTCTACTATTAAAATAGACGGTAATAAATCACTAATTGAAACTATTTACGATTGTATAGAAGTACTACCACCTCCAAGTTTCAAAAATCTAAATCACCCACCACCTATTGAACAAACTAAAGAAGAAGTATTGTCTAGCGTAGAACACCAATGCAAAAATATATATAGATTTTATCAACAAGAAAATGCTAGTAACTTACCAGCTTCCATACCATCTTCTTCATCTTCAATACAACCTCACAAAGACATCTTTGTTTCGCGCTAGTATTGAAAGCCTCGAAATAGAATGTGCGGTCGATTACCTCTACTACTAACCAAATTAGCGAGTTGGATATTTTTGTTTTACAAGGTTACATCAGTATCAAGAAGTTATCAATGAAGATGGACATGAAGACTTCTTTGAAATCTTTGGAGGGAATGAGAAGACCTTTCCGACACTTTCATTGATGGCTCGAGATGTTTTGAACATTCAAGCGTCGTCAACTGCGTCTGAAAGCGCTTTTTTTGCAGGCAGATATCAAATAGGAGACCACAGACACTCATTAGCCGGAGATAGCTTGGAAATTGCAGTATTATTCAGAGATTGGATACGAGCGGAGTGGAGAAGGTGCGGTCAACCGGAGATCAACGAAGAAGATGATGAAAACTACAACGAAATCTTAACCGAAGGTAGTGGAAGCGACGTGGATCAATTTGACCAATAAATACCAATTCCAACCGAAGAACCACATGAAATCATCAAGCAATTAGAACAGGTTTTTTTGAGAATGTAATTTTTTTAATTGTAATTTTATTATGTAATTTGTAACTTTTGGACAACACCACAAAATTGCAATTTAGATTTTAGACAATTGTATTTGTATTACAAAAAAATCATATGTCTATTAAATAATATAAGAGGCACAAAAACAGTCTTGGGATGTTTTTATTACACTATCTTATTTTGTTTATTGAGTTTTTTTATACATATATTATTTTTTTTAAAAAAAAAAATGAAAATCCGCCGTATCCCGCCCCGAGCCCTAGCCCGCCCCGACCCGAGCCCGACGGGATCTGGAACGGGATGGGACTTGCTCCAGTCCCGCCAGACCTGACCCCGCCAGAGCCCGCCAGACCCGTCCCCGACCCCGCCAGACCCGAGCCCGGCCCACTGGCCACTCCTAGTTTGGGGTTTGGGGTGCTATCTAACTTGCATTCTCTTTTTCCCTTCCTTCTTTCCACTGCCCAAGATCACTTGGGCCCCATTGGGCCTCTTCTTCATTCTTCCAGTCGGTTGGGCACATTTTGATCGAGTCCGCATAATATGTAGTTGCACATGAAAGCCCTAGTTGGGTGAGAATAGTAATCGGTGAGTTTAGGTAGGCCCACCGGCCTAAATTCAACTCCTTTCAATTCATATATTTGTAATATATATGTATTATTTGTATAAAATACTTTATATACATTATTGGAACTTCTTCTGATTATGACTTAGGATAGGCAAGTGATACATACATCGTTTAGTTAGAATCTCCATAAACGAATTTCAAAAATTGGTTAACTTCAAACTTTTAAGAAATCAGGATTATTATGGATTTTGAACTCAATTGGATGGTGTCCTTAACTAAGTGGACTGAAATTAATTAACTGGACCAATGTAATAGAGGAATAAGAAACTCAACTTTGGCTCTATTTTGCACTGAGGTCCATTATATGCATTCTTTCGTTTAAAAATATATACATATATATAAGCCACTATGGGATGCATCGTCATTATCAAGCCGCTCTTTAGGGCTAACATCATCACAACGTACCTAACTACAGTGGTGTGCACAATAGGTTCCGTATATGGCCCTATAGCATGACTCAGTGTCATAAAATAGATACATATATAAATATAGTGCATAATAGACTCGTGGAATAACCTGAACCTTTTGGAGTGACGTAAGGTTGGTAAACCTCTTAATAATCATGTGAGCTAATTCATCAACATATAATGTCATAAGAAGCAGAAAATATCAACATATGTCTTATATGAGAAGCCAAGAATCGGAACATAAACATGATCATATATTTTTCATTGGAATGAAGAACTTGTATGTTTTATAGTTACTAAGAATAGAACCTTATTGGAAGGGCATTCGTTTATGTTACGTTCGTTCGGAATCATGCCAAAAGAAGATGCCTTAACTTACCTTGCAACCCTCTATCTAATCACCACAATCAGATTAACGCGCCGCACCTGAATCTGCAACAATGAAATGACGCTATAGTCATATTACAAGTGGTATAACTATTTTATCGTATTTCGAACGATAACCTTATTCTACAATGAAACGGGCAGCATCTCCCCTATTTACTTACATATCCCCAAGTTCATTACATCACCACAACACACAAAAACATCATCAACAACCAACAATCACACGTTCAGCCCTTCAACTACACAAGAAGAGTCTCAACAACCCACTACAACAACATTCAACACTAGTTTATAACTTGTAGTTGCTATTCCACACTTTCCATGGAGTTAACACAACTATAACTAGCACCAACTCATATACATCAAGGGAAAATGACTTCTTACCTTTAATATAACCAAACCAACTCAGATTATAACTTGGAACAACTTTCAAAACAGTATGATATAGTACAACAACTCAAAAATAATTTTAAAATAATATTCTACTTTTAATTCTCAAGTTCTCAACAAAACAATCTAGTTATGGCTTGTATAAGATCAAATGCATATAGAAGATGGTGAAACTTACCTTAAACATCAAGAACAATCCCAAATTTGAGATTACTTCACCTTGAAGTATTCCTCAAATCAACAACAAGAAGAGGAAGAACAATCTAATGAGCACCACGGGATTCCCAATGTTTGATTTGCGTTATTTACCTTTGATTTCACTCTAGGATCATATGTGAAACTTTGGAGAGGGTTTAGGGGTGTATAGGAGCTGAAAATCATGAATAATGATATGAATAACAGCTACCACCAATTTATACAAATTTTAAAAAGTCACCGTCTCAAGTGGGTACCCAAGGGGCTGCCTGCACAGTCTTGCAAAAACGTGAATATCTCTGTTCCGAAGTCGTATTGATGAACGGTTTAATGCATTGTAAAATAGACTCACATACCTTCAATTTCGTGGGTTTATCACCCCGTAACACCAGTATATTTGGAGAAAAGCTGGGTGAGATATGACCCAAATTTCAGTAGAATTATCAATGTAACTTGCGGTGACTTTTGCCGACTTTTATTTTACAATTTGCTCGACCTCAACACTTAACATACGACTATTATATGATTCAAATACCTCATAACACGACCTTCTTAGCATGTTAGGCACTTCTAGTATTACCCCAAAAGTACGGGTTATTACAAGTTCGACGAACTTATTTTCTTTGATTCGTTTAACCTCGAACTTTTATGATATTTACGAACACTCATTTAAATCATCGTTATCCTTTCTAATATCATCAACCTTTCAAGTTCCCCTTAACTTACTCACCATGAATGCTAATGCAAAAAACACTGGGTGTAACACCGTAGAACATATAGTCTAGTTCATCATGCTCTAAAGTTCATAAGAAAGACAGATTCCCAAGAATGATCAGAAGGTTATTCAAGACTGATCTAGATCAACAGGGTTCTACAGAAAGCTCTCTATAACTGAAAATACAGCATCTTCTTGCTTGAGCAAATCAGAGGTTAAGAATTTATAGCACCTGTGAGATATTTAGGTGTCTGATGATGAATTCAAAACCAAAGCAGAAAATATCTTGTAATAATAGGCTATAAGGATCTGAAGAACCTGTTCTTATTTTCTGTTTTTTAGCTTTTAGTTTGGTTTCTTCATTTGTTTTTAACTAACCAATTTTGGTTAGCTGTTTCTACAGAACTTTTTGTTTAAATAAATTCCCATCACCCTGGTGGTACTAATAAAGAAAAATACTTACTTATCTGTCTTGCAGTTTTGCAGTTTTTATTTTTGCTTTGAGATTGTACAGTTAAAGTATAGAGGGATAGATAGAAAAGGAGGTATCCATGCAACTGTTCGTAGTGGCTCGTCGATAAAACTTTTTTCCTTCACCAAAAAAAGAAAGTTAAGATGTTATTGTTAGGATAATTGCAGGGCTATCCCATAATTATCTCAAATCATATATTATGTAATATCATAATTTATTATGATTAGGATTTGATGGTAAATTAGTATAGCTTAATTTAGGATGTCTTCCGTAATGTTAGCATTGTATACTTGTATATATATTTGACTACGAGAATGAAATAAATCAAGGAATCAATTTCCCTCATGGTATCAAGAGGCAAAAATATTTTTCCCTAAAAACTTTTCCCTCACCTCTTAGCCGATTTTTTTTCTTTCTTTCTTGTTTTCTCGGCCAACACATAACCAAACCCTAGTATTTTCTAAAAACCCTAATAATAAACCACTTCAACCCAAACCCTAAGCTACAAACCCCCCACCTGTCGGCCCTAATTTTTCTCTCTCTCTCTCTCTTTTCACAAACCCTAGCCGACACTTAGGGTTCTCCAAGTTAATTCCACCAAACACAAAACACTATTCTCTTCTTCTTTTGGTCCTGTTTTGTTTGTTGCGCAGAGAAACTATGACCGAAAAACAAAACTTCCATCCTGCTCTTGCTGTAAATAACATCAAAAACTTTATTTTCATAACACTTATGGAAAAAGAGCAATATACCTCTTGGGCGGAATTGTTCAAAATTTATTATCGTGCTTATGAGGTAATAAACCATATTATCCCTTCCGAGTCATCATCGGACACCCTCTGCGGTGGACAAAAATTTATGGTCCCATTTAGATGCTATAATACTTCAATATGTTTATGACACTATATCAAACAATCTTTTACATACCATGCTAGATCCGAACTCTATGGCTAAACAGGCGTGAGAACGTTTACAAAACATATTTTAAGATAACAAACTTTCTAGGTTGTATATCTTGAATACCAATTTACTAATGTGAAATTGGATGATTTCTCCAACGTTTCCGCCTATTGTCAAGAATTGAAGGTGCTCGCAGACCAACTATCAAACGTTGGTACGTCGGTAGCAAATCAACGGTTGGTTCTTCAATTGATAGCAGGATTGAATGAACATTATGATGGAGTTGCTACATTCATTCAACAGAGTAATCTGTTGCCTCATTTCTATGAGGCCCATTCGAGGTTGATTCTCGAGGAAACACGGAAAGAAAAACAGGAATCCTCTGCAGCAGTCACTGCCGGAACTGCTCTCGTCTCCACCAATTCATTTTCCGCGGATTTTTAGCCACAAAATTCTAGTTCGGGCGAAAATGGAAATCGCAACAATAATGATCAAAAACGGGGTTCAAACCGTAACAATAACAAAGAAAAAATAATGGTGAAAATGGACGAGGTAGGGGAGACGGCCAACTAGCCGGCAGCAACAACCAGTCAGGGCAGTGACGGCCCAACCAGCAAGTCGGAAACCAGTGGGGGCAGTACCCACCGTGGTCCTGGGCCCCATAGTGGGCTGCCCCGCCATGGCCATACCCAACTTCGTCGTGGGCCAAACCCTCATCTTCAAACCGATAGCCCGAAATTCTAGGTTCTTGTCTACAACATGCATTTGCAGCCCAGGCACCATCTTCTGTAGGTTATGCTCCCACTGATATTGAACAAGCCATGAACAATATGAATCTGAATGTTCCAGATGAGTCGTGGTATATGGACACAGGGACAACATCTCACATAACGACATCTCAAGGTAATCTCTCGTCTTATATTAATATAAGCAGTAATAAAAATATTGTTATCGGCAGTGGGCAGAAAATTCCAATTCGTGGTATTGGTCAGGTAAAACTGCCCCCTCCACACCCACCATTGTATTTGAAAAATATCTTACATGCACCAAAACTGATTAAAAACTTGATATATGTTCGACTTTTTATAATTGACAACAATATTTCCGTGAATTTTGATCCGTTTGGTTTTTCTGTGAAGGATTTTCAGACGGGGATGCCACTAATGAGATGTAATAGCACGGGGGACTTGTATCCCATCACTATTGTTTCCAACAATCGCATGACCAAACCATAAACCTTTGCAGCTATTTCTCCTATTATATGACACAATCGGTTGCAACACTCAAGAGCATCAGTTTTCAATAATCTTAGAAAGAATAAACTTTTGGACTCTTCTGTTTGCCAAACTTGTGTGTTTGGAAAACATGTTAAGCTTCCTTTTGCATCATCTACTTCACATACCCTTATACCATTTGATCTTTTGCATTGTGATTTGTGGACATCGCCAGTTTTGAGTTCTGCATGTCATAAATACTATATGCTCATTTTAGATGATAATTCGAATTTTCTGTTGACATTTCCCTTAGGAAATAAATTACAAACCTACACCATTTTAAAACAATTTAGTATTTTTATCAAAACTCAATTTGACAAATCCATTAAATGTTTTCAATGTGACAATGGGGGGGGGGGGGGAAATTCATAAATGCTTAATTTAATAATTTTTGTCACCAAATGGGATGTCTTTGCGTCTTTCATATCCACATACATTACCACAAAATGGGAAAGCCGAAAGAAAATTCGAACAATTAACAATATGGTTCGCACTCTCCTTGTGCATTCGTCCACACCACCAAATTTTTGGCACCATGTACTTCAAATGACCACATATCTTTTAAATATTCTTCCTAGTAAACTGCTCTCCAATGTGTCACCCACACAAATGTTGTACCACCGTCTCCCATCTTTTACACATTTGAGGATTTTTGGGTGTTTGTGTTATCCTTTGATTCCATCCACAACTATTAATAGACTTCAGGCCCATTCTACTCCTTGTTTGTTTTTGGGATACCCACAAAATCATAGGAGATATAAGTGTTATGATATGACAAATGGAAAAATCATTATTTCTCATCACGTCATTTTGTATGAGTCTACATTCCCGTTTGCTAAATCTCGCGTGACATACTCACCTTCATATGATTTTTTGGACGATGGAATACATCCGATTTTGAATCACTATTTAAACACCCAAAACAGTGTGAGACCATCCCAAACACCACTGCCTAACGTTCCAGCCCAACCAAAAAATATGAGTGGGCCAGTCCGAGGAGCAGAGGCCACTGCCTCTCTTCCTTCGGTCTCGGCCCAGTCCACATTTAGTGGCGGGAAGGCCCAACGAAGGGAGGCTTCTGCCCTCCCTGCCCGGGACACTCACCCATCCCACTATTTTGGCCCAAACTCGGTCAGCTACTCAGCCCACAAGCATATCCGACAGCCCAACTCCCCAACCTCGAACCATTGAAATTCGTGCAATGCACGGAATTTTTCGCCCAAAGCGTCATTTTAACCTAACAACTTCAGTTATAGTTGATTTGCATCTCATAATAGTCTATATCATTGCATCATTCAAACTTATAAAATTATGTTAGAAGTTTTTTTTCTACGAGTTTCGTTCATCACATTTTTAATTTTTTAAACTATTAATGTATTTTTTAAAACTTTTATATTATTAATTTATTATATTGTTTTACTGCATTGTAAAAGACCCCGCCTCACGCCCCCGCATGTTAAAACACTAATCTACATTATATAATAACATAATCTCCCATAGTTTTGTTTTGAGAAAAGCCGGCTAGAAGGTAAGTTAAATAAGTTTTACCTCGCTGTGAAAGATATAGTATTAGACCTACGAGGACAAACTTTAATTTATTAAATGTCTCTTTTATAGAATATTATTTATTTCACAATCTGGATCTTTTTTTAAAGAATATTCAAGCAGATATACAAGAAAATGTTATCTCATGCAGCTAGCGTGTGTTCTTGTAGTTTATGAGTAGAAAAAGCGAGTCAAATCCCAAAGTTCCAGGTTTGGAGAGTTAAGACTTAAGAAGCTGACAAATCTTGAACATTTTTGTTTGAATTGAATGAACAAACAGACAAATACACAAAAGGGTATTCGAGATTCGAGAATAGAAGCTTACACAGATAATTAATGCTCCATTCAAATACTCTGTCCGGTTTATTTTTACTTGTCACGTGTTGACTTGACGTGCCTGTTAAAAAATTAAAAGTAAAATGATAATTTTATTATATTATCATTTGAATATAGTAAAATTATATGCCTACACTATCATTTTCAAATTCACGTTGTGGATTTTACTGGGTATATTATTGTTGTTGTATGATTTGAATATAATAAATGTAATATTTTGAAAAATGTATTAATAAGTGCTAATAGTACATAATAAGGATATATTAGAAATTAAGTGTTTAAGTTCTATCTTGATTTTTAAACTATGGACAACTTTATTTTATATAAAGTACAAGTAAAACTAAACGGAGGAAGTATTGTAAACTTGAATGCCTAAATATTCTAAATCTGTAACTATTATTATTATAATTATTTTTATTATTGTTTACTGTTATTATTATTATTATTATTATTATTAGTAGTAGTAGTAGTAGTAGTATTATATATTTATTAATTATTGCATTAATAATATAAGCCATGGAGAGTCGTGATTGAACATATATTAAGGGACTTCTTCGGTCCCAATGTTCAGAAACAAACAGAACAGAAGAAACCTTTCTTTCCCCAATAAGGTTGAAATTTGTTTTTAAAAAATAAATCACCAATTCAATATAAAAACAGAGAAGCATTCATTTTGAGTTTCTTGTTTTTTTTTTTAAATATCTATGCGTACTTCGAGGTCCAAAGACATCATATACTAATGTTTTTACTCTGTCTCATATTACTTGATCATATTACTAAAAAATATCTGTTCCAAATTATTTGATCACTTTCTAAAAATAAGATAGAATTAATTAATTTTTTTCTATTTTGCCCTTGACATTAATTATTTTTTCAAAATAACTAATATTGATTGGAGTGTAATTAATTAGAGAGAGATAAGAGTACGTAGTAAAAATATCTTTTTTATTTATGATTTCTTAAAGGACGTGTAAAAGAAAAAATGACCAAGTAATATGGGACGGGGAAAATATTCCATATGAATTAATGTTTGATATTTTGAAATTTGGTTTGGCATATACTCCCTCCGTTCAGTTTTACTTGTCCACTATTGATATTGCACATCCCTTAAAAATTAATAAATAAAGTGTATATTTTACCATAATATCATATTAATTGATGTATAATTTCAATATATTTGAAAAATGTTATGGAAGTGAATAATTAATGTAAAGGGTAAAACAAGAAAAAAAAAGTCTTTCTCTTGATATATTAAAGTTGACAAGTAAACATGAAAATTTATTTTAAATAGTGAATAAATAAAAATAAAAAATATTTTAATATAGTGAACAATTAAAAATGAACGGAAGAATTAACTATAAGACTTCTCCATACAAGTTCTTGATTTTTCAATTTCAATCAGCAAATTCAGTAGTGAAAAAATTGGAAAGAATTCAGGACATATACGAATTGGGCAAAGAAACAACAATAACAGTAACAACCACAATAATTACATCTCAAGCACAAACAAATTAGATCGAGGATATGAATTTTCATTAATTATTCGGGTAGTAAAATCCGACACTAACGGGTAGGTTTCGAGTAGATATATTATAATAACGGGTAGAGGCCGGGTAGTAAAATTAGGAACCGATCAATGTCGGGTCCGGTTCCGATTCCGGCAAATAGAGACAAGGTACCCGGACCCAGAACCGATACCCGGAACCTATAAAATATTAAATATTTTCTTTTTTGAGAAACATTTGGACCACTTTTAACTTTCTCCAAAATTGTTTGTTGCACGCCTGTACATTGATTTTCCCCACCCCAAGACGCAAATATTTCAGCTTTTTCACCCCTTTATTCTAGAATGCTCTTTGTGCCTAAGAGAAAACACCCAAAACTCTCTCAATAACAATGGCGTTTTAGCTACACCACCGAGCTTCATCATCGTCGTTGTTGAAGCTTTCTCTCAGGTACTTTCATCGTTGTCGTCGTTGAAGCTTCACTTTTGCCTCTTTCTCTCCCTTGGTTGTGTTTACGTCGTTCCTAAAATGAATATGGGTTCATATCTAACTCTTCAATTTTTTTTAATATCCTATGCTTCTGTTCTATTTCAGGCGATACTCATCTTCAATTTGTATTACTTTTTGATTTGAAATGTAAATCTATTTTTAAAATTTGTGTATATTTTGTAGCTGTGAAGATGAAATTTAGGGATTTACTAGTATAATAAAGATTTTCTTATGTATCGAAGAGCTTATGAACACGAAAATAAGTTTAATTCAGATATTTTCAAATTTATTTTGAAATCAACACGTTCAATTAATTGAGTGTCAAATTTGATTTGCAATTTTAGATTTTGGTTACAGAATTAGCTTTTTTACAATGAATAAGTTTTCTAAAACTTCTTATAAGGGTACTAAAAACTCCGATTGCAGGCTAAAAAACTACTTGATGAAATTATTTTAGAACTCTTTTTTATTCTCATAGGCTGAAAAATAGTTGCTTAATCTGTGTTTTTTTATTTACAGGTTCCGGGTAATGATTGCTACGGGTAGGTTCCGGATAGTAAATTTAGGAACCGATCTTTTACCGGATAGGGTCCGGGTAGTTAAAAAATATTAGGGTACCCGGACCCGCTCACCCCTAATTTGGACTCATCATCTAAGGCTTATATAATATATAAAAAATATTATTTCCTCAGTTTAGTTTTACTTATCCACTATATTAAAAATAGTAGTTTAATTTTACTTATTCACTTTAAAAATTCAAGAGATCATTTATCACTTTTTTCTATTTTACCCGTATTAATAAGTCAAAATTTTCAAATTCCCTTTTCCAACACTACTTTTTTATGGGTAATATGTGAATGTTGGAACTCATAACTTAATTAGTTTGCTGCACATTATTTTTTGGTAAACTTTAATTGATTTTAATCATTAAATAATTAACAATAATTAGGGATAATATGATAGACTTTTCATTCTATTTTTGACTCCTTAATAAATATGTCAAGTCAATATATGACAAGTAAAATTGGATGGAGAGAATAATAATAATAAAAAAAGAATGACTAAAATTTCCCCAGAACTATGTGAATTACACTAAATTTTCCCTCCCTTAAAAGTTAGTGTCATCTATATTCTTGTTATTGCAATTTTGCCTCAAAATTTCCCTTAAACACTAGCTTATAGGATTTTTTTTTTCACACAATGAAACATACAACAATTTAAAAAAGGAGATTTTCTTTAGCCATGATGCATTCTGGCTAAAGAAGGTTTTATGGTTGAATTTAAATGGTGATCATGGCGTGGATTCAGGTGGTGAGTTAGTGGTTTTTCTGGTTGGCCACGAAAGAACACGACAAGTTTTTATGATAATTAATATATAATAGGAAAAAGTTTAAATTTGTCTTTATAATTAAATACTTGATTCAATCGAATAAATGAAAAATCTACTTTAACTGATATGCCCACAAAAATTTCATTCAACCTCTTTCATAATGTGCCTAATGTCAGATAAGCTAAAATCTAAAATAAGACAAGATTCGGGGGAACAATCAGTAATGGATATAATTTACTGGGATTTTCTAAAATTGGTATATGTCAATAAATTGGAAAACAGCTCATTTTTTCCACTTAGTGGGAGTTCTTTACTTATTTTTCACTTTTACTTTGCTGTTCACTTTTATTTGTTCATAACGGATTTTGCTTCCCCCCTCTAAAAGTGTATATTTTATATAATAATCATATTAATTGATATATAATCTCAATAAATTTAGGGAAATGATTTGGAGAATGACTAGTTAATTTTAAGGGTAAAATAAAGAAAAAAAATATTTTTCTCTTAATATAATAAAGTAGATAAATAAAAATTAAACTTATTTTTACTATAATGTAATGAATAAATACAATTGAACGGAGCGAGTAATAGATCTATTATCATATTCAAATGTACAACTCTCTCTGTCTCAGATTATTTGTCGTTGTTACTAAAAATAGTTGTTTCAAATATTTATCGTTTTAGAAGTTTAAGGCACAATTAATGATTTTTCTCTATTTTATCCTTAATAGAAATTTATCATTAATGAAGATGAGACATAAAATAGACTAAATATTTAATAGATTATAATTTAGATATAAATAAGGATAAAGTAGGTAAAATATACCTACTAATTAGTATTTTTAAGAAACATGTAAAATAAAAAAGTTATAAATAATTTGAAATCGAAGGAGTACAGATTAAAATTTACCAAAAGGAAAAAGAGGAAGGGAAGGGAACAACTAGAGATTTTAAAGATAAGATGTTAGTAAATTCAAGGATCAAGTCAAACTAAAGAAAAATCTAAATTTCTAGAAAGTATTTTCTAGGAATAAAAACAATAAATAGGCAAATCTTAGCAGAGCAGCATTCCTCCTTATTAGCCTCTGGTAGAACTTTCGTTTAGTGGGGGTCCACTGTTCCCCCCACCCCCCCTCATATCTTTAATTGTAGAATAAATGATTAGGCAGTCCTCCTCATATCATTTTCATAATTAAGTGGTATGCGTTTATTAATGTAACTTCAAGTTAGATACAAGACTAACTACTATTTGTTTACACTATATTTGAATTTTAGGTAAAGAAAAGTCTAGAAAAACAGAATTCTGAGCAAAAACAAAGGTTACTTTTATAAGTTTATTTATTTATTATTATATTAATATAATAAAGATAAGTCTAATCACCACCAGCTTAATTCGCAATTACACTGCAAATTCATAATTCTATTTGTCTCATATTATCGGTTTCATATTAGCTGTCATGTTTCTATTTTGCACAACTTTTAAGAAATCATAAAAAAGTATTTCTTGCAAATTTATTCTTATATCTCTTTATGAAAAAAACTAAACTAACTTTTATTGATACTTGAACAATCATATTATCAATCAATAATCACTTATTTGAATTATTAAATCTATAATATCTGTGCTATGTAGTCAACACTGTTTATTTTCAAGAGCAATTAAATAAGAAAAACATTAAAACATTAATTAATTCTATTTTAATTTTATAAATTGATAAATATTTTAAAATAAATATTTTTAATAATTTTGACAACTAATATACACGGAGGTAGTACAAATTAACCAAAAATGTCTTTCACTCTCCCTCATACCAACCCTAACTTTTAAAACTATACAGTTGTACTGTCAAAATCATTTTATTAATAACGTTTGTATATCAATAATAACATTATCCTAGCACTTTCAATTCCTTTATTTTTATAGGTGCATAGCTCGACAATATGTTTCCATACATACAAGTCTTTTTCTCACCAAACTCATTTATTTTTAATAATCTTAATGTGACAGTCAACACGATTTGTGCAGGCTAATTTGGAGATCTAATAGAATTTAGAAAAAGAATTACAAGTAAGAGTATGAAAATATGACATAGAATTATAGTAGTAGCGAAAAAAGGGAGAAGGAGACGACCACGTGGCTATGACAGTGAAAAACTTATTTTACTCTCAGCGTTTATATTAATACATGATATGTGTCTTTTACATGCACCTTTATGAGGTAAAAAATGCTAAATAACTTACAATTGTGAGTTACGCTAATGGTCGCCGTATATAACCTAAATTCATCAATATATATTACTCTCTTCATTTCAAAAAAGATATCTCAGTTTGACTTGTCACAAAGTCTAAGAATTAAAAAAAAAAAATTGAAATGTGTGATCTAAAATAAATCTTAGATATTTGTGCGGACTATAAATCATCTTATAAAATTAAATTATTTTTAAATATAGAAAAGTGTCAATTTTTTTGAGACAGACTAATAAGGAAAGTAAAATTTTTTTTTTTGGGATGGAGGGAGTAGTTGCTCAGTCTATCACTTATCAATGATATATTAATATATAATTTCGTGACTGGATGTGAGATACGAAGGATAAGTATTCACTTACGATAATTAACAATTTTAAATATTTAAAAGGCATATGAAGAAATTACGTTCAAAGAAAAATTGTTTTGACTTTCTAAATCTGAACAAGTCACATTAAAAATTGAGAAAGAAAACAATATATAGCTACTAAGAAAGAAAGAAAGAAAAAAGGGCAAGCTAGAGGGAAAAGAAGGAAAGAAGTAAAGCAAAGGGAGAAGGTAGGAGTAGTATTAATGGTGAAGATTGTGTGGTGGGAGAGGCAGATACAAACATTGAAGGAAATTAAGTAAGGTGCAATAAAAGAAAGTGGGGTTTGTTGAGAAGATGGGTAGGTCTGTATGATTTATTATTCCTTCTTTAATTACATTAACTCACCTATCTTCATTTTCTGCTGCTTTTAATTCCTTCAACATATACATCAGATAATCATCATTGTAAAAATTTTGACTATCCATTTACATTATGCAGATGTTGCTGCTACTGCTCTCAATCATCATGAAACTCATTTAGGGTTGTGTGTCTGCTGCAACTTGTTAATAAATTTTCCTTCACCCACCTCGCATTTATACTTTTTTTTCAAACACCCTGCACTGTGTGTTTTTTCAGTAGAGGTCATTTTCTCTCTTATTAAGAGGAGGAGAAAGTCACTATAGTTTTTCTAGTAATGGTGGTCTAGTTTCTTTTTCTCTTTCCTTTTTTCCCCATCAAAGTTGTTTGTTTGTTTATTTTTTCATTTGTTTCCTTTTGGCACTGAATGAAATATGGGCACTGTTACAAGGAAGAGAGAAAATCCTCCTCTAGTAGTACTAGTCTTGCTTTTGTCTTTCTTCTTTCTTCTCATGTCACAAACAACATCATCTCAAGCAGCACATAGTCCAAGTAGTAATTTGAACTACACAAAGTATAGACAAGTGAGCAATTTGAGACTTGAAAGGATTGAAAGGCACTTGGACAAAATTAACAAGCTTCCTGTCATGACCTTTGAGGTGATACACACATACATATTGCCTTTTTCTTACTTTCTTTTCTTTTGTTCATTATGCATTTGGTATTATAGTGATATTGTTGGATTGTTTTCTGAAAATTCTCAGAGCCCAGATGGAGATATCATAGATTGTGTTCATAAAAGAAAACAACCAGCTTTGGACCATCCTCTTCTCAAGAATCACAAGATTCAGGTATTACTTCTTTTTATTTTTTATTTTATGATAGTACCTAAACCTAATAAATTAATCAGTACAACCCCTACCTCCTCCTCCTTTATGGAATTTGTTGCTCATTTATAGCGAATAATATTATTATTGAAGTAATTTTCATATATTGTCGGAAGAGTCTTAATAGTAAATGATATTCTTGAACGGAAGAAAATGACTTTATAAAGATCTCATATATTTTATTTACTAATCTCCTCCGTAGAGATTATATAATTAAAATAACATTATAATGAACCTACGAAATCGATCTCCTAAGCCCTTAGCTAAGGATTAAAATAATTGTTACTATAAAAGTTCCCTTTTTGAAAAACAATAAACAAGATATAGCTGAAAAAGAAGTGTTGCAATAATAAGCATTTCAACTACCATCCACCTTTAGTTTTTCTTTTCTTTTACTCACAAGCAACAAATTGTGTTAAATCATCATTAATGTGGAGCTAGCTCATGATCAAAAATAGATTTGTTAACTTTAAATCATTGCAATGTAAGTACAGAAGGTTCCACCAGAGATTCCAAAACTAAAAACGGTGAAAACAGACGCCATGAATACTAGAGACGCCATAAATAACAGTAGTGCAGTAAATTGGCAACTATGGCACCAGAATGGGCAACGATGCCCTAAAGGAACTGTTCCGATACGGCGGAGTAAGGTGCATGATGTGCTGAGAGCAAAGTCTTTGTATGATTTCGGCAAGAAAAAACGCAGTGGATTGCCTCTTTCTCGCCGTGTTGATGCTCCTGATGTAGTCAGTGGCAATGGCCATGAGGTATATACTATACTACTTTTACTTATCTTTCCTATGACCTTAATTATCGCAACTATGATGAGATAACTCCACTTTCTTTACTATCCCTTAGCAATTATGGATGCATGCATGTGCATCATATAGTAATAGTACAAATGATGAATTCAAGTTTTTTTAATGTTAATTAACAAACTAATTAAGGAAAACAATTTGTAGCACGCAATAGCATACACTGGAAGTTCGCAAGAGATATATGGGGCAAAAGCGACAATAAACGTGTGGGATCCAACCATTGAGGTGGTCAACGAGTTCAGTCTATCTCAGATTTGGGTTCTCTCTGGATCTTTCGACGGCGCTGATCTTAACAGCATTGAAGCTGGCTGGCAGGTACACACACGAGATCCCTCCTCTAAATAAAAAACAAAGATTCATTTCAACTGTATTTTCCCTGGTTGAATTGACTTATTTATTTCTTTTATTTTTAAGTAGGAGATAATATATAGTTTAATTTCTAAAGCTTTGATTCTTCTACTAGTCAGGTTAGTCCGGAGCTGTATGGTGACAGCAGACCTAGATTATTTACATATTGGACGGTTAGTTTTCTCTCCCTAATTCCTTTACCTTTTTTTGTTTTTTTTAAATTCTCTTATTTTAATTTATTATTGGTCTCATTTAATATCAAAATAATCAAATAAATTACAAAGAAAATGACTGAAATATATGTTTTTGCCTTCTAATGTTACTAATTAATGGACTAGACTAATATATACCACTCACCATATAAAGTGCTACTCCCATCATTCTAAATCATGTGATATAGTTGGAACGTTGGTTTATATAGTAGATTTATTGAATAGGTACTAATACTCCCTCAAAGATTATCTTAATTTGACTTGACACGAAGTTTAAGAAATACATGAATATTTTTAAAATATATGACCCAAAACACGTCTTAAATATTTATGTGGCGGTAAATCATGGATAGATTAATTAGTATACTACTAGGTAGAAATTTGATCATATGACCTCAATAACGTAACATCAAATTTTGGAAAGTGAAAATAATACTTAAAACTAAAAGGGATATAAATATGATTATAAAGGTTGTGGAAAGAATCTCTACTATAAATGCATTGCTTTGGGGCACTTTTAAGATGGGAGGACCTTCGTAGAGTCATTTATGTTAATATTTGTTTCGTGGTACTATCTAAGTTTAATTAAAGGCTTTGAACCATTAGATTATTAGTTTTGAAGGGAAGAATATGAGATTCTTCCTTGAGATCTCACCTATATAATCGTATTTTAGTATGGGAATCAAATCAGTATAAGCTCGAAGTCAACTTTGCCTTGGGTCAATGGAAACTTCCCATCTTTGTTTATTTGAAGAATTTCGTGCCTTCGAAGTAATTGTCTACCTAATAAATTATGTCCCCTTTGGCTGTTTGGATTTTTCTAATTAATTAATTAATTAATTCGCAACTCCCTATTCTATTGCTGACAAAATTGTAATCTGAATCTTGGCACATATTGAGGAATGAGGAAATAATTAAAGTAATCGCCCTTCTGATTTCATGATTTTCTTAATCAAGTGTTTAGATCTCAATTTAGTCAACTCCTTGCTAATGTATATTTTAGTGATTAATTATTTACTTAGTCGTTTTATAACAGATTCAATTAAATAATAATCTAAATAATCGAATTTTCATCTTTTGCAATTTTTATGGAGTAATAATTAGTTAATTTCAGAACAGAGACCTTGAGAGGATGATGTGAATGAACAGAAATACACATTTATAAAAGAAAAGAAAAATCAACAACTTCAGTTACAATTATAATACTACTTTAACTTCTATAAACTGAAGTTTACCCAGTCAAATTACCTAAATCAGTATAGGTAATTGTCCATGAAAGAAATAATTCCCTTGATTATTTTCATTGATTGAATAGATATATATACAAGTTACAAAATAGGAGAATCATATTCCTATTCTATTCCTAAAACCTTATTCTACCATAATTATAACTCTACAATTATGGTAGTGTATAAACCTACTTTAGGTAACAAATACATTACAATATACTACACATATATTTTCCAAATATACAATATTTTTATGTCCCAAAATCTGTAAAACCGAGATGCCCAATATGGCAAGTATGGGCTGATTTCGTGGCCTCTTAATAAGGCAATATACACTTGTATATTGTGTGTATATTGCCTTATTTAACACACCCCCGCAGTCATAACGGGCGGTCTTCGAACGCTGAGACTGTTCCTAAAGTCTTCAAAGAGAACCGCTGGTAGACCCTTTGTAAAGATGTCTGCAATTTGATAACGCGACGGGACATGGCATACGCGAACTTGACCCTTTGCAACCTTTTCACGGACAAAGTGAATGTCCATTTCGATATGCTTAGTACGTTGGTATTGAACTGGGTTACCTGAAAGGTAGATGACACTAATGTTATCGCAATATACCAAGGTTGCCTTCTGAATGGGACAATGAAGCTCCAAAAGCAAATTACGTAGCCAACATGATTCGGAGACCACATTCGCTACCCCTCGATATTCTGCCTCTGCACTTGAGCGTGATAGAGTTGCCTGACGCTTTGCCGACCAGGAGACCAAGTTGTTTCCAAGGAACATACAGTAGCCAGAAGTCGACCGTCTGGTATCGGGACAACCACCCCAATCAGCATCCGTGTACGAGACAAGTGTGGATGTAGATGAAGGATACAAGTGCAATCCATAGTCCAGTGTCCCCTGAATATACCGAATGATGCGTTTGATTGCATTCATGTGTTCAACTCTGGGATCATGCATGAATAAACACACCTGCTGAACCGCATACGTAATATCCGGTCTGGTAAATGTAAAATACTGGAGTGCCCCTGCAAGACTGCGATAGCGGGTCGGGTCCTTGTATGGTGCACCTGCTGTGGCACTTAGCTTGGGGTTTGCATCAACTGGCGTGGAAATGGACTTACAGGATGACATCCCAACCCTCTCTATGATCTCAGCAGCATACTTTCGTTGAGACAAAAACAAGCCACCTGAATGACGCTTGACGGCAATCCCTAAAAAATAACTCAACGGCCCTAAGTCTTTCATAGCAAACTCAGAACTGAGCATGGTCATGATAGTCTGGCGCAAGGCATCGGAAGAGGCAGTCAAGATGATATCATCCACATACAACAGAATGTAGGCCAAAGACGAACCACGGTGGTAGATGAACAAGGAATTATCTGACCTGCTGTGAGTGAACCCAATAGTTGAAACAAAGTCAGCAAACCTCGTGTACCAGGCCCTTGGAGACTGCTTAAGCCCATATAAGGACTTCTTCAACAAACATATATGATGAGGACTATTTGGATTCCTAAAACCCAAAGGCTGATGCATATAGACTGTTTCCTTGAGATCACCGTGTAGGAACGCATTCTTGACATCCAACTGATGAATTGGCCAAGTCTTTGAAAGAGCCAAGCTAAGCACAGTGCGAATAGTAACCGGTTTGACCACCGGACTAAACGTCTCACCACAATCTATTCCAACCTGCTGAGTCTTACCATCACCAACAAGTCGCGCCTTATGTCGAGCAAAGGACCCATCTGAATTCTCCTTATGAGCAAAAATCCACATAGACCTGATAACATTAATACCATATGGAGGGGGAACCAACTCCCACGTCTTATTATTAATAAGAGCATTATATTCATCAGTCATAGCAATTTTCCAATTAGGGCCATTTAATGCGGACACAGGATTGCGGGGCAACGGGGATTTAGAGACATCAGAATATAAATTAAAATGTCTTTTAGGTGTAAAAATACCCCACTGACTTCGAGTGACCGGTCTATGACTCGAGGAGGAATTGAGGGAATTTTGAGAATTTTCTGGGCTCGGGACGGGTGGCGGCGAGCGATGGGCTCTTGGCCCAAATCAGTAAATAATGGACTCGTCGTCTGGACCAGTTCGAGTGGTGGGCCCAGCCCAATTGTTTGGAACTGTTCCAGCAATTGGAATCTTGGCGTGGCGATCGTGGGTCCGGGCGGTGGGCACTGGAGGATTTTGGGTGCGGGAGATGTCCGAAAAATTCTGAATAATATACGGGGATATTTGGTCATCCAAAAAATTATACGACTTAGGCTCGGGAGTATGAACTTTCGTAAAAGGGAATTGAGTTTCATCAAAAATGACATGGCGATTTATTATGATTTTCTTGGAGGATAAATCAAAACACTTATAACCACGATGATTCGACGGATAACCCAAAAATACACATGGGGTAGACCGAGCCTAAAGTTTGTTAATTGTGGTGGATGGGAATAACGGATAACACAAGCACCCAAAAATCCGAAGATGAGAATAAGATGAGTTCTTATTATATAGGATTTTTAGGGGGGAAGAATTTGTCAGACCTTTAGAAGGAATTATGTTAAGAAGATATGTGGCCATCTGTAGAGCATGATGCCAAAAATATGGAGGTATGGAGGCATGCATTAAGAGAGTTCGGACAATGTTATTTATGGAACGAATTTTACGTTCGGCTTTCCCATTTTGTGAAGATGTATGCGGACATGAAAAATGAAAATTTATCCCATTATTAGCACAAAATTCCCGAAACTCCCTATTGTCATACTCTTTCCCATTATCACATTGAATATTTTTTATTTCTCTTTCGAATTGAGTACGAATGAACGCTCTAAATTGGATGAAGATGGAAAACACTTGTGATTTATTCGCAATTGGAAACGTCCACAAGAATCTAGAATAATCATATAAAAAAAGAACATAATATCGATGACCCAATGAACTAAGAACAGGAGACATCCATAAGTCGCTATGAATAATATCAAATGACATTGAAGTATGAGAATTGGAGTCAACAAATGGCAATTTAACAATTTTCCCTAATGAACAAGACTGACAAAGTGGAGTACGACTCGTACCCTTACAGGAAATAAAGCTATTTTTATCTAAAACTGATAAAATAGAAGATCCCGGATGACCCAGACGATCATGCCACATGGAAGGAGAGATGGCTGCAAAGGCTGATGGCAAGTCTTGACTCGATGGACTGAAACCAGGCATGATAGGATACAGATCCCCCTACTATCACACCTCATGAGATGGCTCCCCGTCTTGAAATCCTTCACAGAGAAACCGAAAGGATCAAATTCAACAGAAATAAAATTGTCAATTGTGAACTTTCGGACAGACACTAAATTTTTAATCAATTTAGGAGCATGTAAGGTATTTTTTAAGAGGAGTGGTGGATTGGGGGGAGACAACGTTTTCTGACCATACCCTAGAATTGAAATAGAACTGCTATTACCAACAATTATCCCCCGAGGGGTGCTCAAATTGGAATAAGATGAGAGAGTACCTGATTCGAAAGTCATGTGAGTAGTGGCACCGATGTCCATATACCAATTTGGGTCCGGTTGAGATAACCCAGTGTGTGCATTGCGGCCTCGATATCGGTTTGAGTGGGGCCTGCTGCATGATGGGCTTGCGGAGGTCGGGGCCCAAGAACTCCTGTCCGTGGTGTAGTTGGGCCGTAGCTGCTGTTGCTACCGTTGCTGGGCCATTGGCCAGTGGGCCGCCATTGCTGGGTATTGGGCATGGACTGTTGGCGACCACGGCCGAAACCTTCTTTGGATGGTACGGGTTCCACTGCCATGGGCCCCACTGCTGGGCCCAGGGGGGGTGGTGGGCCACTGTACCCTGGATTGGACTCACCGCCTGCTTGTTGACCACCGGAACCGCCACCAGAACCGCCGCGTTTGCCCCCGCGGTTTTTGTTATTGTTTTTGCGATTATTCTTGCCGCCATCATTATTATGGTTTTGGCCCGAATTATTCACAAACACCGAAGAACTAGGAGGAGGATGCCACCATGACGACTGGGCTTGCTCCGGTAGCCGCCTTTTTGGCAAAATCGGCTTCTTCCAACGTAATCATGGAGCCGGCTTGATAGAAGTCGGGAAGAGGGTTGCTTTGGCGAGGGAGAGTTCCAACACCATTATAGGCCTTCGAAAGACCGGCAACCAACTGTAGAACTAGACGATTATTTGTTATTGGTGCGCCAACATTACGGAGTTGATCTGCCAACTCCTTCAGTTTCTTGCAATATGCAGAAACGTTCGGAAATTCGTCCATTCGAACGAGAGAGAATTCCTGCTCGAGTGTGACGACACGTGAATGTTGGTTGTCTTGGAATATGTCACGCAATCTATTCCATGCAGCCATAGCCGTGGTATCCGGCTCAATAATCGTTTGTAGAAGGTCCACTGAAATAGTGGCGTAGATCCACCGGAGAACGGTAGCATCAAGTGTAATCCATAACTCAGGATCCTCCGCAGGAAGGGGTCTAGCGGGAGGAATGACGTGATGAAGAACTTGATAAGAGATAGCGTGAATTTTAAATAACTCCGCCCACGTCGCATATTTGACGTTTTCCATCTCAAGGACAATAGGGATACTGCTCTTGATATTGGACACCGTGAGGGCAGGGTGATAATTGTTCTTAGACATATTGGAAGAACAAAGAAGGAAGAGAAATTTAAGAGAGGTGTTTGTGAGAGCGGAAGACGAATTTTGGAAGAGAAACCCGAGGGGGGGGGGTGTCTCGGCCACAAGGAAGATAAAAGTTGAGAGAAAAAACTTTTGTTTAGACCTAGTCTCTTGATACCATGAAAGAAATAATCCCTTGATTATTTTCATTGATTGAATAGATATATATACAAGTTACAAAATAGGAGAATCCTATTCCTAAATCCTTATTCTACCATAATTCTAACTCTACAATTATGGTAGTGTATAAACCTACTTTAGGTAACAAATACATTACAATATACTACACATATATTTTCCAAATATATAATATTTTTATGTCCCAAAATCTGTAAAACCGAGATGCCCAATATGGCAAGTATGGGTTGATTTCGTGGCCTCTTAATAAGGCATTATACACTTGTACATTGTGTGTATATTTTCTTATTTAACCGTCCATAATAAATGATATTAGTAATATGAAAAATAAGGTTGGTAAGATGTTATAATAATGATTTCATAATATACTAATTAATATAAGTTTATTAACATTGTTAATGTTATATGTAAGTTGACTCAATTGTAATGATATGAGAAAGTACCTTTTACATGTGATTTCTCAAAGAGTAGCCGAGGAAAGAAAGTGGAAAAATATTAAAGGGGATTGAATTCAATGATCAAAAACTTAGAGCACTGGAATGGAAATAAAGTGAAAAAGAGAAAAGAGGATGGGGGAGGCAGAAAGGCATACAAGCACATGAGTGGTTAAGAGTAAAGAGCACATTAATTAACCATGAATACTCATTTCCCACAGCTAGAGTGGTGGTGTAAAATGTAAATGCAAAGTGGTCCAAGGAAAAAGACTATGCAATTTTTATTTAATTAATTTTTCTTCATTAATTAGTACAAGGAATCTCTCTTGGAATTGAAGAGGAAATATATACTACAAATTTTTCTTTCCCTTATCCTTTTTATCCACATTCTTTGAATTCCTTAACCCTATATTTTGATTGTTATAATAATAAATAAATGTAAAAGCATGGTAGAGAACTTTAATGTTAACTACATTAATTGACAAGCCCCATTCATAAAAATTTGAGCCATCTTGTCTGGCGCAATGCATGCTAAATAATTAAT
Source organism: Anisodus acutangulus (assembly GCA_029783415.1). Lineage (NCBI taxonomy): Eukaryota > Viridiplantae > Streptophyta > Magnoliopsida > Solanales > Solanaceae > Anisodus > Anisodus acutangulus. The sequence goes on from CM056495.1 coordinate 26,303,683, forward strand.
ACCTCCTCCTTACAAAGTTGTTGAACATTAACAGTGACCAGCAACAATAAATATAAGTGAAAAGTGAGAATGAAGTAGCACCAACCATGATCATATATAGTATTGATTAATACCAGTTTAGACTAATACTTATAAGACTTGTAGTAAAGGGTCATATTGGTTTTGCGGAATTATAATGTAGGAATCGTGTATTCAACTAAAAATAATATATGAACTGTTATACGTGATGAATAATAATACATGGATTGTTATATAAGGATGGCCTAAAGAGATTTTTTATCCCATTTTTTTTTTTGAAATTTTTATCTTTAGATACTCTTACCTGTTAATTGCTACCAAAGGTATTCTTGTTCCTCATTATATATAATACTCCAGTTTCCTGTAATTTTATAGAGATTACTAATTTAATGGTTGCTGGTCTCCAGTTATATATGCTACATTAATACTGGAAATCAAACGATGTATTAATTATGCGGAGAGTAACGACCCCTTACCCATTGAGTTGTGCTAAGTGAAAGAGATTAACACATGGATCGAAATTCTTTTCTTTCAATACACATGGTTGTGTTACAATTAAGCTCTTGATGATAAGTTGAACTCTATTTGTTCTATGAAAACACATACACTTAAAATCTATATATTATAAATATGTTTGAAAGACTATTGTGTAACAATGTAACATGAACAGAGTGATTCCTATCAAGCAACAGGATGCTACAACCTACTATGTTCGGGATTTGTCCAAACAAATAGCAGAATAGCCATTGGAGCTGCCATTTCTCCAGTTTCTTCCGTCGAAGGAAGTCAATATGATGTCACTATACTCATTTGGAAGGTCCCTTCTAATTTCTCTTGCCTCTTTTTTGCATTTTAACCACATCCTCTCCAAATTCAATTTCCATTTTTAGGTAAACGTAATCTGGAAAATACAATTCTAATCTACTACAGCCTGTTAAATTACAAAAAATTCTTTACTATGTTACTGTATATATTTAACTAGGATCAATGATTGGATTTCCTATATACATTCAAACCATTCTTTAACATCATCATTTATCTCGTTATTTTTTTGCTTCTATAGCGGAATGTTATAGAGAATATATCATGAAAGATCGGTTCCACAAAAAACATGATTGTTATAGTGAAATATTATTATATATGATGGTTGTTATAGAAAGGTTTGACTGTATTATCGTACCTGTATCGAAACCTCCCAATCAATAAGTTAATTTGTTGGGTACCACTATGATGAAAGAAAGCAATCATCCACTTTTTTCAATCTAAAAGATGTAGTGTGTTAATATTGTTGTTAATTTTGGTTATTTTGTGAATGTTTAGGATCCAAAGATAGGGAATTGGTGGATGGTGTTTGGTGATAACACGCTAGTGGGCTATTGGCCGGTAGAGTTATTTACGCACTTAGCGGACCGGGCCACAATGGTGGAGTGGGGAGGAGAGGTAGTAAATTCACGGGCCAATGGAGAACATACGTCCACTCAAATGGGCTCGGGCCATTTTGCTGATGATGGGTTTAGGAAAGCAAGTTATTTCAGAAATCTTGAAATTGTGGATTCCGACAACAGCCTTAGCTCGGCCCAAGATATATCAATCTTAGCTGAGAACACAAATTGCTATAACATCAAAAGCGCTTATAGCAGTGAATGGGGTACCCATTTCTATTTTGGTGGGCCTGGCAGAAATCCACAGTGCACCTAATATGGGCCGGGCCAAGAGAAATCTATATATCAGAGATTTGTTCTTTTATTATTTTAGAATCTTTAAATGGTAAGGGCTTGCTATTTCTAACTTTGTTTATGCTAATTAATTCCACATTGTTTTTGTTTTTGTTCTTGTGTCTATGTTTTGAGAAGAAAAAAATATGTATTTATTAGTTAAATAAGACCAACAGCATTAAAAAAGCAAGGAAATAGCAAATATTCAGTTGGAATTAATGGTTACTAGTACAAAATTTATTATCATGGTTTTGAATCTTATTAAATGTATCGATTATTAATTATCATTTCATCGATTGGTCTTTTCTAAGATTATAATTTTTAGAATAGTCAAATTATTTCTCTGTTTGGACTTCTATAGATATTTCTTTGTTTCTTCGAATTTTCTTAAACTAAAGGCGTGGTAGTAGAGACTCTACAAGATGTCATATTTATATTTCTAAGAGTTAATTACTCAAATAATCACTCAATCATCTATGCATGTATTACTTCAAAGGTCACACTTGGCCGGATTCTCAAGCTTTCAATTTCCACATGAAAATGAGTTTGGACAAGTTCAACCTCTTTCTATCCTTGGTTTGAACTAAGTAAACATACAAAAGAAGTGAAAGCCATATTTACTCCTCCTATCTCACGAAGAGGAAAACTAAGATATGAAGTCAATTTGACTTTATAACCAAGTTAAAATGCATAATGTTCACAGCACATTGTGGGTGGGTTATCTGTGTGGTCCTAAAAATAAAAGTCCAGCTAAACTGATACAGTTAATGTCGCATCAGATTTGGCCACCGGAAGTTTGAGAAGTCTAGCTAACTGATGTTGAAGTGATATAAGCATAGATAAATGACTTGTGCTATAAAAGTTACAAATATGAGTTTTAGTAGATAATTTCAACCATTTGATTTTGAGTGATTACTCCCTTTCTAATATTTGCTGGTACAAAGATTTACTAGCTACAATACAAGTAAATATAACATTAGCATGCTTTAGTGAATAGTTCATCAATAATATCTTCAATGTATTTAAACATAATGTATACACCATGGAAGAAACCAAATTTTCTATTGAGAACCATTGGCGGAGTTTATGAATGAAGAGATTAATTGCCTTTGAATTGTTTCATGTAGCAATTAAGGCCTTATTTATTTTCATTAAGATTAAGACGTGTGAATCTGAATATTAAGATGTTGTCTCTAAATCTGAATACTGAATAATTATGATTGTTTGTTTTCAATATTTGAATGTGCATATGAATTAATCACTATATCAATAAATATTATAAAAATCTTATTTCAACAAAATAAATTTATTTTTGATAGAAAATAATATTTTGAATATTCATATTTGATTAAAAATTTAAACTATCTCATTTTTTTCCCTTCTAGATAGAATTTGAAATCTGAAATGCAAATAAAAGTTATATATCACTATAATAAAAATATTATAACAAGGAAACATGAATTTTTTTAAAGAATTTGTGCTTATTATTAGAATAGTAAACATTTCTCGATCAACTCAAAGTGATTTAAAGAGAACTGTTATGGTTGAATCGTACAAGATATTTTCTAGTAAGAAACCTTTTAAAAATAACATAAAAAGAAGAAAACTTTTCAATGCTTGACACAATTTGCGATCGTTCTCTGTTGTTTCTTAAAGCTTGGTATTATATAATTAGTTCAAAATTTGATTAGAGGGTTATGTAGTATTCAAGTTTTTTTTAAAAATTCGTTATTTTTGTCTTTAGAAAAACTAATTTATAGAGTCATTGCGATCTTTCAAAGATTAAGAAGTAAAGATAGGAATTTTATTGATAGGATGGATTTTTCATGTTTAATTTTTCTGGTGCAAAATAGATCATGAACTGGGTTTACACATAAAAATTTAGACTAATTTTTTAATATATTCAAGAAAATAATTTTGTTGTTATAATTAATTAATTAATATTTGCGATAATAAAAATTCTTGATAATATTTGATAGAGAAAGAATATCTAGAGGTATAGAAGTTTGACTAGAAGAAAACATACAAAAGAAGTGAAAGCTATATTAACTCCTCCTATCTCAAGAAGAGGAAGACTAAGATATGAACTCAATTATTCACTCGACTTGCCCTTAAAAGCAAGTTGAAATGCATATGTTCACAGCACATTATATTCGATTTATATTGTGGGTGGGTTATCGCTGGACGGGTTTGTAAAGGTGGGTTTTTGATTATTTTGAAATTTTTGTTAATCTATGTGGTCCTAAAAATAAAAGTGCATGTAGATTGACAGTTGATGTCGCATCAGATTTTGCCACCCAAAGTTTGAGAAATCTAGCTAACTGATTTTGAAGTGCCATAAGCATAGGTAAATGAATTTTGTGTTACAAAAAAATTAGAAACATGAATTTTACTAGATAATTGAGTAATCATTCGAGTGATGATTCCTTTCAAATACTGCTGTTACAAAGAGTTACTAGCTACAATAGAAGTAAATATAACATTAGCACGCTTTAGTGAAAAACTCAACCAATAATATCTTCAATATATTTTAACATAATGTATACACCACGGAAGAAACCAAATTTTCTATTGAGAACCATTGGCTGAGTTTATGAATGAAGAAATTAATTGCCTTTGAATTGTTTCATGTAGCGATTAAGTCATCTACATAGCCTCAAATTATTTACCTTAATTTTTAAAAATCATTATTTCAGATTATTTATCTTTTTTGAAGTTCAAAACAAAATATTTCCATTTGACCCTTAGTAGTAATTGTTCTTGAAGGCTACAAATATTTCAAGATGACACACAAATAGAGTAAATACTCAAAGAAGAGAGATTATATCTTAAGACACCAAAAAGGGTAAAATAATAAAAAACACATCTTAATCATTTTTTCTTAAAGGATGTGTAAAAGATAAATACGACAAATAATTTGAAATGGAGGAAGTACATGATGATATCAGAAGCAAAGAAGACAAAAAGGCAATGACCCGGTTGTGTGGAACTCTTGTTGTGATCGAAATAATAGGGTGTCATGCGAAAACTAATAATTACAAATCTTGGACGATGTTAAATCAGACAATAAAGAAAATATACTAAACTATGCATAGTAAATCTAACATAGTTTGACTAATTGGCCTACGTATAAGAAAACTAATATAAAAGATAAAATAAAATTTTTAGACAGAATAATCCCCCTTAAAAAGACTCTTTTAACGATTATATTATAAATATTATTGTGTTGTTGTGTGAGATGGTAGGATCTTTAATTTATAGAAATTCAAAATTTTACTTCAAGTATCCATTTTTGAAATAAAATATAGTTATGATAATATTCAAATAATGTAAGAAATTCAGGGTAAATCCTAACGACTTTTTGTACCAGAGAACATTAGAAATACTCTTTGTACCAGCAAGAATAAGAAATCTTACTAATTTGATCAAGTCTAACAAGTGAAGATACTTTTTAGTTCTTAATATCAAGCTCTTAGAGCAGCGGTTAGGATTTTAAAATTTTGGTGTTCGAATTTATGAATTTGTCCAACACACACAAATATATTTCTAAGCTAGTGATAGTCTAAACTAGAAATTCATAAATTGTATGCATTTATAAATAGGGTTATGGTCCCCAATCAAAAATAAGATTTATTTTCTTTTATCGTATCATTAGAAAAGAGAGAGTCGCTCATATCTTGGTTTGGAAGACTAATAATTGCAAGACGATGGATTTTATCATCTCTCATTGATTCAGCTTATGCTTCCCCATTGAGTTTAACGCTCTTGAAGATTTGACATGATAGATCTTGGATAAATGTTTCATCTTTCAAGCTCTATTGCAATAATTGGTATTAGAGCCTATATTGTATTAAATCATTAAAATATTTTTTGAAGTATTTTTACCATTGTTAGAAATAAATTTTTTAGTTGTGTGCCTTTACAACATAAGGTTTCTGTCGGAAAGCTTGTGAAATTGTGGTGGTATGCAAATTTAAGAATTAATTTTGATTGAATTTGTCACTCCTCAAATCTGAATAGGGTGGACCATGCTTTATATGCAACTACTATGAACCTCCAACAAGTTACATGACATAACTTTGAATGACAGTGAGAACTGCAAATGAACTCAGTATACTGATGTGGCCACTAGCAGATGCATGCAACTGATGTACAATTGAATACAAATAAACCCAGCAATACTGTCTATAAAGCCTCTACGAATATTTATTACTGAAAAACTAATACAAGTGTCAGGACAGGACCCCAAGCTACCCATATTATCTACATCAATGAGAACACTAGACCTAACTCAGCTCTAGGTATAAATGGAGCATACAATCCGTTCGCTAAACATCTGCATTGTCTATTGAGAAAGTCTGTCAACTGTATAGCTGGACCTACAATGCGAAATATAATAAATGCAGCATCCCCGGTAAAAGGGACGTAAGTACAAATAGATTTTACCGAGTATGTACGACAGACATACAAGCATATACAAGAACTGAAGCTCATATAAGAGACAAATAAAATGTTATCAATCAAATACATTAGAAGGCTCTGAAACATCCTACTACCGTATTTAAGTAGTTCTGAACATTCTTTTGAGTTTTTCTGATGATAGCTTTGAGTCGCTATATGGAGTGACATTCTAGGATAATTCATTTTAACATTTGGGATCACATACTTTAGTTGTTATACTTTAGATTTATTCTTTACCTCTCTTTAGAACACATAACAATATGTGCACATGATAAATAATCGGTTGAGCCACAATGGGTCTCGTATGTATAAGTACACCAAATATCTTCCCCGCAAATAAGCCTTCACAGGCCAACAAATAAGCCTCAGTGGGCAAGCAAACAAGCCTTTGGAGGCCAGCCAACAAATAAACCTCTATGGGCCAGCAAATAAGCCTTGGTGGGCCAGCAAGTAAGCCCACATAGGCCAATAAGTAATGTTCCCGTATATCCCCATTTAGGCTCTATACTATAGACTACAATTACTCTCGTGTACATATACCTATGTAGCTTGCCACAGTTCATTCCAATTACCTTATTTACCTAGGAACGTTTTATAACTGATTAAATTACTCAAATGATAATACTAACTTATAAATGATACAACCAAGGAGTTCAATTAGTCTCGGGAATCAAGTAATGTATTATATGATCAAATAACGACTTGGTGGTCTTGAATGGAATCAGCTGAATAAGCTAGGCAACTATCAAGTATATGACTAGAGTTTCTATGACAATTCGTTTCCCTAAGGCTCTTTACTTATGAAGGAGAACAAGTACAGAACATATCAAGTGACGAACATATTATACTTATCCGCTACCATGAATGGAGTGCATGTGATAAACGTTTCTTTGGAGTTTCACTAGAAAGATAATATATGAATAAGACCATGCCAAAGAAGGTGAACAAATAACCTTTTCATACGATTCTTATAGGGCCATTCATGTGTGGAATGATTTATCAAGTAGCAGAATCTAACCTTCTTACTAAACCAGGAGAGTTCTATACAACCTTATGAAGGCTTGACACAATACAAATGATGTTACATGAAAGAAACAACCATACATGAACAGGAGACTCGTGACACTGAATATGATATGGACATATGCACTTACGATTCTACGATCCTCTTATGACACCTTCAGAACCTGCACTCTAACCCTCTGATCAAATTTTACTTCAAAAGGACTATAATCGTCTATGTTAACGTGATTCATCTTAAAGGAAGCTCTATGACCCAATAATGGTACTCTGAATACTTACGACATAATCCACTTTACGTTATTCTCTACCATCCCTTAACAATCATATGATATCATTCACCTTAATTAAGCTTGAGGAGTTAGAACATTTGCTTCGACAAGGCTATCAAGTCATTTGATTTCGTTAGAAGAAAAAAAGATCCATGTGTTTATAGTAAATGCAAGGATGGGAGTATTACCTTCATTATCATATATGTAGATGACATATTAATAATGGGAGACAATAAGACTCTCATGCAGTCAGTCAAGGAGTGGTTGTCCAGTACCTTTATGATGAAGGACTTAGGTGAAGCCTGCTACATTCTGCAAATTAGGATCTATAGAGATAGACCTAATAGATTGTTGGGCCTGTCACAGTCAGTCTACATAGACAAAGTGCTTAGATGTTTTTCTATGGAAAATTCCAAGAAAGGCGGTCTACCTATGGGACAAGGCATCAAGTTATCTAAGAAGGATAGTCCTTCTAATACTATAGAACTTGAACGCATGAAAAGGATCCTATATACTTTGGCTATATGATCGATCATGTATGCCATGACCTGTACTAGGCCAGATGTGGCCTTTGCAGTTAGTATGACTTGCAAATTCTAGCAGAATCTTGGGAAAGAACACTGGAAAACAGTCAAGAGTATTCTTAAGTATCTTAGACGAACTAAAGATTACTTAGTCTATGGTGGGGAAGAAAAGCTAGCTGCTACTGGGTACACTGATGCTAGCTTTCAGACGGATGTTGATAACTACAAATCTCAATCTGGGTACACGTTCATTTTCAATGGTGGAGCAGTAAGTTGGAAAAGTTTCAAATAAGCTACAATTGCTGATTCGACAACAGAAGCTGAGTACATTGATGGATCGGAAGCTGGTAAAGAAGCTGTCGCGATTTCTGAGTTCGTGAAGGAACTAGGGGTTGTTCCAAGTGCCACTTGTCCAATAACGATTTATTATGACAACACTGGTGCGATTGTGCAAGCTAAGGAACCAAGATCAACCAACAGAAACAAGCATGTACCAAAGAAGTACCACATATTCAGGGAGATGGTGGAGACTAAAGAGATTAGATTAGGCTATGTTCCCACATACGATAATCTAGCTAACCCATTCACTAAACCATTAAGCTTAGTCAAGCATAATGGTCATTTTGAGAATATGGGCGTTAGTTATGTTGGAGATTGGCTCTAGGCCAAGTGGGAGATTGAAAGTATATTTATGTCCTAGAGACAATCTGTATTAGGACAAATGTACTTTATACACATTCGTATTATTATTAATGGAGATTACTATTTTGGCATTTGCAATTATTGAATTATTAATTGATTGTTTATAATATTCTATAATATGCATCCCTGGAGGTTACGCTGTTATTAATAGTGTGAGATATTACTATTATAACTTAACTCTTAAAATAGCCTCGACTAATGATCATCGAGAATGGGATATCGATGATATATGATAAGTCGACATGTGGTCTGCATCACATCCTTAGAGGATGTAATATGTCTCACCTGCTACGAGTAATGGCTACTCGTGATGGACATATGGATACTTTGGAAGTATTGGTATACCCTGCTGATATACTGTTTGTTATACTTGTCTAAAGTATGATCAGCGTGTGGGAGATATATGTCCTTAGACTTGAGGTCAATACACACCTTGTCTACAAAGTAATGTATTTTGATCCTGTCCTAAGATCAAATGCCTTATAGGTTGAGATACGGCTTGTATTGGGTATATTACGATGTGGATTAAATGTGGTAGTTGAGCCAAGATTAGGATTCATTGCTCGAATATATATTCGAGAGAACACTCGGATTCTCAGTGATATTAGGTTGACTAAGTGGTTGGCCAACACAATAAACATATTTAGAATATGGTCTAGTTGTCAACTAATATAGATGAGATAGAATGATTAAGTCATTTGGATAGACACTTAACAAATCCTAAGCTTGATCGGGTGTGTCGTGAATGAAAGGATTTTATCTTACCACATAGAGGTTAAGTTTACTGGATTCGTATAAACGTACTTCATATATTGAGTTCGTCTTGCGGCGCCGTCTAAGAGTTCTACGTAGACCTTAATTTGATTAATGTCGATATGTGAAGGCCTGTAGGGTCACACTATGTCAATTGTCCTTTCGATCTAATGATGTATTGAGAGAGTATTAAATATTCGATTTAGAATCGACATATTTAAATGAATAATGATTATTTTAATTAAGTCAAAATTGGATTTTGGATTTAATTAAAAATGTACAGAAAATAAATCGAGACAGTGCAGGAACACGTTAAGCGCCGCGGCGCCCATACCCTAGGGCCGCGGCGTTTCTGCCTCGATTTTTAGGCCAGGCCCAAGGTCAAACCCTAATCCGATTTGACCTAATTTTCACCTATAAATAGTGGCATTCTCTTCATTATTTACATACCAATTTTCAGATTATTATTCTCAGCCTTAGAGACCTAGAATCAAAACTCTCTCGAACCTCTGCCGGATTTCCTAGCTTTCCGAAAGAGAAGTACATTGAAGCTTGGAGCTTGCAATCGAAAGTGCAACCGCGTGTCATCCCTATAGTAGATAAAGATTTCAGATACTCTAACCTGCTAGTCTTTATGCTTTATGTTACATGTTTGATTGTTGTATAACCATACCAGAATAAGTTGTTGGGTAAGTAAGAAACAAAAATTTTAAACTTTTGATGTGCCTTACTTATGTGTTTTGAACCCAACGAAACCTTACAGTGGTATCAGAGCCCAAACTGGTTCAATGGTTATATAACAATTGAATAAAGTAATAATATGGGTTAAACATAAAATTAGATTAAAACGAGGTTATTGAAATCCTACATGTCTTGACAAAACGTTAACCTTTTGATATCACCCTAAATTATCTCCTACGCTAACTCGAGGAAGTCATTCCGCTCTAACTTGAACTAAGCCAAAAGTGCGTTGTCCGGCTCATTGCATGGTGCATGGCTAACAACGGGAAAGAACGGATGATGGTCGATATGGGCGTTATTGATAATGGTGGGCGATGATAAAGGACCTGTGATTTTATCCCTAAATCTGGACCTGTGATTTTATCCCTAAATTAGATTTAGGGCTCGAACGATTTTGAAAAATCAACACAGAAACGTTTGTCAGGACATCGGCGCTGCGACGCTTTTTAGGGTTTCAAGACGGTGTCGCGACTCCATGGTGGAGCGTCGCGCCGCTAATGCTACGTTTCAAAATTCAGACTCACTGGACAATAGGCGTCGCGACTACATGGTGGAGCATCGCGACGCTAATGCACTTACAAAAACCGAAAGGTTTCTGCCTGCCTTTGTAGCGCCGCGACGCTAATGCATTTGCAGAAGCCGAAAGGTTTCTGCCTTTGTAGCGCCGCGACGCTAATGCATTTGCAGAAGTCGAAAGGCTTCTGCCTCAGTGGCGTCGCGACCCTAATGATTAGCATTGCGGCCCCACCTGTCCAGAAAAAATAATAATTCAGAGTTCAGAATGTTTAACCCAAGATTATTATTATACAATATAATTGATAAGTGTATTATTTATGTGCTAAATGTCAAAATGTTTGTCATTTACATTTCTAGAATACCGTCCGCTATAACTGTCTAGGCAGGCGGCGCCCAGTATTTGATTAAACCATCTTATATCATGCATATTGGGTTGACGGTTCCCAACTACATGTGTCATTGGTTTTGCATGATGTTAAGATGTCATATTGGATATGGCGTAAAAGAGTTGATCTTGGTTAAAACCCTGAATTAAAATGTTTCCCAGAATTTTAAATATAAGTCTAAATTAAATCGCGTCATCCATTATAATTGTTAGAGTGCAAAATCCTTTTCGGCGATACGTGTATTTATGCCAAAGCATTTGCTCTAAGTCTACGAGGACCCAGACTCTTTCATAGATGTGTTTTAAATGTAAAAGTAAATGATAACTTTTGTGGGTATTTACACCAACGTGTTTGCTCACAAAGGCCAAATTTGCTTAGATACATAAACGCAGTCTTGTAATGGGGGTTGACTTGCTTAGACAAATCTTGGCGCCAAAGTGTGTCTAAGGACGCAAGATTAAATGTAATATTTGATCAACCAAGAGTTGCAAATAGGTTTTGCAATTTGTTTAGAACCTGCCAAGATGTGTTATTGAAGTTATCAACCAAAGCAAATGCGGAGATTGCATAGGCTTGGATCTTGGCCCATTATGAGCTCAATTAATTTAGGTCCGTATTCTACCATGGGGTCGTAGAAGTATGTTAAAATAGTGGGAGCTAATTAAACAAAATGCCATTTTGATTATCATAAATGAATGTGTGTAATAGGAAATAGATTTTGAGTTTGATTTCCAGTCTATCTAATTCTTAAGATTATCAAATATGTCGAGCTTATCATTGAAAATGTTGATCGAAATCAAAAAACTTACTGGACCCAACTACCTAGACTGGCTAAGGAATTTGCGAATAGTGCTGAGACAAGAGAAAATAGAATATGTGTTGGACACGGTGTTCCCAACAGTCCCTGCGACAGACTCTGCTGAATATGCCTCTTTTGATAAAGATGCTTACCAAAAACACCTAGTTGATGCCACTTCAGCACAGTGCGTGATGTTGTCTTCCATGTCAATGGAACTTTAGAGACAACATGAGAACATGGATCCCAATGAGATGCTCGAACACTTGAAGAGTCTCTATGACTCACTATCCCAGACTATGGAATATGAGTTACTAATAGAACTCTTTAAGGGTAAGCTCAATAAAGTGGGCCAGGTCTCACAATATGTATTGAAGATGATAGGGCTGATAGAGAGGCTTGCTTCAATTGGAATGAAGCTGGAAAAGAATGTCGCTACCACCCTCATCCTGAACTCTATCCCTCGTTCCTTTGAAAACTTCATAGTGAATTTCAATATGAATGGAACGAAGACGAGTCTGCCGGAGCTGCACAACATGCTCAAGACATTTGAGTCTTCCACCTCCAAAGGCAAAGCTGTGCTCATGGTGAGCTGTTCTAGCCAACCCAAGCCGAAAGGCAAGGAATGGCAGAAGAAGAAGGGCAAAGCAGTCGCCGAAAGCCATGAAATCTGAGATGGACTCGATGTACATAAATCAAGTTTGGAACTTGGTTGATTTTCCAACAGGGGTTAGACCCATAGGATGCAAATGGCTCTTCAAGAAGAAGATTGATGCATATATGATGAAACCTTTTCACCTGTTGCTAAGATTAAGTCCATTCAGATTTTGCTTGCAATATCTGCATATTATGACTATGACATTTGGCAGATGGACGTCAAAACTGCTTTTCTCAATGGTAATCTAGTTGAGGAGGTGTATATGAAACTACATGAGGGTTTTTCACTTGAGTCCAAACCAAATGTTGTATGTAAGCTACAAAAGTTCATTTATGGGCTTAAGCAAGCCTCGAGGAGTTGGAACATTTGCTTCGACAAGGCTATCAAGTCATTTGATTTCGTCAGAAGCAAAAAAGATCCATGTGTTTATAGTAAACATAAAGATATGATTATTGTCTTCATTATCATATATGTAGATGACATATTAATAATGGGAGATAATAAGACTCTCCTGCAGTCAATCAAGAGGTAGTTATCCAGTACCTTCATGATGAAGGATTTAGGTGAAGCCTGCTACATTCTGGAAATTAGGATCTATAGAGATAGACCTAATAGATTGTTGGGGCTGCCACAGTCAGTCTACATAGACAAAGTGCTTAGACGTTTTTCTATGGAAATTCCAAGAAAGGCGGTCTACCTATGGGACAAGACATCAAGTTACCTAAGAAGTATAGTCCTTCTAATACAATAGAACTTGAACGCATAAAACTGATCCCATATGCTTCAGCTATAGGATCGATCATGTATGTCATGACCTGTACTAGGCCAGATGTGGCATTTGCACTTAGTATGACTTGCAAATTCCAGCAGAATCTTGGGGAAGAACACTGGAAAATAGTCAAGAGTATTCTTAAGTATCTTAGACGAACTAAAGATTACTTCTTAGTATATAGTGGGGAAGAAAAGCTAGCTACAACTGGGTACACTGATGCTGGCTTTCAGACGAATGTTGATGACTACAAATCTCAGTCTGGGTACACGTTCATTTTCAATGGTGGAGCAGTAAGCTGGAAAAGTTCCATACAAGCTACAACTGTTGATTCGACAACAGAAGTTGAGTACATTGCTGGATCGGAAGCTGGTAAAGAAGCTGTCGCGATTTCTGAGTTCATGAAGGAACTAGGGGTTGTTCCAAGTGCCACTGATCCAATAAAGATTTATTGTGACAACACTGGTGCGATTGCGCAAGCTAAGGAACCAAGATCAACCAACAGAAACAAGCATGTACCAAGGAAGTACCACATACTCAGGGAGATGGTGGAGACTGAAGAGATTATATTAGACTATGTTCTCACAGATGATAATCTAGCTGACCCATTCACTATACCATTAAACTTAGTCAAGCATAATGGTCATTTTAAGAATATGAGTGTTAGATATGTTGGGGATTGGCTCTAGGCCAAGTGGGAGATTGAAAGTATATTTATGTCCTAGAGACAATCTGTATTAAGACAAATGTACTTTATTCACATTCATATTATTATTAATGGAGATTAATATTTTGGTATTTGCAATTATTGAATTATTAATTGATTATTTATAATATTCTATAAAATGAATCCCTGGAGGTTACACTATTATTAATAGTGTGAGATATTAATATTATAACGTAACTCTTAAAATAGCCTCGACTAATGATCATCGAGAATGAAATATTGATGATATGTGATAAGTATACATGTGGTCTGCATCACATCCTTAAAGGATGTAGTATGTCTCACCTGCTACGAGTAATGACTACTCGTGATGGACACATGAATACTTTGGAAGTATTGGTATACCCTGCTGATATACTGTTTACTATACTTGTCTAAAGTATAATCTGCGTGTGGGAGATAGAAGTCCTTAGACTTGAGGTCAATACGCACCTTGTCTATAAAGTAATGTACTTTGATCATGTCCTAAGCTCAAATGCCTTATAGGTTGAGATACGACTTGTATTGGGTACATTACGATGTGGATTAAAGGTGGTAGTTGAGCTAAGATTAGGATTCATTCCTTGAATGTATATTCGAGAGAACACTCGGATTTTCAGTAATATTAGGTTGTCTAAGTCGTTGCCAACGCAATAGGCATATATAGAATATGGTCTAGTTGTCAACTAATATAGATGAGATAGAATGATTAAGCCATTTGAATAGACACTTGACAAATCCTAAGCTTGATCAGGTGTGTCGTGAATGAAAGGATTTTATCTTACCACATAGAGGTTAAGTATACTGGATTCATGTAAACGTACATCACACATTGAGTTCATCTTGCGGCGCCGTCTAGGAGTTCCGCGTAGACCTTAATTTGATTAATGTCGATATATGAAGGCCTGTAGGGTCACACTATGTCGATTGTCCTTTCGATCTAAAGATTTATTGAGAGAGGAATTAAATGTACTATTTAGAATTGAGATATTTAAATGAATAATGCTTATTTTAATGAAGTCAAAATTAGATTTTGGATTTAATTAAGAATGCGCAGAAAATAAATCGAGACACTGCAGAAACACGTCGAGCGCCGCAGCGCCCATACCCTAGGGCCGCTGTGCCTCTGCCTCGATTTATGGGCCAGGCCCAAGGTCAAACCCTAATCCAGTTTGACCTAATTTTCATCTATAAATAGTGGGATTCCCTTCATTATTCATACACCAATTTCATATTATCATTCTAAGCCTTAGAGACTTAGAATTAAAATACTCTCTCAAACCTCTGCAGGATTTCCTAGCTTTCCGAAAGAGAAATATATTGAAGCTTGGAGCTTGCAATCGAAAGGGCAACCGTGTGTCATCCCTATAGTAGATAAAGATTTCAGATACTATAACATGTAAGTTTTATGCTTCATGTTACAGGTTTTGATTGTTGTATAACCATACCAGAATAAGTTGTTGGGTTAGTAAGAAATAAAATTTTAAACTTCCGTTGTGCCTTACTTATGTGTTTTGAACCCAACAAACCCTATAAGATCTTGGATAAATGTTTCATCTTTCAAGCTCTGTTGCAATAATTGGTATTAGAGCATATATTGCATTAAATCATTAAAATATTTTTGAAGTATTTTTACCATTGTTAAAAATAAAATTTTTAGTTGTGTGCCTTTACAACATAAGGTTTCTGCCGGAAAGCTTGTGAAATTGTGGTGGTATGCCAATTTAAGAATTAATTTTGGTTGAATTTGTCACGCCTCAAATCTGAATGGGGTGGGCCATGCTTTATATTCAACTACTATGAACCTGCAACAAGTTACATGACATAACTTCGAATGACAGTGAGAACTGCAAATGAACTCAGTATACCGATGTGGCCACTGGTAGATGCATGCAACTGATGTACAATTGAATACAAATAAACCCAACAATACTGTCTATAAAGCCTCTACGAATATTTATTACTGAAAAACTAATACAAGTGCCAGGACAGGGCCCCAAGCTACCCATATTAGCTACATCAATGAGAACACTAGACCTAACTCAGCTCTAGGTATAAATGGAGCATACAATCCTTTCGCTAAACATCTGCATTGTCTATTGAGAAAGTCTGCCAACTTGTATAGCTGGACCTACAATGCGAAATATAATAAATGCATCATCCCCGGTAAAAGGGACGTCAGTACAAATAGATTTTACCGAGTATGTACGACAGACATACAAGCATATACAATAACTGAAGCTCATATAAGAGACAAAGAAAATGTTATCAATCAAATATAATAGAAGGCTCTGAAACATCCTACAGGAACACCTATTAAGTCTTACCGTATTTAAGTAGTTCTGAACATTCTTTTGAGTTTTTCTAATGATAGCTTTGAGTCGCTATATGGAGTGACATTCTAGGATAATTCATTTTAACATTTAGGATCACATACTTTAGTTGTTATACTTTAGATTTATTCTTTACCTCTCTTTAGAACACATAACCATATGTGCACATGATAAATAATCTGTTGAGCCACAACGGGTTTCGTATGTATAAGTACACCAAATATCTTCCCCGCAAATAAGACTTCATAGGCCAACAAATAAGCCTCAGTGGGCAAGCAAACAAGCCTTTGGAGGCCAGCCAACAAATAAACCTCTATGGGCCAACAAATAAGCCTTGGTGGTCCAGCAAGTAAGCCTACATAGGCAACAAGTAATGTTCCCGTATATCCCCATTTAGGCTCTATACTATAGACTACAATTACTCTAGTGTACATATACCTATGTAGCTTTCCACAGTTCATTCCGATTACCTTATTTACCTAGGAACGTTCTATAACTGATTAAATTACTCAAATGATAATACTAACTTATAAATGATACAACCAAGGAGTTCAATTAGTCTCGGGAATCAAGTAAGGTATTGTATGATCAAATAATGATTTGGTGGTCTTGAATGGAATCAGCTGAATAAGCTAGGCAACTATCAAGTATATGACTAGAGTTTCTATGACAATTCGTTTCCCTAAGGCTCTTTACTTATGAAGGAGAACAAGTACAGAACATATCAAGTGACGAACATATTATACTTATCCGCTACTATGAATGGAGTGCATGTGATAAACGTTTCTTTGGAGTTTCACTAGAAAGATAATATATGAATAAGACCATGCCAAAGAAGGTGAACAAATAACCTTTTCATACGATTCTTATAGGGCCATTCATGTGTGGAATGATTTCTCAAGTAGCAGAATCTAACCTTCTTACTAAACCAGGGGAGTTCTATACAACCTTATGAAGGGTTGACACAATACAAATGATGTTACATGAAAGAAACAACCATACATGAACAGGATACTCGTGACACTGAATATGTTATGGACATATGCACTTACGATTCTATGATCCTCTTATGACACCTTCAGAACCTGCACTCTAACCCTCTGATCAAATTTTACTTCAAAAGGGCTATAATCGTCTATGTTAATGTGATTCAGCTTAAAGGAAGCTATATGACCCAATAATGGTACTCTGAATACTTACGACATAATCCACTTTACGTTATTCTCTATCATCCCTTAACAATCATATGAATACTATTCATATGATATCATTCACCTTAATTAATGTTTTATAACCCCATACTATAAACCATAACTATCGGCGTACTTTACTTTATCCTTTATCCAAGGTCTATAACTTATCAACTATTATCTGGAAGACGTCATACAATTATCCCTAGGTTTCATTCATGCATTCATTATTGCTCCTAGGATCTACCAATATAAGCCGCTCTTAATTCTTCCAGATCGGGAAACTATTGAAAGCAGTCAATTGTATAATCATCACACTAGTTCATAAGGTGCAGAACCCTACCTATGTGAAGGAGTATCGACCTATAGCTTGGTGTGCTACTATCTATAAACTCATAGCTAAGGTTTCAATTGCTAAGTTGAAAACTGTGGTGGATTTTATTAGTGGTCATTCACAATCAACATAGATAGAAGGAAGAAATATATTAGATAATATAATCATAGCACATGAGTTGATTAAAGGTTATACTCACAAGGGAGTGTCTCCAAGATGCTTCAGAAAGATTGACATAAGGCACATGATTCACTTGAATGTCCTTTTCTCAAAATGCTACTCCTTGAGTTTGGGCTGCCTTAGAAGTTTATGGAGTTGATTATGACATGTGTAACTTCTGTCAGCTGCTCCATCTGATGAATGGTGGATTGACACCCAAATTTCAAGCAAAGAGGTGACTTGGACAAGGAGATTCAATGTTCCCATATTTGTTTGTGTTGGCCATGGAGTATTTGAACATATCACTCAACCAACTGAAGCTTAATTCTGCTTTCTGTCACGACCCAATTTATCAACTCGCGATGGCACTAACTCCTAGGAGTCAGTAAGTCAATCACAAACTATTTAACCTAAATAATCAAAGAAGAAAATGCGAAATAATAAAGCAAGTCAATTTTTAAGTCTTTAAATAAATCCCGTAATCACAAAATGCATAAGAATACCACAATTTTCAAAACCTAGTGTCACTAGTACAAGAACCACTAAGAAATAGATACAATTCTCGAACACCACTCATACTAGGGACCGAATCTACATACAAAAAGGGTGCAACAAATTTAGCGTAAGTACGAAAAATAACATGTACTCAACAACATAATAGACCGACCCTAGCTAAAATGGAGACATGGATTGACCTTACGATTACCACTTCCACACTAAACTATTATTAATTCGATAATATAATCAAATCAATAAACACAAAATTCAAGGCTAGGTGTAAGAAGTCTCTAATTGTTCAAGTTTATTTCTAGTAGCCAAGTAGAATGATAATAGGAGTCAATAGGCAATTTAGGCAAGTAAATCAACAATGAATAACAAAATAGAATGATATGAAGATGCTATGCAATGCAATGCAAGGCCTTTCCATCACTGGTACATACACGTCCAAACATTAATGAATCATGACTCATATGGGACTTGTGATGTCCATATATCACCCAAAATCATTTCCTTTTGGGTTCCTTAGCCATTATTAGGCTCACATCACCTGTCTCTAGCCACTTAGGCTCATATCAATGTATTACTCCATTCAGAATCATTTTTCCCTTGGACCACATATACAAATATATAATTCATAAGATAATATATGAAGCATGAATATGACATGCGCAAAAACAAGAAGTCAAGATATGCAATAAATATTCAATCTATAATCAATATAGGCTATAAAGATCTGACCTTCAACCAATTTCCCAATAAATTTACAATCTTTAGGTTCTTTTTCACTTTTAACGAGTATTTAGGAGTGATGAGTTAGCACAATCACAAATAAGATAAGCACATAATAATAGAGACAAAAAATACGGGATTCGTACCTCAATCACAGATCCGTAGGATCATACTATCTATCAGCTATTACTTTTAAAGTATGGCATTCAAACCGGACTATACAATTAAAATAGAGAAAATACTCATGATATATCACCGGTACTCGATACAAGTTCTCGTCACTTCACAAATATCAGGACCCCCTTATTATCCCTATTACACCCTCTTAGTTAGTTCATTACACCAACCACGATGCTTTAAATAAGGTCATAAGTCTCAACTTGCCTGATTTGAAGTTCGAAGCTTAAGCGATCACTATATGGACGTGCCCTTATTTAGAGCCTCCAAACGATCCCAAACTATTCAAATATGTAATCTACATAAGTATACGAGTCTGTAGACACCCATGTATCTATGATAATAATTTGGGTCCAAAAAAATCACTCAAAAAGCCAATGCCGAGCTCTGAAGGTCATAATTGTAATTTTATCACAAAATTAGGTTCCATATAGTCAAAATAGTACTCTACAGGGTTAAACGAGTCCATTAATACCCATATTGCTATATTTTAGTTCGGTATCCAAAAATGACCCCAAAAAGGTAACCCCAAGCCCCCAAACACAAAACTGAAATTTTATTTAAAAATTGATTTATCCATAACTTATAGTTTAGATCCAGAAAATCACCAAATTTCATCCATGAATCAATCCCAAAATTTAGACTTTTCATTCTCTTATCCTTAGGGCTCAAAATCCCAACTTCTACAATCCAAATACGGATAAAAATGATAACCAACAGAAATAATCATGGGGAAATACCAATATAAAGGTTATATACTTACCCTCTCATTGAGATGAGAACAATGCCTCAAAAATCACCTCAAACAGAGCTCTAGAACTCAAGATTTGATCAAAATACCAAATCGACGAAGTCTGAATTCTTCACACATGGGTTTTCACATTTACGACCGGATTTCACATTTGCTAACACTGAATTTGCGACCAAAATGTCACATTTGTGACCATTTGCGAACTCACCAGAAACCAAGAACAATTGTCTTCACTAATACGAGCATAACCCCCTCATATATGTCGAAATTCGATGATTCTTTTTTGGTATGGTTCCGTAATTACGATATGGATCTAATGGTTCAATCGAAACACAAATCAAAGGTCATTTGAACAATATGGTACCCCTTTATGGCTAAAAATTGACGTTGAAACTTCAAACACAAGCGCGACACAACCCATATCCATCCGAAACTCATCGAAATCTCACCAAAATTTGCAGACAAGTCTAAAATCATACGGATCTGCTCGAAGCCTCAAAACACCCAAATGAGGCCGTCTTGATCCGATGTTGACCGTGGTCAATTCACTAACGAGGTGAAAGTTCAGGTAGTCAATTAACTGAGCTACTAGATCCCTACCTGTGGTCAACTCTAAATTATCTCAAAAGCTAATTTCTCAACCAACCACCTAAATCACACTCGAACCTCTCGGGAATCGAACTAACGACTCGAATTAGTCATAAATCATATTTCGAAGCTAATGGAATCAATGAAACTTCAAAAAGACTCATTTACCCTCGGTGTTGACTTTGATCAGTTAAATCATTTCTTTAACTTAAGAACCTCCTAAAATCCACTTTCTTGTCTGAAACTAACCCAAATCACTGGGGACTCATTCCAACCATCCATCTAAGTCAAAATTCATGTTCCGAACCTAATGGAACTATCGAAATTTGATTCCGAATGCATTTACCCAAAAGTCAACTCTTGGTCAAACTTAGAACTTCAAAATTTCAAAAATTAAATTTTCTTCCACGATTTTCATCCGATCGCCTCGGGAACCGCACCATCTATCTTCGCCAGTCATAAATATCAATACAAAACTAACAAAATCAATAAATTTTCAATCTGAGTCTTACTTCTTCCCGTGACTGTCTTTTCAAAATAAATAGGCACATTAAATACTAAAACTGATTTAGTTGTCAAAAAGCAACCAAACGAATTCTAAAATTAGTTCTGTCAATTTTTACAGGTCATAAATAATATTAAAATTTTAATGAAATCTTAAATCGCCAATCAAAGAATGTTTTTTAAAAATGAATAATTAAATACTAAAATTTCCATTATGAAACCTTCTCCCATGTGAACCAAATGATATCCATTTGACTTTAAATTTTACAAACAAGTCAAAATAATTATTACAGAGCTTCTGGAATAGACGACAAGACGACAAGCAAAACAGAGCATCAATTCGCAAAATGACTGACTGGGTCGTTATACCTTCAAATACCACCCCAAGTGCGCAAAAATAAACTTGATGCATATCTGCTTTGCTGATGATCTTATTTTATGTTGGAAGGCTGATCTAATTTCTATCAGACTCATCTTGGAAACATAAGTAAGGCATAACGGAAGTTTAAAATTTTGTTCTTACTTACCCCAACAATTATTTCTGATATGGTTATATGACAATTGAAAGCCTGTAACATAAAACAAGAACACTTACATGTTGTATTATCTGGAATCTTTATCAACTGTGGGTTCGCACACGAAAGCCCTTTCAATTGCAAGATCCAAGCTTCAATGTATTTCTCCTTTGGAAAGCTAGGAAATCCGGCAGAGGTTCGAGAGAGTATTTTGATTCTAAGTCTCTAAGACTTAGAATGATAATCTGAAATTAAGTGTGTAGAATAATGAAATGAATGTCTGTATTTATAGGTGATAATTAGATCAAACCGGATTAGGGTTTGACCTTGGGTCTGGCCCATAAATCGAGACAGATTAGGTCATTAGCGCCGCGGTGCTTGATGTGTCCCTACCCCGTCTTGATTTATTTTCTGTACATTCTTAATTAAATTCAAAATCCAATTTTGACTTAATTAAAACAATCATTATTCATTCAAATATGTTGATTCTAAATCGAATATTTAATACTCTTTCAATACATCCTTAGATCGAAAAGACAATCGACATAGTGTGACCCTATAGGCCTTCACATATCGACATTAATCAAATTAAGGTCTACGCGGAACTCCTAGACAGCGCCGCAAGATGAAAATATGTGAAGTACGTTTACACGAATCCAGTAAACTTAACCTTTATGTGGTAAGATAAAATCCTTTCATTCACGACACACCCGATCAAGCTTAGGATTTGTCAAATGTCTATCCAAATGGCTTAATCATGGTATCTCATCTATATTAGTCGACAACTAGACCATATTCTAAATATGTCTATTGCGTTGGCCAATGACTTAGTCAACCTAATATCACTGAGAATCTGAGTGTTCTCTCGAATATACATTCGAGGAATGAATCCTAATCTTGGCTCAACTACCACCTTTAATCCACATCGTAATGTACCAAATACAAGAAACCTATAAGGCATTTGAGCTTAGGACAGGATCAAAGTATATTACTTTGTACACAAGGTGCATTTTGACCTCAAGTCTAAGGACTTCTATCTCCCACACGCTAATAATACTTTAGAAAAGTATAACGAAACAATAGATCAGTAGGGTATACCAACACTTCCAAAGTATCCTTGTGTCCATCACGAGTAGCCATTACTCGTAGCAGGTGAGACATACTACATCCTCTAAGGATGTGATGCAAACTACATGTCGACTTATCACATATCATCGATATCCCATTCTCGATGATCATTAGTCGAGGCTATTTTAAGAGTTACGTTATAATATTAATATCTCACATTATTAATAACAACGTAACCTCCAGGAATGCATATTATAGAATATTATAAATAATCAATTAATAATTCAATAATTGCAAATGCCAAAATATTAATCTTCATTAATAATAATACAAAAATGTGTAAAGTACATTTGTCCTAATATAGATTGTTTTTAGGACATAAATATACTTTCAATCTCCCACTTGGCCTAGAGCTAATCTCCAACATATCTAATGGCCATATTCTCAAAATGACCAATTATGCTTGACTAAGCTTAATGGTTTAGTGAATGGGTCAGCTAGATTATCGTCTGTGGGAACATAGTCTAATCTAATCTCTTCAGTCTCCACCATCTCCCTGAGTATGTGGTACTTCCTTGGTACATGCTTGTTTCTGTTAGTTGATCTTGGTTCCTTAGCTTGCGCAATCATACCAGTGTTGTCACAATAAATCGTTATTGGATAAGTGGCACTTGGAACAATCCTTAGTTCCTTCAGGAACTCAGAAATCGCGACGTCTTACTGCTCCACCATTGAAAATGAACGTGTACCCAGACTGAGATTTGAAGTCATCAAGATCCGTCTGGAAGCTAGAATCAATGTACCCAGTAGCAGCTAGCTTTTCTTCCCCACCATAGACTAAGAAGTAATCTGTAGTTCGTCTAAGATACTTAAGAATACTCTTGACTTCTTTCCAGTGTTTTTCCCCAGGATTTTGCTGGAATTTGCAAGTCATACTAAGTGCAAAGGCCACATCTGGCCTAGTACAAGTCATGACATACATGATCGATCTTATAGCCGAAGCATATGATCCTTTTCATGCATTCAAGTTCTATAATATTAGAAGGACTATCCTTTTTAGATAACTTGATGCCCTGTCCTATAGGTAGACCGCCTTTCTTTGAATTTTCCATAGAAAAACGTCTAAGCACTTTGTCTATGTAGACTGACTGTGACAGCCCCAACAATATATTAGGTCTATCTCTATAGATCCTAATTCCTAGAGTGTAGCAGGCTTCATCTAAATCCTTATCATAAAGGTACTGGACAACCACTCATTGACTGACTGCAGGAGAGTCTTATTGTCTCCCATTATCAATATGTCATCTACATATATGATAATGAAGGCAATACTCCCATCCTTTCATTTACTATAAACACATGGATCCTCTTTGCTTCTGACGAAATCAAATGACTTGATAACCTTGTCAAAGTAATTGTTCCTCGAGGCTTGCTTAAGCCCATAAATGGACTTTTGTAGCTTGCATACAACATTTGGTTTGGACTCAAGCGAAAAACCCTCAGGTTGTTTCATATGCACCTCCTAAACTAGATTATCATTGAGGAAAGCAGTTTTGACGTCCATCTGCGAAATGTCATAGTCATAATATGCAGCTATTGCAAGCAAAATCCGAATTGACTTAATTTTCGCAACAGGTGAAAAGGTTTCATCATAATCGACCCTAGGCCGTTGATTATAACCTTTATCCACCAACCTTGTCTTATAAGTCTGTACCTTGCCATATGCATCAATCTTCTTCTTGAAGACCCATTTGCATCATATGGGTCTAACCCATGTTGGCAAATCAACCAAGTTCCAAACTTGATTTACGTACATCGAGTCCATCTTAGATTTCATGGCTTCTTGCCATCTCTACGAATCAATGTCTAACATAGCTTCGCTGTAGGTTGTAGGTTCATCGTTATCAGGAATATCTATCTCATTGTGTGTTTCAACAAGGAGATTGAGTCTTTCAGGCGGACGATGAGTCCTAGTGGTCCTACGGAGTTGATTATTCCATGTTTCAGTATTTGTTGCATTCTGATTGTGAGAAGGTCTTTGTGTGCTGGACAATCCATCACCTTGAGAGCTTTCAGGAATGTCATTCTCATGTATTTCCTGAAGGGAATGATGTACAACCATTGTATCACCTTCCATTGGTTGTGTATGAGAGCTTTGCATTTCTGCACTATCTCTCACATCACTCCCACTAGGGATGGCAATTGGGCGGGGCGGGTGCGGGTACCCCCTCCCCCGCACCTGTACCCGCCAGAAAATTTTATACCCGCCACGGGTGGCGGGTACAATTTCAACATCCATACTCTTCTAGACGGGTATATTCTTAAATCCACACCTGCTCCACCACCCAAGTGGATATCCACCACCCGCCAATATCCGCCTATACCCGCCTGGCATATCAACTTTGGAGAGGGAAAAATAACGGAAAGTGTTACAGAAACAGAAACCAAAACTTAGAAAATTTGTGGGTGAAGAAAATGGGTACATTGAGAATACCAGATATTGTTCCTTCTCCAACTGAAGACTGTCAAACTCTCATCAGATCATTTAAAGGTCTCTAGACATTAACATAAATGGTGCAAGTGAAATAACCCCATGTGCAACACCAACATAACCAACAATAATCAAACCAGTATAGTTAACAAATTACAAAAACAAAGTTGATCCAAGAATTTGCCAACTTTCTTGGAACACCATCATCTGAAATATCTTTTTTAAGTAACTAATACATAAAATAGGGATTTAAATACAACATCAGTTAGCAACAGCCAGCATGTCCATATCTTTAGCTATCTTTAGCAGCAAGCCAACAACATCAGTTAGCAGCAACATGACCAAATCAATTATCAAATTTACCTCTGTTTTTTGCACCCCCTGTACTTTTTTGAGTTCCAGAATCTGTTTCCTCTGTCAAAAACAAAAGATTTTAACCTATCAACACTCCTCAAATTAAAATAGAAAATAATTTCAAACTATAATACATAGTGACAAACCAAGAAAACAACAACAAAAAGATAAATCTTCTAAATGTAAACAAAAAGAAATATACATGAAATATAATAATAGAAAAAGTAATTTAAAAAAGGAGTACTATATACTTTCTGGAGTAGGTGAAGAGATTATTTTCTCTTTATCCTCTAAAATTGGAACAAGGGCAAGTGCATTTTCTTCAACTTTCTCTTTTGTTTATTCATTTTTGTGCTCAACATTTTCTTTACAAGGTTGTGGAGAAACTAGAGTGTGTACCTGGACACCACCAGATCTGTTAGTTTTTGTCCTGATTTGGTCATGTTCATCCATAAAGAACTCATCATTATGCTCACTGCCAGTCATGAATGTACCTGTAGTTTTTCACCAGAAATAATATAGAACATGAGATTTATCAAGGATATTAACATGTAAGAGCCTTCAAATTTTTTTTGGAAATAGGACGATGATCCTTATTTTAATATAAAGAAGTTTGTCTAGACCTGTAATAAACAAACTATGGCTCGACACTGAATTGGCCAACTTCATAATCACCATCACGACCTGTTCTCCAGTTGAGATATTTCAGGTAATTCAACAGAGGCCTTGAGTATCATATTCCTCAAGATCACATATTTCCATCTCTTTGACATCACCACCACCTGCATAATGTATAAACAAAGTAATTAGAGTTTAACTTCAATTTAATGTAATATAAATAATTTAATCAAATTAATGTTACCTTTAATATCCGCCCAAATCCAGTTTTGAGCACACATTAATGCCTCCACCATTTTCGGAAGAAGTCGACTATGATAAGGATCAAGTACACGTCCACTAGTGCTAAATACGGATTCCGATGGAACGGTAGAAACTGGAATGCTCAATATATCCCTTGCTATTTGTTGGAGAACGGGATAATTATTTCCATTTGTTTTCCACCAATTAAGAATATCGAAATCATCCACAAGTGGTACAATTTCAACTTCCAAGTACTTCTCCAAATCAGATTTTAGTCCAACTTTACTATTGTCTTGTGACACAAATTGTGCAAACTCTTGCATGTACCCCATTCCCATACTACTAATAACATCAGTTGAAGACACGTGGCTACTACTAGATGGATTATTACCATTTTTGTGCCCATACTCATCCATCAATTCCTTTAGAAAATCATAAATCCTTTTTACCTCAACATCAACAACAAGCGTATCATAAATTTTAGCAAAGTAAAACCGAATGAGAGCCATCTTGAACCTAGGATCAAGTATAGTTGCCACGCCCATAAGACCATAAACATCTAACCAATACTTATTGTATTTATCTAGCATTACCTCGACCATTTTTCCTATATAAATGGTAGGTGAGGACAACCAGTTGGTTAATAAGATTCTAATCTCACAAATTCAAGGGAAATAAATATCGGCAATCGGATACGTCGAGGCAGAAAATTGATGTGTAATATCATTAAACACTTTCAATAGTTCACATATTTTCACAACCTTATCCCAATCTTCACTAAGTGGTGGATTTTTGTACAAATTATCTCGCGCACTTAAAATAACAAACACCTCCTTAAACTTCATAGCAACTAGAAGTATGTCATACGTCGAATTCCATCGAGTTTTACAATCAAGTATAAGTGATTTTGAACAATCAGGAACAACTTGCTTAGCTATTTGTTCAAATTTTTGAGCTCTCTTATGTGATGAAGTCCAAAAGACAACACTTTCCCTAATTCTTTCAATACCCCCTTTGAAAACAGCACATAAGCCATCTTAAACAATCAAATTAAGTATGTGTGCACTACAACGCATATGAAGAAAATGCACATGCAACATCAATGAACCGTAAGGAAACTCCAAACGCAATAAATTCATCATCGTATCATTTGTAGTGCAATTATCAACCGTTGTAGAAGACAATCTAAGATCAAGATTTCAAGATTGAATGCATTCTTTTAAAGACTCGGCAAACACCTCAGCTGTATGCGTTGCCGGGACATACAAGAACCTATTAGATTGATATGAACATAATACTACTATTAAGAATTTTGAAATAAAAAATTGCATAATCACATAATCACAGAAGACCACACCTATTAAATAATCACAACCAGTTACCACATTACAACTTGCATAATCAAACAAGAAATAGTATCTGATGATTCGACTTTGGAGTTTCCATGAATTATCAACGAAGTGTGCGGTGACAGGCATGTATCATTTTTTTTGATAGTTTGCAGTCCACATGTCGGTAGTCAAAGAAACCCTTCCTTTGACTTTCCTTAACAAAGCAGTTATACTCTCTTTTTCGGCATTGTGTCGTTGGAGAATGTCTTTTTTTGTTGTGTTGCAGCAGGGAACCTTGAAACCTGGTTGAAAAGCATTAGAGTACTTTCTAAAGCCATAATGTTCAATCATGCTTAGTGGGTATTCATGGAGAATAATCATTTCTGTTAAGTATTGTCTCGCATTATCTTGGCGGAACTCATACGGGGACAATGGCAGCGTCTCATTCATATTACAAGGGCTAGCAAGTGTACCAAACATCCTTGTTTGTCGGAGATCCATGCATTTCTTTTTTGGACATTTATTTGCATGCTATTTCAAGTGACTTGTTCCAGCTCTCGGCTCTCCAGCAAGTTGCTTCAAACAATGGTTGCACTCCGCTTTTATTTCTTCCCCTACTCGTTTCCTTGTAAAATTATCCCAAGCTTTTGATGTATGTCTACTGGTTCGGGGCAAAACAGAAGTATCTGCAGAATTAGTTTTCTCTTGGCTCTCTTCAATTTCTTTACCTTTTTCCACTGTATTCGGAGTACAACTTGCCGTAGAAAGATCTGATGGTTTTGAAGAAGACATAGTAGTGATATTACCCTTGCTTTCCATTCTTACCTATGCAATTACATATATATAGATTAGGACAACATTGAAAAATATTAAATTTGTTTGAGGTAGAACAATAATCAGTAATCAATAATCAATAATCAGTCCATAAGATTAGTAATCAGTAATCAATCCATAAATTTGTTTGAGGCAGAACACTAATCAGTAATCAATAATCAGTAATCAGTAATCAGTAATCTATCCTATAGTTCATCTAACACTAATCATTAATCAATCCATAAATTTGCTTGAGGCAAAACACTAATCAGTAGTAAGTAGTAGTAATGGTTGTGCAATACATAATACTCCAGCCAACTTCAAATAGAGAAACAAAAGGGGTGGATTTTCCCAGTGAGCATACAAAACACATAGTCTTATCTCTCGTTCAAACAACTTCAAAGATCAAGTATGACCAAAATGTTAATGCATTTTTACCATCAATAAATAGGAAAATATTATTAGTTTATCAAATGAGACCTAACACATATTTCTTGTTAATGTTCTGATTAATTTATCATGCTTTGCAATGAACAAAACATAAGTGAAAAGGTTTAATTTTTTGTGATAGACTGACCTTTTATGGGTACAGCGAACTGAGGTGGAGCGAACTAATGGCCGATGGGTTTGGGTGCAGTGAACTAATGGCCGATGGGTTTGGGTGCAGCGAACTAATGATCGACATATTTGGGGGAAATAAGGGCTGGTCGATGGTCGATGGCTGATGGGTTTGGGGGAAATAAGGTCGATGGCTGATGGGTTTGGGGGAAATAAGGTCGATGGTCGATGATCGATGGGTTTTGGGGGAAACAAGGTTGATGGCCGATGGGTTTGGGGGAAATAAGGTCAATGGTCGATGATGATGGTAGATGATGGGTTTTGGGGCGTAAGGGTTAAGAGAGAGAGATAAAGTGCTGCTGAAGAAAGAAGTGAAAGTGAAGGCGTAAGAGTGAGTGGATGAGTAAACCCTAATAGTAGTACTCACTTATTAATTAAGGGTATTGGGCTTATGGAAGGGCTTACGAAATACGGACTACTAGTCTACTACAAGCCTACAAATATTATTGGGCTTATGGGGCGGGAGGCGGGATAACTGCAAATCCACCACCTACCCGCCTACCCGTGGCGGATACATTTTCAATACCCATACCCTCCTACTACCCGCTAAAGTTATACCCATACCCGCCTCAACTGGGGTGGGTGCGGTGCGAAATCCATAAAATTCTACCCACCTGCCATCCGTAACTCCCACTGGCTGAAGGGCGTACTCTAAGTACCCAATATTCACCAGATACTCCCACTGAATCCTTGTTTAGGTCATTCGACAAGGGTTCAATTTCTGTGTTATCTTATGGTTCTTGAATTTTTCAAGTTCTATCTCTGTGCAACTATGTTCCTTGTAGACATATTCTTCTTCAAGGAAAGTTGCGTTCCTAGAAACAATGACCTTACGTTCTCTCGGAAGATAGAAGTAGTATCCCTTAGTTTCCTTTGGATACCCCACGAAGTAACAGTTCTCACTTTTGGATTCTAACTTGTCAGTGAGCATCTTCTTAATATATGCAGGGCACCCCTAGGGTCGCATATGTTTAAGATCTGGCTTCTTGCCACACCATATCTCATAGGGTGTCTTTTCTACTGACTTAGAAGGAACCCTGTTCAGAACATATATTGAGGTTTGTATAGCATGTCCCCAAAGGTATGTCGGTAGAGCTGAGGAGCTCATCATGGATCGAATCATATCTAATAAGGTTCAGTTTCTCCTTTCGACAACACCATTCATCTGTGGTGTTCCAGGAGGTGTCCACTCTGATTGGACTCCGTGTAGCTTTAAGTAATCTAGAAAATCCCTGCTCAAATATTCACCTCCTCGATCCGATCGAAGGGTCTTGATACTTGTTGTAAGTTGCTTCTCTACTTTCGACTTGTACTCCTTGAACTTCTCAAAAGTGTCGAATTTGTGTCTCATAAGATACACATATACATACCTTGTGAAGTCGTCAGTAAAAGTGATGAAGTATGGGAAGCCTCATTTAGCTTGAGTCGAAAATGGCCCACATACATCAGTATGGACCAACTCAAGCAGCTCCTTGGCTCGCACACCTTTTTCAGAAAGTGGCTTATTGGTCATTTTTCCTCTCAAGCAAGTTTCGCAGTTACCATAAGACTCCAAGTCAAATGGTTCGAGGTAGTTTAACTTTCTAAACCTTTCTATCCTTGATTCGTTGATATGACCAAGTCTACAATGCCATAGATAGGTAGAGTTTCTATTACTTATCTTAGCTCATTTATTTTGTACATTGAATATTTCTCGACTACAGTTTAGTGTATATAATCCATCCACAAGAGGAGCAGTTCCATATATAACATTATCAAAAGACAGTACTTGACTGCCATTATAAATATATGAGGAAAAACTCTCCATGTCCAAAACAGGGATAGAAATTATATTCCTCGTTAACGAGGGTACATAGTAACAATCATTCAACACTATACAATAGCCAGAAGGCAAATTTAATCTATAAGTTCCTACGCACTCAGCATCCACTAGTGCTCCATTTCAAACGCGTAGGTCTACCTCTTTTGGTCCAACCTTCCTGCTATCAGTTAGCCCATGCACATTTGTACAAATGTGTGAGCCACAAGCGGTATTCAATACCCAGGAATGAGAGTTATTTATAGACATATTAATTTCAATGACGTACATACCTTATCCACCAAAGGTAGAAGCACCTGGTGCTTTTCCTCCTCTTGGTGTCGTGCATTCCTTCTTCCAATGCTCCTTCTTGTTGCAGTTGAGGCATTTATCCCTAGTCGGATTTACCTTCTTCTTCTTCACACCTCCCTTAGGCTTCATAGCTGAGGGCGCAACGACTGCTTTGCCCTTCTTCTTCTGCCATTCCGTACCTTTCGGCTTGGGTCGGCTAGTAGAGCTCACCATGAGCACAGCTTTGCCTTTGGCAGTGGAAGAGTCAAAGGTCTTGAGCATGTTGTGCAGCACCGGTAGACTCGCCTTCGTTCCATTCATATTGTAATTCACTATGAAGTTTTCAAATGAACGAGGGAGAGAGTTCAGGATGAGGGTGGTAGAGACAATCTTTTCTAGCTTTGTTCCAATTGAAGCAAGCCTCTCTATCAGCCCTATCATCTTCAACACATGCTGCGAGACATGGGCCCCTTCATTGAGCTTACACTTGAAAAGTTCTATCAGTAACTCATATTCCATAGTCTGGGATTGTGACTCATAGAGACTCTTCAAGTGTTCGAGCATCTCACTGGGACCCATGTTCTCATGTTGTCTCTGAAGTTCTATAGACATGGAAGACAACATCACGCACTGCGCTGAAGTGACATCATCTAGGTGTTTTTGGTAAGCATTATCAAAAGAGGCATATTCAGTAGAGTCTGTCACAGAGACTGTTGGAAACGCCGTGTCCAACACGTATTCTATTTTCTCTTGTCTCAACACTATTCACAAATTTCTTAGCTAGTCAAGGTAGTTTGGTCCAGTAAGTTTGTTCATTTCAATCAACATTTTCAATGATAAGCTCGACATCTTTGATAATCTGAAGAATTAGATAGACTGGAAGTCAAACTCAAAATTTATTTTCTATTACACACATTCGTTTAGGCTAATCAACATGGCCTTTTGTTTAATTAGCTCCTACTATTTTAACATACTTTTACGACCCCATGGTAGAATACAAACCTATATTAATTGAGGTCATAATGGGCCAAGATCCAAGCCTATGTTATCTTCGCGTTTGCTTTGGTTGATAACTTCAATAACACATCTTGGTAGGTTCTAAACCAATTGCAAAACTTATTTGCAACTCTTGGTTGATCAAATATTATATTTAATCTTGCATCCTTAGATTAGTCCGACACTTTGGCGCCATGATTTGTCTAAGCAAGTCAACCCCATTACACGACTGCGTTTATGTATCTAAGTAAATTTGTCCTTTGTGAGCAAACACTTTGGTGTAAATATCCACAAAAGTTTATCGTCTAACTTTACATTAATACACATCTATGAAAGAGTCTGGGTCCTCATAGACTTAAAGCAAATGTTTTGGCATAAATACTCATATTGCCGAAAAGGATTTTGCACTCTAACAATTATAATGGACGACACATTTTAATTTAAACTTGTATTTAAAATTTTGGGGAACATTTTAATTCAGAGTTTTAACCAAGATCAACTCTTTTACACCATATCTAATATGACATCTTAATATCATGCAAAACTAATGACACATATAGTTGAGAACCGTCAACCCAATATGCATGATATAAGATGGTTTAATCAAATACTGGGTGCCACCTGCCCAGACAGTTATAGCGGAAGCTATTCTATTAATTTAAATGACAAACGATTTGACATTTAACACATAAACAATATACTTATCAAATAATATATTGTATTATAATAATCTTGGGTTAAACATTCTGAACTCTGATTTTTTTTTGTTTCTGGACAGGTGGGGCCGCTGCACTAATCATTAGGGCCGCGACGCCACTGAGGCAGAAGCCTTTAGGCTTCTGTAAATGCATTAGCGTCGCGAAGCTCCATCATGGAGCCGCGTCGCTGCAAGGGCAGAAATATTTCGGCTTATGCAAATGCATTAGCGCCACGACGCTCCACCATAGAGCCAATGTGCCGCCTTGAAAACCCTAGTAAGTGCCGCGGCGCCCTACCATAGGGTCACGACGCCGATGTCCTGACAAACGTTTCTGTGTTGATTTTTCAAAATTGTTCGAGCCCTAAATCCAATTTAGGGATCAAATCACAGATCTTTTATCATCACCCACCATTATCAATAACGCCTATATCGAGCATCATCTGTTCTTACCCGTTATTTGCCGTGCATCGTGCAATGAGCCGGACAACGCACTTTTGGCTTAGTTCGAGTTAGAGCGGAATGACTTCCTCGAGTTAGCGTAGGAGATAATTTAGGGTGATATCAAAAGGTTAACATTCGGTCAAGACATGTAGGATTTCAAGAAGCCTTGTTTTAATCCAATTTTTTGTTTAACCCATATTATTATGTTATTCAATTGTTATATAACCATTGAACCAGCTTGAGCTTTAATACCACTGTAGGAATTTGTTGGGTTCAAAACACATACGTAAGGCACAACGGAAGTTTAAAATTTTGTTCTTACTTACCCCAATAATTACTTATGGTATGGTTATATGACAATCAGAAGCCTGTAACATAAAACATGAACACTTACAAGTTGTATTATCTAGAATCTTTATCAACTGTGGGTTCGCACGCGAAAGCCCTTTTGATTGCAAGTTCCAAGCTTCAATGTATTTCTCCTTTGGAAAGCTAGGAAATCCGGCAGAGGTTCGGAGAGTATTTTGATTCTAAGTCTCTAAGACTTAGAATGATAATTTAAAATTAAGTGTGTAGAATAATGAAATGAATGTCTGTATTTATAGGTGAAAATTAGGTCAAACCGGATTAGGGTTTGCCTTGGGCCTGGCCCATAAATCGAGACATATTAGGTCATTAGCGTCGCGACCCTATGGTGTGGGCGCCGCGGCGCTTGACGTGGCCCTACCCCGTCTCGATTTATTTTTTGCACATTCTTAATTAAATCCAAAATCTAATTTTGACTTAATTAAAATAATCATTATTCATTCAAATATCTCGATTCTAAATCGAATATTTAATACTCTCTCAATACATCCTTAGATCGAAAAGACAATCGACATAGTGTGACCCTACAGGCCTTCACATATCGACATTAATCAAATTAAGGTCTACGCGAAACTCCTAGACGACGCCGCAAGACGAACTCAATATGTGAAGTACGTTTACACGAATCTGAGTTTTACTTCTTCCCGTGACTATCTTTTCAAAATAAATAGGCACATTAAATACTAAAACTGATTTAGTTGTCAAAAAGCAACCAAACGAATTCTAAAATTAGTTCTGTCAATTTTTACAGGTCATAAATAATATTAAAATTTTAATGAAATCTTAAATCGCCAATCAAAGAATGTTTTTTAAAAATGAATAATTAATTTAAATAATTAAATACTAAAATTTCCAAAATGAAACCTTCTCCCATGTGAACCAAATGATATCCATTTGACTTTAAATTTTACAAACAAGTCAAAATAATTAATACAGAGCTTCTGGAATAGACGACAAGACGACAAGCAAAACAGAGCATCAATTCGAAAAATGACTGACTGGGTCGTTATACCTTCAAATACCACCCCAAGTGCGCAAAAATGAACTTGATGCATATCTGCTTTGCTGATGATCTTATTTTATGTTGCAAGGCTGATCTAATTTCTATCAGACTCATCTTGGAAACATAAGTAAGGCATAACAGAAGTTTAAAATTTTGTTCTTACTTACCCCCAACAATTACTTCTGATATGGTTATATGACAATCGAAAGCCTGTAACATAAAAGAAGAATACTTACATGTTGTATTATCTGGAATCTTTATCAAATGTGGGTTCGCACGCGAAAGCCCTTTCAATTGCAAGCTCCAAGCTTTAATGTATTTCTCCTTTGGAAAGCTAGGAATTCCGGCAGAGGTTCGAGAGAGTATTTTGATTCTAAGTCTCTAAGACTTAGAATGATAATCTGAAATTAAGTGTGTAGAATAATGAAATGAATGTCTGTATTTATAGGTGAAAATTAGATCAAACCAGATTAGGGTTTGACCTTGGGTCTGGCCCATAAATCGAGACATATTAGGTCATTAGCGCCGCGGTGCTTGATGTGTCCCTACCCCGTCTTGATTTATTTTTCACACATTCTTAATTAAATCCAAAATCCAATTTTGACTTAATTAAAACAATCATTATTCATTCAAATATGTTGATTCTAAATCGAATATTTAATACTCTCTTAATACATCCTTAGATCGAAAAGACAATCGACATAGTGTGACCTTATAGGCCTTCACATATCGACATTAATCAAATTAAGATCTACGCGGAACTCCTAGATGGCGCCGCAAGATGAAAATATGTGAAGTACGTTTACACGAATCCAGTAAACTTAACCTTTATGTGGTAAGATAAAATCCTTTCATTCACGACACACCCGATCAAGCTTAGGATTTGTCAAATGTCTATCCAAATGGCTTAATCATGGTATCTCATCTATATTAGTTGACAACTAGACCATATTCTAAATATGTCTATTGCGTTGGCCAACGACTTAGTCAACCTAATATCACTGAGAATATGAGTGTTCTCTCGAATATACATTCGAGGAATGAATCCTAATCTTGGCTCAACTACCACATTTCATCCACATCGTAATGTACCCAATACAAGCCGTATCTCAACCTATAAGGCATTTAAGCTTAGGACAAGATCAAAGTATATTACTTTGTAGACAAGGTGCGTATTGACCTCAAGTCTAAGGACTTCTATCTCCCACACGCTGATCATACTTTAGACAAGTATAACAAACAGTATATCAGCAGGGTATACCAATACTTTCAAAGTATCCATGTGTCCATCACGAGTAGTCATTACTCGTAGCAGGTGAGACATACTACATCCTCTAAGGATGTGATGCAGACCACATGTCGACTTATCACATATCATCGATATCCCATTCTCGATGATCATTAGTCGAGGCTATTTTACGAGTTACGTTATAATATTAATATCTCACATTATTAATAACAGCGTAACCTCCAGGGATGCATATTATAGAATATTATAAACAATCAATTAATAATTCAATAATTGCAAATACCAAAATGTTAATCTTCATTAATAATAATACGAAAGTGTGTAAAGTACATTTGTACTAATATAGATTGTCTCTAGGACATAAATATACTTTCAAAATATCCTTAACTTCTTCAGTTGGAATAAAGCAGCAATGTATAAGCTCCTATGGGCAGTAGCAAACAAGAAGGAGAAGTTATGAGTGAAGTGGATATATGCATAAATATTATATAAAATATAAAGAATGGTTATCAGTAAACACACCAAAGCAGGCTAGTTGGCTAGTAAGGAAAGTGTTTGATGCTAGAGTTTGGTTAGATGCTGATGTTAATCCTAGTCTTGCTATTAACAGCTACACTGACAAGGGTAAGTTCAGCATTAAACGAGCTTACAGCGATTTATTGTCACTATAACGACGAGCTGATTGGATGAAGTTGATCTGGCAAAGGGTATGTTGCCTAGACACTAGTTTGTGTTGTGACTAGCATTGCATCAAATGTTATCTACTGTTGATAGACTTAGTAGCTGGGGTATTCATGTGCTAGTTGATTGTGTTCTTTGTGGCACTACGACCATGAAAACAGACGATCATATATATATTTTGACTGCAATTATTCCAAGAGCATATGGCAATGGCTGGTATGGAGGACAGGTGATGATAGGCAAGTTGATGGCTTATTTCAAGAGGTGAGTTGGCTAAGTACCCAGGTGAGGCACAAGAAAGAAAAAGGGGACATCTTGGCTTTCATTTTTGCAGGAACAGTTTACCAGATATGGGTGGAGAGAAATGGCAGGAGATTTCAGCAAAAAGCCGAACTGCTACAGTTTTTATCAAGGAAATCATTCTGAAAGTGTTCATCAAAGGTCAACAATTGGATCACTGGAATACCATTCTAGATACTCTTAATAGATTTCCATATTAAAGGTCTCATATGCTGCTAAAGGATGATGTCTAGTCATGAAATCTTCCTGGAAGGGGCTATGGCTGGGCTACTGATAGCTGAGCATTTGATAGACTTATAGGTTTTGTTTGTTGGTTATATTTTTTAGAGTACTGATCTAGAGTCCCATGTATCAGTCTGTAGATAACTTCGCTCATTGGTTGGACTGAAAATTTTACTTCGACCAAAAAAATATAAGCCGCTCTAAGTAATCCTCCACATTCCAACTGCAACAACATAGAAATCATTGATATCATCATCTTAGACAGCGATCTATAAACCTCTTTAACCATACTTTGTAAGCTATCAACATCATTCCACCTAAGGGAAAACTCTACTTCCATCATCATCACTTAGAACTCGACTCTAAAAGTAGTATGCTTGAGTAACAACTCATTAGGGACATAACACATCTCTTGGGAGTCTCATGGAACCTATAACATGGAATTTATACACTTGTAAGCTCTAAGCTTCATAACCCATGTAGGAAAAGCAATAAACGCATATCATGCTATAACGGCGAATGAAAGAAATAACCTTACGTACCTCGAGTGTCGATCCTTCAACACGAAAATGGAGTCAGCCTTCCTTTATAAGCTAATCTACAAGAAACGACAATGATACTACTATTAAACTCAAGGAAGCATAGCAACCAATCGACGAGCGACAAGCTCGCTATACAATCGATTATATGGCGTTCCTTCATGCCTTTCTCCCTTCCCAACTACAAGACCACCATATACAACATCTATACAACTATTACAACAACTCTAGAACTACAATACAACAAGAACAACCCAATTACAACCTATATCAACCTTAAAAAATTGAACTCACCGCTTCTGATCGTCGTCCCGTGAATTCTTACCAAAATAACACATCTAGTGCTCACACGAGCTCATACACATAGAGAAGGGAAGAAACCTTACCTTTAGCGAGGAAACCAGTCAGCTCTAACCAAACTTACAAGAAAATGAGGAACTTCTAAAATCACGAGACAGAGCACGATGAACACTAGTAAACTCGAAGAAAATCGACAAGAGAAACGATCTCAACTCGTCTTACAAGCCCTTGAATGTTGAAGAATTCTAGAGAGAGTTTCTGAAATTTCGCTCTGGAACATATGATAAAATGAACTTAAAATATCATTATATCAATATATATATAGCCACCTCCTCATTTTGGCTGCTGAGTGAGCCTCAAGACGAGCACCACTCTCGCTTTGGAGCTCGCCCGGCGAGATCTAATTTCTGCCCGGACAGTTCATCGTAAAGTGTGCATAACTTCCTACTCTGACATCTTATCGATGAACGGTTTAATGAGATAGAAAATA
Organism: Anisodus acutangulus; assembly: GCA_029783415.1. NCBI lineage: Eukaryota > Viridiplantae > Streptophyta > Magnoliopsida > Solanales > Solanaceae > Anisodus > Anisodus acutangulus. The sequence goes on from CM056495.1 coordinate 26,342,413, forward strand.
GACTCGTAGATCTTTAATTTAGTGGATGGATCATGCCATAATTCCAAGTATATTGAGAGAAAAACTCAGAGGAAACTAACCCATATATTGAAGAACATACGAACGTAACTTGCGACGGCCTTTCCTGATTTTCAATTTGCAACTTACTTGACTTCGAAGATTATCGTACAATCATTATACCCTACAAATACCTTACAACATGACCAACTTCACAAGATGAGCACTTCTACTCTTACCCGAAAGTATGGGTTATAACAAAAAAATTCTTAAAGAAACAAAATAAACCAAAATAAATTAGAAATAAAGGTTGTTGATTGTCCTGTTTGCAGCTACAAGATATTTGGAGTGATGTTCTAGCATGCATAAAAATAATATATGTATTACTTCCTCTGTTTCAATTTCTTTGTAATACTTCCTTTTTAGTCAGTTTAGATAAGAATGTCTATTTTTTTTTGGCAACTCTTTAATTCTAACTTTCTACATGACATGTTTAAGACTACAAGATTAAAGGATATTTTGGTACATTTTACATATATTTAATTTAAGACCACAAGATTGAAAAATCTTCTTTACTTTCTTAAACTCCGAGCCAAATTAAAACCATACAAATAAATTGAAAAGGAGGAAGTATATTAACTCAATCAAGGCATGTTCAACAACTACATTTAACAATCAACTAATCACAAAAGATTACACATAATAGCTTAAGTACCCTAACATGACACACGGTACCCGCATAGACGCTCGTCACCTCACATATACGGTAACCCCCCCTTCAATTAATCCATTTCACTAGTTATTTAATTTGGGAAAAGTATTCCCCCATTACAAGTCAAGGTCTTAACTTACTTTAATACGACGTCGCCTTAAAAAGCTTTTCCCTTCCTTAGAGCCTCCGAACTCTCCCAGTCTTTTCAAATATACTCTCAGTGGTATTAAAAGATTCAACAATATCTATATGATAATATAAAAGGATTTAGTCAAAAGTGAATAAAAGGTCAATCCCGTGCCCCGAGGTCAAAATAAATAATTTACTTCAAAATGAGGTTACCTAAGGGTTTCACATATGAAATTCAACTCCAAATAACCGTGAGTCGCCCTTCAAATCGACCAAATTCAATCTCTTAAGTTAGGACTAGAATTTCTCAATTTCCTCTATGAAATCATGAATTAAATGACTAATAAAGGCGGGTAATCAAATGTAAATGTCAATTTTGAGACTAGAATTTTAACCCTGGTCAAATGACTGAAATCTCCTTAAAAATAGTCTTAGACCGAGCTCCACAACTCTCAAAATGAGCTTAAAATGTTCTGTCCCTGAGGGGTCCCACACGATCGTAGTGCACGACTAGGAACAAATCTTACACGATCTCGGATGGTCTCCCGCAAATGTGGCACCTTCATAATCCAAGGCACAATACGTGACCATGGCTCACTCTCCACGCGACCCAGACTCCAGACCATGCAACCCTACTTGAAAGCGACACCTTACCCACAATCATGATGCACAAATGACTATTGCACTAGAAAAATCTAATCTGCTATAGGTGGTTTGAATATTTAGTGCAGGAACTCGAACCCCTCGAGTTGTAAAATAAACATGTGTACAAGTAAATTCACCCCACGAACACGGAGGAACTCTCAAATCACCAATCTGATGTCATTTAATCACATCTTTGACCTTAGTCAACTCTTATTCTTTAAAGTTACTAGTTTCAACTTAAGTATATCCAATCACTCCAGAGCCCCCTCCCCCCCCCCCCAAATCAACCAAACAAGTCCTAAATTATCATAGGATCTGTAGGAACCTTCAAATCGCGAATCACAATCCAAATATGTTAACTCAAAATATTGATGTTGATCAACTCTTAAATTTTTGAACTCTAGTTTTGATTTTTATTCCCCGAAATGCATCTAAGTCCCTCGAAATCCATGCCACCTATAAATCACAAAATGAACCTACGTGAAGCTCAGTTAGAGGAAAAGGATTCTAATACTCAAAACGACCGGACGAGTCATTACACGTCTTCACCTAGATAAAAAGCAACACATTTTAGCCATATTCACATATAAAACCTCTAACTTCGTGTGAAAAGTACGTCTTATAAGATCATAAAAACACGAGAAATATTCAACCAACAGTTAGGTAGCACTGTGATGTAGGTAAATTGGGCCATGATAGTTATACATCGTTATAGACTTTTTGACAAGATTCATAGATATTTATATACTTTTATACATACATTATTTATATAGGTGAATAAATATGTATAAATCTTATTACACAAAAAAGGTTGGCTATATTTATAAATTGAAAAATATAGCTACTTGAGTGAGATATATGTGTTGGGTTATATATTTACACAAAATTTTCAAAATTAGATACTAACCTTCTAAAATGGAAAAGAGCACAAATACCCGATTTTGGGACCACTATTTAAGTCTTACCCTAAGTTTAATTTATTTTTTTTGCAAATTTACTCACTCGAACATAACTGCTAACAAAATTTGTGTCTATGAATTACACAATTAGTCCGAAGTTGGAAAATCACAATATATGACTGCAACACGCTCATTTTTGTCTGCACTTCAGATGCACACATCTTAAATGGATGCAAAAAATTGGTTGCGCTTCAGTCATGTGCATCTTAAGTACAATTAGTTTTGCACTTAAGACACATATGACTGAATATATAAGGCCAATTTTTCGCATGCACTTAAGACTTGTGCGCCTGACATGCAAATGTTCAACTAAACCTTTTTCTTTCCCGGAAATAAGAACTTGTTCTTCGATTTTAACAATTCAATATACGATTCAACACCAAACCTACTCCAAATGAGCTCAAATTTAAAACATAAGTTCTAAATATCATAAAGAACACACCTCAGTTATCAATTTGTCAAAACAACAAGAAATTTAACAAAAACCTAGTTTTTAATAATAGTGTATTGCACTTAAGAAGCGCTTGACTGAAGTGAAACCGGTTCTTCGAATTTCCACAATCCAACATACGGTTTAACACCATATCTGTAATGACCCATTTGATCATTTAGGATTTTTACCCTTGTTTACCTTTCCCCTAGCATCGTTAGAGTGTCTTCGACTTGCGAGGACGGTGAAGCGATTTTGATACTTTCAGAGGAGTTTTAGATAAATAAAAGGATATTTTAGAAATCCTTAAGTTAAGAAATGAAGAAGTTTTACCAAAGTCAACATCGGGAGCAAATGCATCTTTTTCGAAGTTTGTCAATCCCATTTACTCCGAAATGTGATTTATGACTTAGTCAAATTGTGTATATAAAGAAGAGTTCGTCCTTCAAAGAGATAAAGTCATGTGACCCTTCAATATAGTGGGATAATGGTAGGAATCGCTCCTGGGAAAGACTATGTTGTTGAGTTGTTGGTTCCATTCTCGAGAGGTTCAAACGTGATTAAGGTGGTTGGTTGAGAAACTAACTTTTAAAATAACTTGGAGTTGACCATAGTCAATATCGGGTCAAGACGAATTTGTTTGGGTGTTTTAAGAGTTCGAGCAGCTTCATATGATCATTTGTGACTTGTAGGAACTTTTAGAATTGGATTTGAATTTCATTTGGTCAAGTTTAGGTGTTTGAGTCGTTGGCATAAGTCGCTTGCCTTCGACGCTTCAATATACCATTATATTCTTTTGATATTGGAATTGAATTTTTATTATTGGAATAGATGCATATCACAATTTGTGAGCCGTAGCAACTTGAATCATCGAATTTCGACATCATATGAAGGAGTTGTGATCATTTTAGTTCAGACAACTATTGATGTTCTAGTGTGCTCGTAGAAGCGGACTTCTGGGCGCGGAAGCAGATTTTGGGTCGCTGAAGCAAAAATCGTTGTGTAATAAAAATTGGACTGCGTCCATTTACTATTTTGCACATAACTTGAGTTCTAGAGCTCCGTTTTGCAGTGTTGTTCTCTTCTTAATAAGGGGGTAAGTATCCAACATTTATTTTGATATTTCCTCAAGTTTATTTTCGTTGGTTATCGATTTTATCCGCGTTTGGTTGGGAAATTGAGGATTTTAAACCCTAGGTTGAAATTTGACTTTTCTTCAATTAATTATGGTTGGATTTGAGTAAATTCTAGGTTTTAGCTTGTTTAAACCTTGAGTAAACTATTTTTAACATAAATTTCGATTTCAATCCGGATTTTTCAAATATTCGATTTATGGATTTTGACACAAAGTGAGTTTGGACAAAGTCATGAAATTGGAGATTCAATTGAGGTTAGAATTCCATGAAACCTAGGATTATAACTATTTAGATTATAGGTAACGTGTTTCTAACTTAAAATTATGATTTTGCCCTTGTGGGTCCGGGGTCACTTTTTAGGTTTTGGACTGAAGTATAGTAATATGAGTGTTGTTAGACTCACGTGAACCTGTAGAACATTATTCTGATAATATTGAACTTGATTTCTCAATAAAAAATACCATTTTAACCCTCGGGTTCTGGGATGAGATTTCAGATTTACTTTTGATCCCGAATTTCTTACAAGACATGTCTGCTATCATTAGAACAATGTGTTAGTGTAGAATTTATAATTGTTAGACGTTGTTTATTCGGAGACGATACGAAAAGGAATGACGCAAATCGGATAGTTCGTGGCACCCGCTCGACTATGAGGTAGGCTATAATTTCCTTTTATTAGACTCCGATAGAAGTAATTAGTTATAAATTTTGAGGGGTATTTGGCATGTTTGGGAGTCCTACCCAAGCGGTTGTGATAAACATTTAGGTGGGTACCGGTGTTGAACTGTAATGATGGGTTTGTCGCCATTATGTGGGCTCATCGCTATATTTAATATTATTGTGTTTATTCATCACATGTTTTTGATATGATATTCTTATTGTACTTGGATTATGTGTTACTGAATTCCTGAAAGCATGTGATATTCATCTCTTATTTTTGGTTGCATCCCATTACATATTGATTTCTTGCTTTGTATTGTCATTTTCATTCATAGACTCATAGTTCTAATGATATTAATATGAGAGAGGTATGAAATGATGTGGGTCTAAGAGACTGGGTATGTAAGAACACTTATGAGATTATTAGCAACATTGAGATGATGAGAATACGAGGAGAACGGGTTGCATGCCTGCAACCGATATTTCAGTCAAGAGTTGTGCTCTGTTGAGAAATTCTGGAGGAGTATATGGACTTCACGGGTCCACCATGGGTGTGCAGTTCATAGAATTTAAACGCATATATACTGGAGATGAAAGGTACCTAGCATTGCATTTGCTTCATATCATTCATACATTCATTCATACCTTGATTACTTGACGTTTGGCAATGTGATATGGATTAGTTATTGGAACTTGGATGACTTCCTAATTAAATGAACTTGGATTGATTATATTAGACCAGATTGATTGCCACGATTGCCTTATTCTCTGTGAATTGGGTCATGTGGTTACACTTTTATGAGTCTGAGTACTCGATGTTGGACTTTATTGTGGTCGGTGGATTCTATTGGCTTGTATTACTTGGTGATTGACAATGTTATTTGATAAATGGTCTAGTATGAATTGTTGAGTAGTCATTGTCTGGTATGCTTTATGTGTGTAGGGTTATTTCCTTAACAAAGGGGTGTATAGTGAAGGAAATTATTTAGAGTTTAATGAGGGAACTAAATGAACTATATGTTTTCGATATGATATCCTGATTGTAGTTGGATTATGTGTTACTGAATTCCTGAAAGCATGTGATTATCTCTTATTTTTTGTTGCATCTCATTACATATTGATTTCTTGCCTTGTATTGTCATTTACATTCATACACTCATAGTTCTAATGATATGGATATGAGAGTTGTATGAAATGATATGGGTCTAAGAGACCGGGAAGGTAATAACACTTATTAGATTATTGGCAACATTGAGATGATGAGGATACGCGGGGAACGGGTTGCACGCCTGCAACAGTTATTTCAGTCAAGAGTTGGGCTCTGTTGAGAAATTACAGAGGAGTATATGGACTTCGCAGGTCCCCCATGGTGTTCATTTCATAGAATTTGAACTCATGTATACTGGAGATGAAAGGTACCTAGCATTGCATTTGCATTCATATCATTCATACCTTGATTACTTGACGTTTGGCAACGTGATATGGATTAGTTATTGGAACTTGTGTGACTTCATGATAAAATGAATTTGGATTAATTATATTGGACATGATTAATTGCCACGATTGGCTTGTTCTCTGTGAATTGGATCATGTGATTACACCTTTATAAGTCTGAGTACTCGCTGTCGGACTGTATTGTGGTCGGTGGATTCTATTGGCTTGTATTGCTTGGTGATTGACAATGTTATTTGATAAAGGGTCTAGTATGGATTGTTGAGTAGTCATTGTCTGATATGCTTTATATGTGTAGGGTTTCTTCCTTAACAAATGGGTGTATAGTGAAGGAAACTATTTAGAGTTTAATGAGGGAACTAAATGAACTATATGTTCCATGAGCTTAATTGTATGAAGTCTAAGTTGAGGGTTAAAGACTAGAGGTAACGAAGAGTTATTGTGTATGTTCAACCGTATTGTTATATTCGTGGGACGATTGTAAAAGGAGTGAAGTGGAGCACTGAGCGTCAACTTAACTAAAGGTTGTTAAATCGGGTATATAGGGTTAAACATGGTTTTGACTGATAAACCTCTATGTGATTTAGGTGATTTCTATGATTGATATACATTTATATGACTTAAGTCATTTGTGTGATTGATGAACCTTTATGTGACTTTAGTTATTTCTGTGATTGATAAATCTCTTTAGACTTAGGTATTTTGTGCGATTGATGAACCTTTATGTGATTAGGTGATCTATATGATTTCATGGATTTTATGTGAATAGATACCTTATGTGACTACTTGTACTGCCTACAATAGGACTTATGTGAGAGTCAACTTGATGTTTATCTCTATTTACGTAACTTTTGGCGTTGTCGGCCTATGATGCCTACGGGGGTACGTTGTATACTCATGCTACACTTGCTGCATCTTTTACGTGGATGCAGGTATACATTTGGTTCAGGTTGCAGTTGGAGCACGTGGAGGTTAAAGCATACTAGTCATCTTATCGGCGGCCTTGGTCTTCTTCTTAGTTAGACTGTCTCGTTTATTCAAGACAATGGCTTATTTTATTTCTCTATCTCATTGTACTCATATTATTCCTTGTACAAGTCAGATTAGGTTTTGGGGAAATGTTGTGTTGTAAGGGATTTTTATTATTATAAGTTGAATGAAGAATTGTTATCTCTTGATAATTCCTTTAATTATTCCGTAATATTTTATTACGTGTTAAAAAAATTTGGAAATGGTTTGCCTACTCGGAGGATAGTGTAGGTTCTACCATGACGCCCTTGATTTGGGTCGTGACAATATCTACTCTAAATAAACTCAAACTTAAACATAAGTTTCAAATATCGAGTGCAATCATCAATTTTTCGGAACAACAACAAATCTAGCAAACCCGTTTTACAACAAGAGTGTATTGCACTTAAGACGTACATGACCAAAGTACAACCAATTTTCCCTTGGGCTTAGGACGTGTGCGTCTGAAGTGCAGTTGTTGAGTTGATTTTTTTTGGCGCAGAAATAAAAACATGTTCCTCGAATTTCAACAATCCAACATACAATTCCAACGTCAAATATATTTCAAATGAACTCAAATTTGAAAACAAGTTTCACATATCATAAAGAACAAACTCCGATCATCAATTTGGTAAAGCAACAACAAATCTAGCAAACTAATTTTGCAACAAAAACGATTTGCCAATTTTTTAAAAAAAATTTCAACAACACCCTTCATATTCCAAATTCAAAACCTACTTCTTCAAAATATTATAGTGTATAGTGTATGAAGAAGGACAAAAATAGAGAAGTGGGACAGAAATAAAGAATAATGCACTTTTTATAATGAGCCAAACGAAATTCGCTTGTGATCATTTTACCCAACATTAGTAAAATTTAATCGGAAAAGGTTAGATTTGCCCTATTACTCTCACAAATAAGTTATATTAGTCTTTTGTTATACTTTTTTTGATAGATTTACTCTTGACATCCAATTTTAAGGTCATATTTATCCTTAATCTGTTAAATCCTTATGCCCCACTTTTATTTTTCTGTGTGGCGCCTTGGTGGATCTTTTTTCTCCCAATTTAAATTTGGTCACAATTTAAATTATTTGAAGTGGACCCACTAAATAAAAAAAAACCCAACTCCTAATTCCCAAATCTATCCCTATGGTATTACGAATGACCCTCAATCTAGCGGCAATGGAGAGCTGAAGCTTGAAGGTAGTGTATTTAGCAATGGACTCTGGACAACTGGGAAGCCGTGGTAAGTGAGAGTTGAGGAGTTATTTATTAAAATCACCACCGGCTCTCTCATTAGTAGAACATTCTAGATTAAGTTATATAATTATCTAAAAATGTGGAAAAGATTCAAGAAATACATAGGAAAATAATTGCTAAAAAATTCTAGAGTTAATGTCCTAGTTGTTTACCATGTTGGGCCAAGCCCATTATGATGTTATAGCTAGAATCTTCTAGCAATGTCAAGTTGTTTCATGAACCAACATTGATCATGTATATATAGGGACCTTGGGTCCTTAAGGATGTAAGTCCGAAGTGTGCATCCAAAAAGTGTCCAAGTGAGTCTAAAGTGTGTGTAAGCTAAAGTGTGAGTGTCAAGTGTTGGTAAAAACAAAAGAGTAAGAACTTGGTGTATATTGTGGTCAAGTTATAGTGTTCAATTCTTGGTGTAATTACTTTCACAATAATAAAGTAATTACGTTTTTCACGTGTTGTGGTGTCTACCAAGTGGTATCAGAGTCAGGTCGGTTCATACCAAAAAGTCATTTATTGAGTTTCTTAGTGTGTTCGTGTGTGGTTTAGTACTACAGAGCTTGTTGTCGAAATCAAGCTTTCTTGGTAAAAATAGAATTTTATCCAAGACACGATGGGTGACCTTCAAGTGGTCGGTGGAATCAAGAAACTTAATAATCAGAATTACAGCACGTGGTCGATACATATGGAAGCATATCTCCATGGCCAAGACTTGTGGGAGATCGTTGGTGGCAATGAGGTCACACAACCAGAAGACGCAACCGCTCTGAAGAAATGGAAGATTAGAGCTGGCAAAGCCATGTTTGCGATTCAGACCATAGTTGAAGATGAAATGTTGGAGCACATCACGTTGGCTAAGACATCGAAGGAAACGTGTGATACTTTCTCAACATTGTTCACCAAGAAGAATGATACGAGACTGCAACTTCTGGAGAACGAGCTTCTCTCTATCAGACAACGCGACATGACAATCAACCAATACTTTACCAAGGTAAAATCTCTTTGTCGCGAAATTTATGCATTAGACTCTGCTGCTAGCATGTCAGACGCTAGAATTACAAGAATTATTATTCATAGATTAAGGCAAGAATATAGAAATTTTATTGCTGCAATACAAGGTTGATGAAGCCAACTTTCTCTTGTTGAATTAGAAAACGTGCTAGCTGACCAAGAAGTGTTGGCTAAGCAAATATCTGGAGTCTCATTAAAGAGTGACGAAGAAGCACTCTATAGCGGTGATAAGAAAGGTCGATGCCGACCAAATGCTAGTAGAAATTCTAGAAAACATAATGACAAGGATAATCATCATGCTCAAAATAAAGACAACCGGGGTGGCCAGTCAAAGAATAACAATAAGTTTGATGGAAAATGCTATAACTGTGGGAAGAAGGCCCACATGGCTAAAAATTGTTGGTTAAAAAAGAACACTGCAGAAAGCAATGCAGCCACGCCAAATGCAGGAAAGACAAGCGATGAAGAGTGGGACGCTGAATCATATTTCGGCGTAGAGGAAGAAGAATTAGCTCTGGTAGTTACCGTTCCTGGAACGATTGACTACAATAATGATTGGATAGTCGACTCTGGCTGCTCAAATCATATGACAAGAGATAAAGAGAATCTACAGAACATGACCGAGTACAAAGGTGGTCGTGTGGTGGTGACAACCAACAACTCAAGACTACCAATCGCTCACGTCGGAAAAATAACAATCATATCGAGAATCAATTCGAAAGAGACACTCCATGATGTCTACCATGTACCTGGGATGAAGAAAAACTTACTATCAGTAGCGCAACTTATGACATCAGGCCACCATATCGTATTCAGACCTCAAGATTTCAAGATCTTGAAATCTCTGGAACATCGATGATGAGAGGACAACGCTTAGAGTCTGTCTATGTAATGTTAGCATAGTCTGCTTATGTAAACAAGACTCGAAAGAACAAAATAACTTATTTGTGACATGCAATACTTGGACATGTAAGCTATCACAAACTCAAGGTGATGATGAAGAAATCTATGTTAAAGGATCTTCCTTAACTCGAGGTCAGAACAGAGACCATTTATGCAGGCTGCCAATACGGTAAGACACATCAGTTACCGTATGAAGACTCAAAGTTCAAAGAAAAAACACCATTGGATCTGGTTCATTCTGACGTATTCGAGCGAGTCAAGCAATCATCAATCAGTGTCATGCAATACATGGTTACATTCATTGACGACTTCTCACGGTACGTATGGGTTTTCTTTCTAAAAGAAAAATCTGAAACTTTTTCAACATTTAAAGAGTTCAAGGAAATAGCGGAAGGAGAACTCGGCAAGAAAATTCAATGCCTCCGAACAGACAACGGTGGTGAATATACATCAGATGAGTTCTCTCAGTACCTACGAGAATGCCGCATACGCTATCAATTCATATGTGCAAATATGCCACAATAGAATGGAGTAGCTGAGCGGAAGACTCGACATCTTATGTCGAAGCATGATACATTCAAAGAATGTTCTAGGAACAATTTGGGCAGAAGGTATAAAAATAGCAACTCATGTCATCAATAGACTTCCGCAAGCGAAGTTAGGGTTGGTTTCACCCTTTGAAAAACTGTGAGGTAGTAAACCTGTAGTAAGTCACTTTTGAGTATTTGGTTGTGTGTGCTACGTGTTTGTGCCAAGTCATCTACGTAGCAAATTTTATAAAAAGGCGATACGATGTATCTTTGTGGGATACGACAGCCAAAGGAAAGGCTGGAAATGCTGCGACCCAACAACTGGAAAATGTTATACATCAAGAAATGTGGTATTCGATGAGACAGTATCATGGTGGTCACCTCAAAAGGAAGAGTTACCATATTCCAAGGAAATAGAAGGCAATTTGCAAAAGAATATGGGGGAGCAAATTGTTGAAGTACTCCAAGTCTAGAAAAGGTGCATAAAGATCAAAGTGAGGAAGAAAATACTGAGGACGAGGCAACATAGAATTTGTGGCAAACAAGCATGCATCAAAGAGTAGAAGATCGTCAACCAGAAGTAGTAAGCCCACAGCCTCGGAGATCGACAAGAGTTCGAAAGCCAAATCCCAAGTACGCCAATGCTGTTGTAGCTGAAGAAGAAAAGTTTAGAGAACAACTCAGTATGAAGAGTCGGTGTTGAGAGGGAGTATTAAAATCACCACCGCCTCTCTCATTAGTAGAACATTCTAGATTAAGTTATATAATTATCTATAAATGTGGAAAAGATTCAAGAAATACATAGGAAAATAATTGCTAGAAAATTCTAGAGTTAATGTCCTAGTTTTTTACCATATTGGTCCAAGCCCATTATGCTGTTATAGCTAGAATCTTCTAGCAATGTCAAATTGGTTGATGAACCAACATTGATCATGTCCTTAAGGATGTAAGTACGAAATGTGCATCCAAAAAGTGTCCAAGTGACTCTAAAGTGTGTGTAAGCTAAAGTGTGAGTGTCAAGTGTTGGTAAAATAAAAGAGTAAGAACTTGGTGTATATTGTGGTCAATTTATAATGTTTAAGTCTTGGTGTAATTACTTTCACAATAATAAAGTAATTACGTTTTTCACGTGTTGTGGTGTCTAACATTATTTACTCAGGGTTAAAACTCTTCCTAATTTCTCGCCATGGTAATGAGTATTTACGATCCAGAGATAACAATAAGACAAAAAAAATTAAATTAGCTTTGATGAGTTTGCCTCTGCAGTGGATGCACAATAGCACATATAAATCTAAGAATGGGTGTACAAAATCTACTACTATAATATTGAATGTTGACTCATGTGCAGATGGGTTTCATTAATTATTCACAGTTAGGAGAAGAAAACATTGGAGCATTGGTGTGTTCTGGGGAAAATCGGGGTGGGAGTATATTCTCGGAAAAATGGAATTTCTCTAGTTGCTAAAGTTTGGAAGTAGAAGTAGCACTGTTAAATTCCAACTCTCCCTGACCCAGAAGGTGCTGGCGGAGAACTCCTACTCGCTGGTGGTGACAGTGATGTGTTGGAAATTTACTAAATATGAAAATAAGTATATCCATTAATTTATGACTCGAACAATTGGGCCCGCACATTGAAAATGTCGTTTCCAGACATGTGTACACGTAGTGCCAAGTATCGCAAATTTCATTAGTGAAAGAGATATTGGTACGTATGTAATATGTTTGAGACATAGAATTATGGACGGTTATTGGTCAAATGACAAAGTATTCCACGTTGGTAAAAGAAGGAAGAAATGTACGAAGTGTAAGATAAAACAAATTGAAAATCGCCACAGAGTTGTGAAGGGCCACAGCGCCACAACCGTCGGAGCTGCGGTGCCTCCCAGGAAGCGCCGCGGCACTAAATGGTTAGGCAGTCACTGGAGCCGCAACACAGTGGCGCTGATTCACAGTGCCACATCGCTTCGGAAGTAGAATGCTGCGATGGGAAGTTGGAAAAATCTGACGTTTAGGCTGGTTTTGGAGCATCGATTCTCCATTACTTGCCACATGAATTCAACCATTATTTGGCTGAATATAACCCCTCAATCAAGTGCAATTACATGGCTATTGAAGGTCATTAGTTGGCTAGTTTAGGGGTCTTCTACTTACTCTATAAATTGAGGCCTTTGCCTCAATTGAAACACACTACACTCAACACTTAGAAAATACTCCAGATTTTCTGATTTCATATTCTTCCTCTCTAAGCTAGTGTTTGAGTCCAATAAATTTGTAGTCACTAAGAATGGAATGTTTGTGGGAAGATGATTCATCTGTGAATGCCTCTTCAAAGTAAACACCATGTTTATATTACGAACAAGCAATAATGTTAAAGCGTCTTCTTCTTACTTGCTTGAATCCTCTAATTTATGGCATCATAGATTATGACATGTTAACTACAAATCCATCCAAAGGTTGGTAAAGTTGGAGTTGTTGACGTCTATCGATGTAAACCCTCAACATAAGTGTGAGGTGTGCATAGAGGCAAAACTCACAAAGCTTCCTTTTCGATCCGTCGAAAAGAATACCACTCCTCTAGAACTTATTCACAGAGATATATGTGATTTGAAGTTTGCAAAAACTAGAGGGGGGAACAAGTATTTTGTGACATTCATTGATGATAGCACAAGGTATTGTTACCTTTACTTATTGAAAAGTAAGGATGAAGCCTTTGAAGTGTTCCGATGTTACAAAGCAGAAGTTTAGAACCAATTAAACATGCGGATTAAATCCACTCGTAGCGATAGAGAGGGAGAATATGTAGCGCCATTTGAGGAATATTGTGCCCAAGAAGACATTGTTCATCAAATGACGGCTCCATACTCACCTCAATCGAACGGTGTGACGGAACGTAAAAACCGCACATTGAAGAAAATGATGAATGCCTTGCTCATCAATTTCGGTCTTCCCCAAAACATGTGGGGAGAAGCTATCCTTACCGCTAATACGATTCTTAACAGAGTCCCACATAAGGGTAAGAAAAAAACTCCATATGAATCATGGAAGGGAAAGAAACCCACCTATAAATATTTATAGGTGTGGCGTTGTCTGGCAAAGGTCGAAGTACCCAAGCCAAAGCAGGTCAAGATTGGGCCTAAGACTGTAGATTGCATATTCACCGGATATGCAAATAACAGTAGTGCATATCTTTTCTAAGTGCATAAGTCAGATATTCCAGATATCCACAAAGGTACAATCATGGAATCAAGGAATGCACAATTCTTTGAAGATACCTTTCCTAGAAAGGAAAAAGACATAACCTCTCGCAAACGAAGTTATGAACAAAGCTCTCAGGAATCGGGAGTCGTTGACGGCCCAGATCTAGATAGTTCAGATCTAGTGGATCTCGAGGTGGCTGAATATCCGGAATCTAGTGTTACCAATTCTCAAAACTTGGAGACTCCAGAGATGGAACTAAGGCGAAGTAAAAGGGCCAGGAAGGATAAATCCTTTGGTCTTGACTTTGTAGCTTATATGGTTGATGATGAACCAAGGATAATTGCTGAAGCGTTGTCAACTCCAGAGGCACCGCTCTGGAAAGAAGCTATCAAGAGTAAAATAGGCTCCATTCTACATAACCATACTTGGGAGTTGGTTGATCTTCCTTCGGGAAATAAACTGTTGGGTTGTAAGTGGATACTCAAATGGAAGTATAAAGCAGATGGGTCTATAGATAAGTACAAGGCTAGGTTGGTAGTCAAGGGCTATCAGCAGAAACAAGGTCTTGACTACTTTGACACGTACTCCCCGGTATCTCAGATGACGTCCATACGGGTATTCATTGCAATCGCAGCTTTGTGTGACCTTGAGATACATCAAATGGATGTCAAGACAGCCTTCCTAAATGGTGATTTGGAAGAAGAAATTTATATGGACCAACCCGAGGGGTATGTGGTTCAAGGGCAAGAGAAGAAAGTCAGTCGACTTGTAAAATCTCTGTACGGGCTGAAACAAGCCCCGAAGCAATGGCACGAAAAATTTGATAGTACTCTACTATCGAAGGGTTTCGCCATTAATGAGTGTGACAAATGTGCCTACATGAAAGGTAACTCTGACTCGTTTGTTATGATATGTCTGTATGTAGATGACATGTTGATAACAAGGAGCAATCCTAGCATAATTCTAGAGACTAAGAATATATTGAAACAATGCTTCGATATGAAGGATATGGGTATCGCAGATGTCATCTTAGGGATAAAAATCTCTAAGACGTCTTACGGACTGGTCTTATCTCAGTCTCACTACATCGAGGATGTTTTGAGAAAGTTCGAGATGTTAGACAGTTCGCCTATAAAGTCACCAATGGATAGAAATCAAAAGCTTGATAAAAATTATGGTGCACCCATATGCCAGGAGCAATATGCACAGGTGATCGATAATTTGATATACATAACAAACTGCACCCGACCTGATATTGCTTATGCAGTCAACAAGTTGGCTAGGTTTACCCGTAATCCAAGTGATGATCACTGGAAGGCATTGAATCGGGTACTTCTATACCTGAAATACATGTTAACTTACGGGTTGCATTATTGGAGATATCCAGCTGTACTAGAGGGGTACAGTGATGCAAACTGGATATTTGATATAGAGAACACCAAGTCCACGAATGGGTATGTATTTACAATTGGTGGTGGGGCTGTGTCTTGGAAATCCTCTAAGCAAACTTGCATCGCCCGATCCATGAATCGAAGTTTATCGCTTTAGACAAAATAGGAGAAGAAGTTGAGTGGCTTCATGACTTCTTAAAGAATGTTCCTTGTTGGAACAAACTCGTACCTTCCGTAATGATCCACTGCGACAGCCAGTCGACTCTAGGAAGGGCACATAATTATATGTACAATGGAAAGCCTCGTCATATTCGGCGAAGACATAAGACCGTTAGGCAGCTGATTACCACGGGTATAATATCCATTGATTACATAAAGTCAAATGATAACATATCTGACCCACTGACAAAGGGCTTATCCAAGGATCAGATGTTCTGCCTGTCTAGAGGAATGGGCTTAAAACCCAAAGTATAAGGACCAATACGGTGGTAACCCAACCTTACTGACTGGAGATCACATGAATTAGATTCAATGGGAAAACTAAGCTGTAAAGGTTCAGTTGATCGCTTCAGTGGAAGCATGAGCACTTCGGATAGTGATTTCTGCAACGAAACACCAAATCCAAAGTCTTCCCCGCGATAGACTATAAGTGCTATCTGCAGTGTGGTGAATGTTAAGTTTCCAAAACCTTTAATGATCCTCACCGATTGAGGTTAGGTTTGGAGAAATTTTTAATGGTTCCTAACACTTGTAAAGTGGGGTATAGCAGGATACCTTGTAGGAGACCACCTATTTAAGTGCGAGGACCGGCCGCCTCAAATGAACGCACTTAAGAAACCAAGAAGTGTCCACGGCCACAATAGACAAAACATTACGAATAACTGAGTAGAGGAAGTTGTTGTGTTGGTACTGTTGACTTGGCTTACACTAAATACTGACGGTTCAAGACATCACGTTCGCCGCGGTAAGTAAGTCCGATGGTATTCAACTATGGAATTTCAAAGAGTATGCTACCTATCCAGATGTAACATCGGTCCGCTGAAAGATTGCTAGAAAAGGCACCATGTGTGTGCGCCAAAATTTCTTTCAAGAGGGGATTGTTGAAAATTTACTAAATGTGGAAATAAGTATATCCCATTAATTTATGACTCAAACAATTGGGCCCACACGTCGGAAAAGAGATATACGGGGCAATCTTGTCTTAAAGACAGTGCCATCACTCGACTCAGCAAATCACACAAGCAGTTTATTAAGGTTTTGATTTCCAGTTTTATTGTAATAGTTTGTTTATCCTTTCTACTTTTGTAATAGTTACTTACTTCTCATTCCCTACAACAATTGTATCCTAACATGATGAACCAGAAGGAGGAGAAGGGAGTGGTGGATGGTGGTGAAGGAGATAACCAAAATGGAGGACGACGGAGCAGGATTTCCTTTGATTAGTGAGTAGGTTTAATGATTGGATCGGGTCTAATGGATAAAATGGGATAAAATAATTTAAGTTGTGATTAAATTAAATTGAGAGGAAAAAAATTCACGTAGGAGCCATATAGAAAAATAAAAGTGGAGCATGGGGATTTAACGAATTAAGGGTAAATATGACCCTAAAGTTGAATGTCAATGATAAATATATCAGAAAAGTATAGCGAAGACAAATATAACTTATTTGTGAGAGTAAAAAGACAAATCTGACCCTTTCCTGAAATTTAATACATTGATACAATGTAAGGAATTTTTATAATGATCAATATTCCCTCCATTTCAATATAAATGAATTTCTGACACTTTTTTATTAGTACAAAATTAATAAAAATTACATATATTCTTTGGAACAAATTAATTTTTTTACAAAAAAAAGTAGTTATTTGGAAGAGATCACATAACACGCTGGTGAAAAATTTACCTTTAGTAATTGTTGTAGAATGAAAGGCTTAAATATAGGGCACACGATATGATTAGTTTTGACAACCACTTGGACTTACAACACTGCAAAAAGCTCTAATCGTTTAATTTAATTACTTCATACAATATTTTGAGAGAGTTTGTTCGGTTGCTGCTGGTGTGTATCCATAGCTGGGACAATGACAGTTGAAAGCAGAAAATGTTCTTATGTTTCAATAAAAAACGACATTGTTTACACCTCTCTTGTTGGATTCCTTTCTCTCGTACCTCCCCCTTCCAGGTTCCCTGAGTCCAGGCCACACTATGCGAATGTGGCTCTCTCCATGTGACTGCAATCCGGGTCACACAACCCTATGCGAACACGACACAATTGCTCACAATCGCAATGCAAAAATGACTGGTGCACCAGAAAAATAAAAAATTTGGTACAGCTGGTTTGAATTTTTAGTGTTCGGAGCTCACCTCAACCCCTTGAGTTGTAAATAGAACATGAGTACAAGTTCAAAAACATCCCTCTAACATGTACGAAGTCTCAAGTTACCAATCTCAGGTCGTCTAATCACATCTTTGATCTTTGTCAACTCGTATTCTTTAAAGGCGCTCATTTCAACTTAAGCATTTTGAATCACTCTGAAGCCCATTGGTACTCAGCCAAACTATTCATCTAAGTCCTAAATTATCATACAGACCTATAGGAACATTCAAATCATGAATCGCAAATTCGTTAACCTAAAATATTTACTTTGATAAACTCTTAATTTTTTTTTGGTAAGTAAAGTTATTTTATTTATCAAAGTAGCAAATATGTATAGAAATGCAACAGACTTTACAAACTGCCAAAAGTCAGCTGCCAGCATCAACAACACCATCTCAATCACCTATACAACATTAGGGATATAAATTTGAACTATCTAGAACTCTAGCTGTAACAATATTTTTACTACATCTACAATGTATTCCCTGAAACACATCTAAGTCCATCGGGATCCGTGTCACCCATACCTGGAAAGTCATAAATCACAAAATAAACCTACGTGAAGCTCAATTAGGGGGTCTCACGACCTGAACCAAGTGAAGTACATCAAAGATGAGAATGACGAAGTGTTGGTTGATAAGGCGCGCATTAGACAGAGATGTCAGACGTACTTACATAAGCTCTTGAATGGAGAAGGAGACAGAGATATCGTGTCGGGGGAGTTACAGCATTTCCAGAGCCGTCGAGATTTTGGGTTTTGTAGACGTATAAAGGTTACAAAGGTCAGGGAGGCTATCCGTAGGATGAGGATGAGAAAGTGATTGGGCCAAATGAGATCTAGTAGACTTTTGGAAGAGCGTAGGGGAGGCAGGTATAGCGTGGTTGACTAGGTTGTTTCATGTCATAATTAGGACGACTAAGATGCAAAAGGACTGGAGGTGGAGTACAATGGTCCCTTTGTATAAGAACAAGGGCGATATTCAAAACTGCAATAACTATAGGGGTATCAAGCTGCTAAGCCACACCATGAAAGTCTGGGAGAGGATGATCGAGATGAGGATGATGAGGGATGTATCGATATCTGAGAACTAGTTTGGATTCATTGTCGGGGCGATCGACTACAAAAACTATTCCTTTGGTCAGGAGATTATTGGAGTAGTATAGAGACAAAAAGAGAGACTTACATATGGTGTTCATTGACCTAGAGAAGGCATATGATAGAGTCCCTCGGGAGGTCATATAGAGATGTTTGGAGTCTAAGAGTATACTTATGGCTTATATCAGGGCAATTAAGGACATGTATGAGGGTGCCAAGATCTGGGTTAGGACAGTGGGAGGGGACTCAGAGCACTTTTAGGTCGTGATGGGGTTGCACTAGGGATCATCCCTTATCTCGTTTATGTTTTCCTTAGTGATGAATGAATTGATACGGCATATTCAAGAGGAGGTGCAGTGGTGTATGTTATTTGCAGACGACATAGTTTTAATTGATGAGACGTGTAATGGAGTTAATGATAGGCTGGAAGTTTGGATAATGACCCTAGAATATAAAGGTTTCAGGTTAAGCAGGACTAAGACAGAGTACATGGAGTGTAAGTTCAGTGACATGATGCACGAGTCAGATGTGAAAATGAAAATCGAGGCATAGTCTACACCTAAAAGAGGAAACTTCAAGTACATTGGGTCTATAATACAAGGGGACGGTGGGATTGATGATGATGTCACAAACCATATTAGAGCAGTATGGATGAAATAGAGACTCACATCCAGTGTGCTTTGTGATAACAAAGTGTCGCCTAGGCTGAAAGGTATGTTCTACAGAATGGTGGTTAGACCAACATTATTGTATAGGGCAGAGTGTTGACCAATTAAGAACTATCACGTTCAAAGATGCAAGTGGTAGATATGAGGATGCTCAGATGGATGTATGGTCATACGGGGAGAGACATGATTAGAAATGAAGTTATATGAGATAAAGTTGGAGTGACTTCCGTGGCGGACAAGATGGGGAAGGTGCGACTGAAATGGTTTGGGCATGTGAAAAGGAGGTGTGAGGATGTGTCAGTTAGGAGGTGTAAGAGATTGGCGGTCGCAAGAGTTAGGAGAGGTAGAAGTAGACTAAAAAGGAAGTGGGGGGGAGGTGATTATACATGATATGGCACACCTTCAGCTAACTGAAGACATGCCTGTAGATAGGAAGATGTGGAGGTCGAGGATTAGGATAGAAAGATAGCGAGTAGTTGAGTTTTGTCACAAGAATCAGGATAAAATGGTTAATTTAGTATTTCGGTACTATTCTTATGTGTATTATTCCATTTGTCTTAGTAGTAGTATTTAGGTATTATTCTTATGTGTGTATTATTAAATTTATTCTTCATCTGAATATTTTGATGTCTTATTTTCTTGTATCCTGGACTGAATACATTCTTTATGAGCCGAAGCTCTATCGAAAATAGCCTCTCGACCCCCACAAAGGTAGAGGTAAGGTCAGCGTACATCGTACTCTCTCCGGAATCCACTTTGTGGGATTACATTGGATATGTTGTTGTTGTTGTGAAAATCAATTAGGGGATAAAAATTCTAATACTCAAAACGACCAGACATGTCCTTACACTCTTCACCTAGATACAAACTAACACAATTCAGCCATATTCATATATAAAACCTCTAACTTCGTGTGAAGATCACGTCAAATAAGATCATAAAAATATGAGAAATATTTAATCCTTAGTGTCATGACCCAAACCGGAGAGTCATGACGAGCACCTGGACCTTACTTGCCGAGTACCACTAATCATATATTTAGCATATATCCGTAATTTTTCATAGCCCACGAGGCCGCCACGAGATACCCTGCTGACATATGAAAATAGTATACTGGAAATGAGCTATGTAAAAACCTGCAACCAGAAGGACCCAACCTATATACATATACATACCAAGGTTGACAAGGCCATACACGACTACTATACACAAGACAATTGTCTACGAGCCTCTAAAGAGTATGTGACATCGTAAGGTCGGGACAAGGCCCCGCCATACCCCTATGCATATCAAAAATATCGTACCACGACTAAACTACAACTATGGAATAAGTAGAGTGCTCTAATATCAGTTGAACCAACAACCTACTAGTGCAGACCGTCATTGTGTCTACCTGAGCCTGCGGGCATGAAACGCAACATCCCCCGAGAAAAGGGACGTCAGTACGACTGATGTACCGAGTATGTCAGGCATGCCGAATAGCATAATAGAGACCTGAAAGTAACATGAGACAAGAAGCAACCAACCAATAGAGAATGCCTCTGAGGGCCATAATATGCATAAGTATCATGTCTGTGTAGAATGCCTCTAAGGGCCATAATATGCATGAGTATCACGTCTGTGTAGAATGCATCTGAGGGCCATAATATGCATAAGTATCATGTCTGTGTACAATGCCTCTGAGGGCCATAATATGCCTAAATGTCATGCACAATGCAGTCATACATAGATATATGCATATATAACGTCGTTTCCCATTATATCATTTCGGCCTCTGTGGGAATAATCATCATCATATACCAGATGATCAGGTGGTGTGCGTATATAACGTTGTATACCTTTTCCCATCCCATACATATACATAATGCATACCATATAGTAGTGTATATAACACATGTGGGTCAAGGGTAATACATGAATATAGTGCATGAATGATACTAAGACACTCTGAGCTTATCGGAGTGACGTAATGCCGCTTCACCTCCGATTAACATTATGAACACTAACATTTTTTCCATATACCTCAATAAGGAGTTATGAACATATTTAAACATGCTTTGAACGTAGGAATTAATAACATGAACTTCCTTAACTACTAAAAGTAGAATCATTTATGGGACAGTATTATGTTTACATTTCGTAATTAGAACATGCCAAAAGAAAGAAGGATTTGTCTTAACATACCTTCTGTTGATATACTCATTGACCCAATGTGAACTAGTTATATGACACCTAAATCTTAATTCAGTAGCTACATCACATGGAGCTACCTTTCTTCACCTCAAAGCAATCGTACAATTCAACCACGACGGGAGTAAATGATGAGAACTCGGTAATCACCAAGGAGAACCGAGTAGATGAAACTTTTTCATATCAAAATAGAAAGAAAAAACATTGCTGGTGCATAATTTGCTTCTTAAAAAAAATCCATCAAACTAATGTGTGAATTGAGATCTCCATTCAGATTGCTAAATCATGTTGATGTTTTACTATTTAGGAGAAATTTCCAATTTCTCAAAGTGAAATCTACACTAACGTTGGTGCTATCTATTTTTCTTTTCAAAGGGACAAGTTGCTGCATACATATGAATATTAAAAGGACAAAGTTGAGCTAGTGCTTTCCATTTTTAGTAGTAGGGCCCACTTCATTAAGGTGTATCTAAAGGTGCCACCTTATTAAATAGTGCATAGTCACTAAACGTTTCCTCCCATGATGACATGTGGAAAAGTGATTCCACTCATCACTTATCCATAATTTATATAATTTCTTTATCTCCATTACTATTCAACATTTAACCAATCACACACATAGTTAATTTCTTGATCTCAATTTACTTAAATATTAATGACTTATAAAACCTTCATATACTTGATGTCATAATCGTGTGATATAACACTAGTCCATAACCTCTTTTGACACACACCAACTATTATTTTCAATTCTCGTCGTTACACTTCTTAAGTCCTAAATTATTTCGGGACCGCATCATTTTATATACTAAGCTTCTTTATTTTCATACGTGAATATGACCAAAAATCCTCCAACGCTCGGGTCTATTTACATACGTCTAGCGATTCAAACTATGACCCGAAAGTACGGGATGTTACACTCAGTTCGGTAGTATTGCGACTTAGGTAAATTGGTCATGACAGTTATACACATTTACCAAACTTTTTGACAAAATTCATACATATTTATATACTTTTATACATACAATTTTTATATAGGTGAATAAATATGTATAAATATTATTGCACAAAATATTTGGCTATATGGGGATAAAAACTGAAAAATATAGCTACTTGAGTGCTATTTATATGTGTTGCACTATATATTTACACAAAAAAGGACAACCCGGTGCACTAAGCTCCCACTATATATTTACACAAATTTTCCAATATTAAACACTAACCTTTTGCAATGCTAGGTAACTTTCATCTCCAGTATATATTTACGACATCGTTTACACCTTCCAGTGGATTCCCTTCTCTCATATCTCCCCCTTCCAGAATCCATGAGCACATGCCACATTATGCGAATGTGGCTTGCCCCAGGCGACTGCAACCCCAGGTACGCAAGCCTATGCAAACGTGACACGCTTGCACATGATCGCATTGCAAAAATAACTGGTGCACCATAAAAATAAAATTTGGTGCAACTAGTTTAAATTTTTAGTGCTCGGAACTCACCTCAGCCCCTTGAATTGTAATTAAGCATGAGTACAAGTTCAAAATCAATCCACAAACATGTAGGAATTATCAAATCATCAATACCATATCGTGTAATCACAGCTTTGATCTTAGTAAACTTGTATTCTTTAAAGTCACCCATTTCAACTTAAGCAGTCTGAATCACTCTGGAGTCCCTTGGTGCTTAACCAAACTATCCAAATAAGTCCTAAATTATCATACAGGCCTATAGGAGTATTCAAATCATGAATCGAGAATTCATTAATCCAAATATTGACTTTAGTAAACTCTTAAAAAGTTGGTAAGTAAAGTTATTTTATTTATCAACTTAGCAAATATATACAAAAATACAACAAACTTTACAAACTGTCAAAGTCTGTTGTCAGCATCAACACCACCATCTCAACTACCTATACAACATTAAGGATATAAATTTAAACTATACATAGCTCTAGTTGTAACAATATTTTGACTAACTCTACAATTTATTTCCTAAATGATCAATTTGATAAGCTCAACTGCACCTTTTGATCTTTGTTGGAAGATTCTCTAGTTGTTTTCCTGCCAGACATAGTAAACACAACTAGCCAATTCCATCCCTAAACTTCAGGTTTTCCAGCTCTTCCCTTAGCATGACAGATTGCACATTGCATCTCCATGTTTCAAGAAATCGCTCTCCTCTGCACACCTTTCCATTGCAGCACCTTCTCTCAAACAGATACAGAGAAAGGACATTCAACTAGCAACTGTTCTATATCCTTATCCACTATTGAACACAGAGGGCACTGCAAATCAGTAACTATGCCCAAGTGTGTCAATCTACTCCTAGTAAGAAGTCTCCTAAATATTGCAACATACAGAATGAATACCCACTTGGGTGCTCCTTGGTTATTGCATACCAAATTCCTCGAATACACCTTAGGCATTACACCCCTTAGCTTGCTATAAATGCCCTTAATTGAAAAGGAATGGAGGCTTTGAACATCTGTTTCATCATATCCTGCCAGCTCAAAGTATTTTTGAGCTTTAAAAAACCTATATACAATCCAAGATGGCTACTTACATTTGAAATCCCATATACTCCCATTTATGTCTAAAACAATCTTAGACATAATAAGTGTGCACCCATGCCACCCATTGCTTGTTCTTCTTCTTACTCAAAGACCACAACAATTTACAAATTAAATCCTTGTTTCACAGTTAGATGTCCGAAATGTTCAGCCCATCAGAGACTTTTGGACATCATAACTTATCCCAAGCAATTAGTATTTTCCTAGATACATCATCTTGATCAGTCAATAGAAAAGTTCTACATGTGGTCTCTATCAACTATATCAATTGTTTTGGCAAAACAAACACCTGAGACCAGAAAATTTGAATGGAAAATAACTGTTTTGATCAATTGGACCCTGCCAGAGCATGACAAATATCTGGAAGTACAAGATTTCACTCTACTAAGTATATTATCCACTAATGTTTTACAATGTATAATAGACACCCTTTTAGTACTTAGGAGCACACCAAATACCTAAAGGGCAGTTCACTTTTGCCAAATCCCAAAATCTATAAGATAGCATCTTAAATAGCTGGTTTGACACCACCAAAATAGATGGAACTTTTATCTATATTAACACTCAATCTTGAATCTTGGGAGAATCTTTGAAATCCATGAAACAAGTATGTCACTGACGGAATATCACCCTTACATAAAAATAGAAAATCACTTGCAAAACACGGTCCTTGGCAATGAATAGGACAAAAAATGGCTATTGGATGACCAACACACTATAAAAGCCAGTGTCCACTTCTACATCGCATTCTTGGCAATGAAAGGGACAAAGAAGCAGTTGTTGGATGAACCACACACTGTAAAAGCCAACGTCCACTTTTGCATCGTCATTCTTCGCAATGAAAGGAGAAACAAACGGCTATTGAACGAACCACACACTATAAAAGCCAACGTCAACTTCTACATCGTCGTTCTTGGCAATGAAACGGAAAAAAGCAACAATTGGACAAACCACATACTATAAAAGCCAACGTCCACTTCTGCATCGCCATTCTTGGCAATGAAAGGGACAAATAAACTGTTATTGGATGAACCACACACTGTAAAAGACAACGTCCACTTCTGCATCGCCATTCTTAGCAATGAAAGGAACAAAGAAGCGGTTATTGAACAAACCATAGACTGTTCAAGCCAACGTCCACTACTGCATCGCCATTCTAGGTAATTAAAGGGACAAAAAAGCTGCTGTTGGATGAACCACACACTGTAAAAGCCAACTTCCACTTCTGCATCGCCATTATTGGAAATGAAAGGGATGAAGAAATGTCTATTGGTTAAACCGCAAACGATAAAAGCCAACGTCCACTTCTGCATCGCTATTCTTGGCAATAAATATGACAAAGATGCGGCTATTGGATGAGCCACTAACTGTAAAAGCCAACGTGCACTTCTGCATCGTATTCATGGCAATGAAAGGGACAAAGAAGTGGCAATTGGATGAACCACACTGAAAAATCCGACGTCCACTTCTACATCACCATACTTTGCAATGAAAGGGACAAAGAAGTGGTTATTGAATGAAATACAAACTGAAAAATCCGACGTCCACTACTGCATTGCCATTCTTGGCAATGAAAGGGTCAAAAAAGCAGCTATTAGATGAACTACACACTGTAAAAGCCAACGTCCACTTCTGCATCGCCATTCTTGGGAATGAAAGGGACAAAGAAGCTGCTATTGGACGATCCACTCACTGGAAAAGCCAACTTTCACTTCTGCATCGCCATTATTGGCAATGAAAGGGACGAAGAAGCGTCTATTGGTCAAACCGCAAACTATAAAAGCCAACGTCCACTTTTGCATCGTCATTCTTGGCAATAAATGGGACAAAGAAGTGGCTATTGGATGACCCACACACTGTAAAAGCCAACGTCCACTTCTGCATCACATTTTTGGCAATGAAAGGGACAAATAAGCAGTTGTTGGATGAACCACACACTGTAAAAGCTAACGTCTACACCTACATAGTCATTCTTGGAAATAAATGGGACAAAGAATCGGCTATTGGATGAACCACATACTGTAAAAGCCAACGTCCACTTCTGCATCACTATTCTTGATAATGAAAGCGACAAAGTAGTGGTTATTGGATGAAACACAAATTGAAAAATCCACCGTCCACTTCTACATCGTCATTCTTGGCAATGAAAGGGACAAAGAAGCAGCGGTTAGATGAACCACACACTGTAAAATCCAACGTCCACTTCTGCATCGTCGTTCTTGGCAATGAAAGGGACAAAAAAATGTCTATTGGATAAACCACACACTGTAAAAGCCAACGTTCATGTCTGCATTGCCATTCTTGGCAATGAAAGGGACAAAGAAGCGGCTATTGGATGAACCACATAATGTAAAAGCCAACTTCCACTTCTGCATCGCCATTCTTAGAAACGAAGGGGATAAAGAAACGGATATTGGACAAACCACACACTATAAAATCCAACGTCCACTTCTGCATCGCCATTCATGGCAATGAAAGGGACAAAGAAGCGGCTATTGGACAAACCACACACTGTAGAAGCCAGCTGCCACTTCTGCATCGCCATTAATGTCAATGAAAGAAATAAAGAAACGTCTATTGGTCAAACCGCAAACTATAAAAGTCAACGTCCACTTCTGCATCATCATTTTTGACAATGAATGGGACAAACAAGTGGCTATTGGATGACCCACACACTGTAAAAGCCAACATCCACTTCTGCATTGCCATTCTTGGCAATAAAAGGGACAAAGAAGCTGTTGTTGGACGAACCACACACTGTAAAAGCCAACTTCAGCTTATGCATCATCATAATTGGCAATGAAAGGGATGAAGAAGCGTCTATTGGTCAAACCGCAAACTATAAAAGTCAATGTCCACTTCTGCATCGTCATTCTTGACAATGAATGTGACAAAGAAATGGCTATTGGATGAACCACACACTATATAAGCCAACGTCCACTTCTGCATCACCATTCTTGGCAAAGAATTTGACAAACTAGCGGCTATTGGATGAACCACACACTATAAAAGCCAACGTCCACTTCTGCATCGCCGTTTATGGTAATGAAATGGAAAAAGATGCAGCTATTGGACAAACCACATACTGTAAAAGCCTCCACTTCTGCATTGCCATTCTTGCAATGAAAGGGTCAAAGAAGCAGCTATTGGATGAACCACACACTGTAAAATACAACGTGCACTTCTGCATCGCCATTCTTGGCAATGAAAGGGACAAAGAAGCGGATATTGAACAAACCATACACTGTTAAAGCAACGTCATCTTCTGCATCGCCATACTAGGCAATTAAAGCGACAAAGAAGTTGCTATTGGATGAACCACACACTGTAAAAGCCAACTTCCACTTCTGCATCGCCATAATTGGCAACGAAAAGGATGAAGAAGCGTCTATTGGTCAAACCGCAAACTATAAAAGCCAACGTCCACTTCTGCATCGTCATTCTTGGCAATGAATGAGACAAAGAAGCGACTATTGGATGAACCACACACTATAAAAGTCAACTTCCACTTCTGCATCGCCATTCTTGGCAATGAAAGGGACAAAGAAGCTGCTATTGGAAAAACCACACACTGTAAAAGCCAACGTCCACTTCTGCATCGCCATTCTTGGCAATGAAAGGGACAAAGAAGCGACTATTGGATGAACCACACACTGTAAAAGCCAACGTCCACTTCTGCATCGCCATTCTTGGCAATGAAAGGGACAAAGAAGCGTCTATTGGTCAAACCGCAAACTATAAAAGCCAACGTCCAGTTCTGCATCGTCATTCCTGGCAATGAATGTGATAAAGAAGTGGCTATTGGATGACCCACACACTGTAAAAGCCAACGTCCACTTCTGCATCGCCATTCTTGGCAATGAAAGGGACAAAGAAGCTGCTATTGGACGAACCACACACTGGAAAAACCAAATTTCACTTCCGGCTCTCCATTATTGGCAATGAAAGGGATGAAGAAGCGTATATTGGTCAAACCGCAAACTATAAAAGCAACAGTCCACTTCTACATCGTCATTCTTAAAAATGAATGTGACAAAGAAGTGGCTATTGGATGAACAACACACTATAAAAGTCAACGTCCACTTCTGCATCGCCATTCTTGGCTATGAAATGGACAAACAAGCGGCTATTGGATGAACCACACACTATAAAAGCCAACGTGCACTTCTACATCGTCGTTCTTGGTAATAAAATGGAAAAAAATACAGCTATTGGACAAACCACATACTGTAAAAGCCAACGTCCACTTCTGCATTGTCATTCTTGGCAATGAAAGGGTCAAACAAGCGGCTATTGGATGAACCACACACTGTAAAAGCCAACGTCCACTTCTGCATCGTCATTCTTGGCAATGAAAGGGACAAAGAAGCGGCTATTGGACAAAACCATACACTGTTAAAGCCAACGTCAACTTCTGCATCGCCATTCTTGGCAATGAAAGCGACAAAGAATTTGCTATTGGATGAACCACACACTGTAAAAGCCAACATCTACTTCTGCATCGCCGTTCTTGGCAATGAAAGGGACAAAGAAGCGTCTATTGGTCAAACCGCAAACTATAAAAGCCAACGTCCACTTCTGCATTGCCATTCTTGGCAATGAAAGGGTCAAAGAAGCGGCTATTGGATGAACCACACACTATAAAAGACAACGTCCACTTCTGCATCACCGTTCTTGGCAATGAAATGGACAAAGAAGCGAATATTGGACAAACCACACACTGTAAAAGCCAACGTCCACTTCTGCATCACCGTTCTTGACAATGAAATGGACAAAGAAGCGACTATTGGACAAACCACACACTGTAAAAGCCAACGTCCACTTCTGCATCGCCGTTCTTGGCAATGAGAGGGACAAAGAAGCAGTTATTGGATGAACCACATACTATAAAATCCAGCGTCCACTCCTGCATTGCCATTCTTGGCAATGAAAGGGTCAAATAAGCGGCTATTGGATGAACCACACACTGTAAAGCCAACGTTCACTTATGCATCGCCGTTCTTGGCAATGAAAGGGACAAAGAAGCGGCTATTGGACGAACCACACACTGTAAAAGCCAACGCCCACTTCTGCATCGCCATTCTTGGCAATGAAAGGGACAAAGAAGTGGTTATTGGATGAACCACACACTGTTAAAACCAACGTCCACTTCTGCATCACATTCTTGGTAATGAAAGGGACAAAAAAGCTGTTATTGGATGAACCACACACTATAAAAGACAACGTCCACTTCTGCATTGTCATTCTTGGCAATGAAAGGGTCAAAGAAGCGGTTATTGGATGAACCACACACTGTAAAATCCAACGCCCACTTCTGCATCGCCATTCTTGGCAATGAAAGAGACAAACGAGCGGCTATTAGACGAACCACACACTATAAAAGACAACGTCCACTTCTGCATCACCGTTCTTGGCAATGAAATGGACAAAGAAGCGACTATTGGACAAACCACACACTGTAAAAGCCAACGTCCACTTCTGCATCGCCATTCTTGGCAATGAAAGGGTCAAAGAAGCAACTATAGGATGAACCACACACTGTAAAAGCCCATGTCCACTTCTGCATCGCTATTCTTGGCAATGAAAGAGACAAAGAAACTTCTATTGGATGAACCACACTCTGTAAAAGCCAACGCCAACTTCTGCATCGTCATTCTTGGCAATGAAAGGGACAAATAAGCGACTATTGAATGAACCACACACTATAACAGCCAACGTCCACTTCTGCATCGCAATTCTTGGCAATGAAAGGGACAAAGAAGTGGCTATTGGATGAACCACACACTGTAAAAGCCAACGTTCACTTCTGCATTGCCATTCTTGGCAATGAAAGGGTCAAAGAAGCAGCTATTGGATGAACCACACACTGTAAAAGCCGACGGCCACTTCTGCATCGCCATTCTTTTCAATGAAAAGGACAAAGAAGTGGCTATTGGATGAACCACACACTGTAACAGCCAACGTCCACTTCTGCATCGCTATTCTTGGCAATGAAAGGGACAAAGAAGCGACTATTGGATGAACCACACACTGTAAAAGCCAACGTCCACTTCTGCATCGCAGTTCTTGGCAATGAAAGTGACAAAGAAACGGCTATTGGACAAACCACACACTGTAAAAGCCAACGTCCACTTCTTCATTGCCATTCTTGGCAATGAAAGGGACAAAGAAGGGCTATTGGATGAACCACACACTGTAAAAGCCAACGTCTACTTCTGCATCGCCATTCTTGGCAATGAAAGGGACAAATAAGCTGCTATTGGACGAACCACACACTATAAAAGACAACATCCACTTCTGCATCACCGTTCTTGACAATGAAAGGGACAAAGAAGCGACTATTGGACAAACCACACACTGTAAAAGCCAATGTCCACTTCTGCATCGCCATTCATGGCAATGAAAGGGACAAAGAAGCGTCTATTGGTCAAACCACACACTGTAAAATCCAACGTCCACTTCTACATCACCATTCTTGGCAATGAATGTGAAAAAGAAGTGGCTATTGGATGACCCACACACTACAAAAGCCAACGTCCACTTCTGCATCATATTCTAGGCAATGAAAGCGTCAAAGAAGCGGCTATTGGATTAACCACACACTGTAAAAGCCGATGTCCACTTCTGCATTGCCATTCTTGGCAATGAAAGGTATAAAAAAGCAGTTATTGGATGAACCACACACTGTAAAAGCCAGCCAACGTCCACTTCTGCATTGCCATTCTTGGCAATGAAAGGGTCAAAGAAACAGCTATTGGATGAACACACACTGTAAAAGCCAACGTCCACATCTGCATCACCATTCTTGGCAATGAAATGGACAAAAAGTCGCTATTGACGACTAATCACACACCGTAAAGCCAACGGCCCACTGCATCACCATTCTTGGCAATGAAAGTGGACAAAGAAGCTGCTATTGGTCGAGAAACCACAAACCGTAAAGCTAACGCCCACTCGCATCATCATTCTTGGCAATGAAAGGGACAAAGAAAGACTATCGACAAACCACACATGTAAAAGCCAACGCCCACTTCTCACCATTATCAATGAAGGGAAAAGAAGTGGACTATTGACAAACCACACATCGTAAAGCCAACGCCCACTTCTATCGCTATTCTTTGGCAATGAAAGTGGTCAAAGAAGCGCTATCGACGAACCGCACACGTAAAGCCAATGTCCACTTCTTCACATTCTGGCAATAAAATGGTTCAAAGAAGCACTATCGGATGAACCACACAGTAAAGCCAACGCCCACTTCTCAGATCACGATTCTTGGCAATGAAAGACAAATAAGCAATTATTAGACGAACCACATCGTAAAGCCAACGCCCACTTCGCCATTCTGGCAATGAAAGGGACAAAGAAATGACTATTGACAAACCACACACCGTAAAGCCAACGCCCACTTTCGATCACCATTATTGGCAAATGAAAGGGACAAGAAGTATTGTCCACAATAATCGTAAAGCCAACGCCAGATCGCTATTCATGCAATAAAAGGGACAAAGAAGCGCATCTATTGGTCAAACCACAAACTCAAAAAGCCAACGCCCACTTCGCATCACATTTCTGGCAATGAATGTGACAAATAAGTGGCTATTGATGAACCACAATAATCGTAAAGCCAAACCAACTTCGTGATCACGATTCTTGGCAATGAGTGATAAATAATGCTATTGGACGAACCACACACCGAAAGCCAACGCCCACTTCTCAGACGCCATTCTCGCAATGAAAGGGACAAAGAAGCTTTTGGTCATGAACCAACTATATAAAGCTAACGCCCACTTCGCATCACATTCCTTTTGCAATGAAGGAAAAATAAGCAATTATTGATGAACTACACAACCGTAAAGCCAACGCCCACTTCTCGCATTACATTCTTGGCAAAAGGGACAAATAAGGAATATTGAAACCACACACCTGTAAAAAGCCAACGCCCACTTCGATCACCATTGGCAATGAAATAAAGAAGCTTACTATTGGTCAACCAAAGAAAAAAAGCCAACGCCCAGCTTTGATACGCCATTCCAATCAGGGACAAAGAAGCCGCTATTGGTAAAACACAAACTATCAAAGCCAGATCGCTGGTATTAATGAAGGTTCAAATAAGTGCTATTGGATCTAACCACACACCGTAAAGCCAACGCCCACTCATCACATTCTGGCAATGAAAGTGGACAAAGAAGCAATAGCTATTGATGAACCACACAATCAGAAAAGCTAACGCCCACTTCTGCGATCGCCGATCTTCGTGCAATAGCGGACAAAGAAACGACTATTGGACAAACCACACATCAGAAAAGCCAACGCCCACTGTGATCACCATTCTGCAATGAAAGGGACAATGAAACATCTATTGGTCAAACCGCAAACTATAAAAAGCCAACGCCCACTTCGTGATTCATTCTCGCAACGAATGAAAAAAAGAAGCGCTATTGATGACCACACAATCAGAAAGCCAACGGCCACTTTTGCATCATAATTTTCGCAATGAAAGGGACAAATAAGCGCCAATTATTGGATGAACTACACAATCGTAAAAGCTAACGCCCACTTCTCGTGATTGCAATTCTTGGCAATGAAAGGGACAAAGCGCTATTGGATGAACCACATCGTAAAAAGCCAACGCCCACTTCTCGCACGCATTCTTGGAAATAAAAGGTTCAAAGCCGCTATTGACTAACCACACACCGTAGCCAACGCCCACTTCGTGATCACCATTCTTGGCAATGAAAGGGACAAAGAAGCGCATTGGTCAAACCAAAATCAGAAAAAGCCAACGCCCGTCAGATCATCATCATTCTCGCAATGAAAGGGACAAAGAAGCTGGCTATTAGATGACCCACACATCAGTAAAGCCAACGCCCACTTCTCGATCACATTATTGGCAATGAAAGGGACAAAGAAGTGCTATTATCGGATGAACCACACATCAGAAAGCCAACGCCCACTTCGTGATCGCCATTCCTGGCAATGAAAGGTCAAAAAGCCGCTATTGGATGAACTACAATAATCGTAAAAAGCCAACGCCCACTTCGATTGCACATTCTTGGCAATGAAAGGGACAAATAAGTCGTGTTATTGATGAACTACACAATCAGAAAAAGCCAACGCCCACTTCTCGCATCGCCATTCGTGGCAATGAAAGGGACAAAGAATGCTATTGGACAACCACACACCGTGAAAGCTAACGCCCACTTCTCGTGATCACATTCTTCGCAATAAAAGGACAAAAAAGCCTATATTGATGAACCACACACCGTAAAGCCAACGCCCACTTCTGCATCACCATTCTTGCAATGAAAGGATAAAGAATGCTATTGACAACACACATCAGTAAAGCCAACGCCCACTTCTCAGACGCCATTCTTGGCAATGAAAGGGACAAGAAGGCCTATTGGTCAAACCGAAACTATAAAGCCAACGCCCACTTCGCAGATCATATTCTGGCAATGAATGTGGAAAAATAAGTGGCTATTGGATGACCACACACCGTAAAAGTGTCCAACGCCCACTTCGCATCACATTATTGGCAATGAAAGCGGGACAAATAAGCAATTATTGATGAACCACACATCGTAAAGCCAACGCCCACTTCGTGCACATTTTGGCAATGAAAGCGGTCAAAGAAGCATTATCGATGAACCACAATACTAGCCGAACCACTTCGATCGCCATTCTCGGCAATAAAAGGAAAAAGTCGCTATCGACTAACCACACATCGTAAAGCCAACGCCCATCAGATACCATTCTTGCAATGAAAGGGACAAAGAAGTTCGCTATCGACAAACCACACACCGTAGTGCCAACGCCCACTTCGATCACGCTTATTCTGGCAATGAAAGCGGACAAAGAAAGGCTATTGGTCAAACCACAAACTATAAAGCCAACGCCCACTTCGTGATCTTCATTCCGCAATGAAATGTGAAAATAAGTGGCTATTGGATGACCCACACAGAAAAGCCAATGTCCACTGTCGCATCACATTCTTGGCAATGAAGGGACAATAAGCAAGCTATTGGACGAACCACACAACCGTAAAAAGCCAACGCCCATCTCGCATCGCCATTCTTGGCAATGAAAGGGTCACAAAGTTATTGGATGAACCACATAATCGTAAAGCCAACGCCCACTTCAAATGCATTCAATTCTTGGCAATGAAAGGTAAAAAACGACTATTAGACAAACCACACAATCGTAAAAGCCAACGCCCACTTCGATGATCGCTTATTCTTGGCAATGAAAGGGACAAATGAAGCACTATTGGTCAAACCACACATCTAGTGCCAACGCCACTTCTCGATCACCATTCTTGGCAATGAAAGTGGAAAAAGAAGCGCTATGGATGACCCACACCGTAAAAAAGCCAACGCCCATTCTGCATCACCATTCTTGGCAATGAAAGGACAAAGAAAAGGGACTATTGGACTAACCACACATCGTGAAAAGCCAACGCCCACTTCGTGATGCCATTCTCGCAACGAAAGGGTCAAAAAAGCGCTATTAGATGAACCACACAATCAAAGCCAACGCCCACTTCGATCGCCATTCTTGCAATGAAAGGGACAAATTAAGCAATTATTGGATGAACCACACATCAGAAAGCCAACGCCCACTTCGTGACGCCATTCTTGGTATGGCTGAAAGGGACAAAGAAGCAATTATCGATGAACCACACATCAGTAAAAAGCCAACGCCCACTTCGTGATCGCATTCGCAATGAAAGGTCAAAGAAGTGGCTATTGGATGAACCACACACCGTAAAAGCCAACGCCCACTTCGTGATCACCATTCTTGGCAATAAAAGGTTCAAAATAAGCGCTATCGGACGAACCACACACACCGTAAAGCCAACGCCCACTTCGCATCGCATTGTCATTCTTGGCAATGAAAGGGACAAAGAAGTCTATTGATGAACCACATCGTAAAGCCAACGCCCACTTCGTGATCGCCATTCTTGGCAATGAAAGCGGACAAAGAAAGTTGCTATTGGACAAACCACACATCAGAAAGCTAACGCCCACTTCTCAGATCGCCATTTTGGCAATGAAAGGGACAAAGAAGCGCCTATTGGTCATACCGCGAAACTAAAAGCCAACGCCCCGCTTTTGATCATCATTTGGTAACGAACGTGAAAAAGAATTATGACCCACACATCAGTAAAGCCAACGCCCACTTCGTCGCATCATATTCTTGGCAACGAAAGGGACAAAAAAGCAGTTATTGGATGAACCACACACTATAAAAGCAACGGCCCACTTCGTGACAATTCTGGTAATGAAAGGGACAAATAAGTGGCTATCGATGAACCACACATCAGAAAAGCCAACGCCCACTTCGCATCACGCATTCTTGGCAATGAAAGGGACAAAAAAGTGCTATTGGACTAACCACACACCGTAAAGCCAACGCCCACTTCGTGATTTACCATTCTTGGCAATAAAGGGACAAAGAAAGCATTATTGGAAACCACACACCGTAGCTAACGCCGATGTTCTCGCATCATCGATTCTGTAACGGAAGGCAAGGTTATTAGATGACCCACACTAATAACGTGCCAACGCCCATCGTGATTACCATTATTGGCAAATGAAAGACAAAAAGCGACTATTGATGAACCACACAATCGTAAAAGCCAACGCCCACTTCGTGATCACATTTTGGCAATGAAAGGGACAAAGAAGCGCTATCGGATAAACTACACTATAAAAGCCAACGCCACTCGTGATCGCTATTCTGGCAATGAAGGTCAAAAAAGCTGGCTATTGGATGAACCCACATAATAATCGTAGGTGCCAACGCCCACTTCTCGCATCATATTCTTGGCAATGAAAGGGACAAATAAGTCGCTATTTGGATGAACCATACACCGTGAAAGCCAACGCCCACTTCGTGATCACATTCTGCAAATGAAAAGGACAAAGAAGCGCTATTGGTAACCACCATACCGTAGTGCCAACGCCCACTTCCGTGATCGCCATTCTTGGCAATGTATAAAAGCTAAAGCTATTAGATTGATCTACACATCAGAAAAGCCAACGCCCACTTTCGATCATTATTCCGCAACGAAAGGGACAAAAAAGCGGCTATTAGATGAACCCACACACTTTAAAAGCCAAAGTGCACTTTTGCATCATATTCTTGGTAATGAAAGGGACAAATAAGCATTATCGACGAAACCACACACCGTAAAGCCAACGCCCACTTCTAGTATTCCATTCTTGGCAATGAAAGGACAAAGAAGCAGTATTGATAAGTACACATCAGAAAGCCAACGGCCCACTCGATCATCATTCTGGCAATGAAAGTGACAAAGAAGCCGCTATTGGGATGACCACACACCGTGAAAAGCCAACGCCCACTTCGTGCATTACCATTCTTGGTAATGTAAGGGACAAATAAGTAATTATCGATTAACCACACATCAGAAAAGCCAACGGCCCACTTCGTGATCGCCATTCTTGGCAATGAAAGCGGACAAAGAAGCCGCTATTGGATGAACCATTAAACCGTAAAAAGCCAACGCCCACTTCTCAGATCGCTATTCCTCGCAATGAAAACGTGACAAAAAGCAGCGCTATTGGATAACCACACACCGTAAAGCCAACGCCCACTTCGCATCACATTCCTGGCAATGAAAGGGACAAATAAGTCGCTATTGATGAACCTACAATCCGTAAAGCCAACGCCCACTTCGTGATGCCGATTCTTGGCAATGAAGGGACAAAGAAAGCGGCTATTGGACAACCACACAGAAAAGCCAACGCCCACTGTGATTACCATTCTTGGCAATGAAAGCGGACAAAAAGGTTTATTATTGGACAAACCACACACCGTAAAGCTAACGCCCACTTCGTGATCGCCATTCTTGGCAATGAAAGGGACAAAGAAGCGCTTATTGGTCAAACCGCGAACTATAAAAAGCCAACGCCCGCCATTTCGGGCCTCCTGGCAACGAATGAAAATAAGTGGCTATTGATGACCCACACACCAAAAGCCAACGCCCACTTCGCATCACATTCTGGCAATGAAAGGGACAAATAAGCGCTATTGGATGAACCACACAATCGTAAAAGCCAACGCCCACTTCAGACGCCATTCTCGCAATGAAAGGACAAAGAAAGCCGCCTATTGGATCACCCACAATCGTAAAAGCCAACGCCCACTTCGTGATCACATTCTGGCAATGAAGGACAAATAAGCTGACTATTGGATTTAACCACACACCGTAAAGCCAACGCCCACTGCATCAGCCATTCTTGGCAATGAAATGGACAAAGAAGTCGCTATTGGACAAACCACACATCGTGAAAAAGCCAACGCCCACTTCATCGCTATTATTAGCAATGAAATGGATGAAGAAGCATCTATTGGTCAAACCAAGAAACTAAAAGCCAACGCCCACTTCTCGCATCATATTCTCGTGCAATGAAAGTGAAAAAGAAGGCCTATTGTCACTACCGCATAACAAAAAGCCAACGTCCACTTCGTGATCACATTCTTGGCACATGAAAGGACAATAAAGCGCTATGGACGAACTACACACGTGAAAAGCCAACGCCCACTCTCAGATCGCTTATTGGCAATGAAAGGACAAATAAGCAAATTATTGGATGAACCACACCATCAGAAAGCCAACGCCCACTTCGCATTGATTCTCGCAATGAGCGGTCAAAAAGTCGCTATTAGATGAACTACACATCGTGAAAGCCGATACGCCCGCACTTCCATCGCTATTCTTGGCAAAATGAAAGGTTCAAAGCTTACTTATTGGATAACCACACATCAGAAAAGCCAACGCCCACTTCTCGATCACCATTTCTAGGGTAAATGAGACTAAGCTATTGACTAACCACACATCAGAAAAGTGCCAACGCCCACTGCATCACCATTCGTGGCAATGAAAGGGACAAAGAAAGCGCTATTGACAAACCACACATTAAAGCCAACGCCCACTTTCGTGATCGCATTCGGGGCAATGAAAGTGGACAAATAAGTCGGCTATCGATGAAACCACACACTGTAAAAGCCAATGTCCACTTCTGCATCACCATTCTTGGCAATGAAAGGGACAAAAGCCGCTATTGGATGAACCACACATCAGAAAGCCAACGCCCACTTCTGACGCCATTATTGGCAATAAAAGGGACAAATAAGCAATTATCGACGAACCACACACTGTAAAAGCCAACGTCCACTTCTGGATCACCATTCTTGGCAATGAAAGGGACAAAGAAGCTATTGGATGAACCACACATCAGAAAGCCGATGTCCACTGCATCGATACATTATTCGCAACGAATGATAAGGTTATTGAACAAACCACACAATCAGAAAAGCCAACATCTACTGCATCACATTTTTCAATGAAAGGGACAAATAGCAACCTTTTGGATAACCACATCAGAAAAGCCAACGCCCACTTCGTGATTGCCATTCTTGGCAATGAAAGGGACAAATAGCTTCGCTATCGGATGAACCACACACCGTAAAGCCAACGCTCACTTCGCATCACCATTCTTGGCATTGAAAGTGGCAAAGAAACGACTATTGGACGAACCACATCAGAAAAGCTAACGCCCACTTCGTGACGCTTATTCTGGCAATGAAGTGACAAAGCATCTATTGGTCAAACCGCAAACTATAAAAGCCAACGCCCGCTTCAGATCGCATTCCCGCAATGAAGCGAAAAGAAGTGGCTATTAGATGAACTACACACTGTAAAAGCCAACGTCCACTTCGGCATCGTCATTCTTGGGAATAAAAGGGACAAATAAGCGCTTATCGATGAACCACACATCGTAAAGCCAACGCCCACTTACATTGTCATTCTTGGCAATAAAAGGTCAAAAAGCGCTACGATGAACTACACACCGTAAAGCCTAACGCTCCACTTCTCGCACGCTTATTCTCGCAATAAAAATGGACAAAGAAGCTATTGACGACCGCACACCTATAAAAGCCAACGCCCACTTCGTGATCACATTTTCCCGGCAATGAAAGGGAAAAGAAGCGCTATTGATTTGACAAACCACATTAATCGTAAAGCTAACGCCCACTTCGCATCACATTCTGCAATGAAAGTGACAAAGCAGCTATTGAACCACACACCTATAAAAGCCAACGCCCACTTCGCATCATCATTCCGCAATGAAATGTGACAAATAAGTCGGCTATCGATTAACCACACACCGTAAAGCCAACGCCCACTTCTCGGCCATTCTTGGCAATGAAATGTCAAAAAAGTCGTTATTGGATGAACCACACACTATAAAGCCAACGCCCACTTCTCGCACTTCTGGCAATGAAAGTCAAAAAGCGCCTATTGGATGAATCCACACACCGTAAAGCCAACGCCCACTTCGTGATCACCATTCTGGCAATGAAAGGGACAAAGAAGGCTATTGGACAACCACACAATAATCGTAAAGCCAACGCCCACTCAGATCGCATTATTCGCAATGAAAGTGGACAAAGAAGCATTGTCGACAAACCACACTATAAAGCCAACGCCCACTTCATCGCATTCTGGCAATGGCGGACAAAGAAGCGCTATTAGGATGAACCACATAATCGTAAAAGCCAACGCCCACTTCAGATCGCCATTCAGCAATGAAAGTGGACAAAGCGCTATTGGATGACCCACACAATCGTAAAGCCAACGCCCACTTCATCGCATCACATTCTGGCAATGAAAGGACAAATAAGTGGCTATTGATGAACCACAATAATCGTAAAGCCAACGCCCACTTCTCACCATTCTTGGCAATGAAAGTGGACAAATAAGCTATTGACAAACCACACACTGTAAAAGACAACGTCCACTTCTGCATCACCATTTTTGGCAATGAAAGGGACAAATAAGCTGCTATTGGATGAACCACACACTAAAGCCAACGCCCACTTCAGATCATCATTCTTTGGCAATGAATGACAAAGAACGTATCATTGATGACCACACATCGTAAAGCCAACGCCCACTTCTCGCATCACATTCTTGGCAAATGAAAGGGACAAAGAAAGCGTCTATTGGACAAACCACACTAAAAAGCCAACGCCCACTCGTGATCATTATTCTGGCAATGAAAGGGACAAAGTTGGGCTATTGATGACCCACACATCCGTAAAGCCAACGCCCACTTCGTGATCACATTCTGGCAATGAAAGGGAAAAATAAGCAATTATTGATAAACCACACCGTAGCTAACGCCCACTTCGCATCACATTCTTGGCAATGAAATGAAAATAAGCTATCGATGAACCACACATCAGTAAAAAGCCAACGCCCACTTTCGCATCGCTATTCTGCAATGAAAGTGTTCAAAAGCGCTATTCGATGAACCACACACTGTAAAAGCCAACGCCCACTTCTCGTGATCGCCATTCTTGGCAATGAAAGTGGACAAAAAAAGCTTATTAGACGAATCTACACATCAGAAAGCCAACGCCCACTTCTCGATCGCTTCTTGGCAATGAAATGACAAGAAGCGCTATTGGTCAAACCACACATCAGAAAAAGCCAACGCCCACTTCGCATCGCCATTCTTGGCAATGAAAGGGACAAGCAGTTATTGGTCAAACCGCAAACATCAAAGCCAACGCCCACTTCTCAGATCATCATTCTGGCAATGAAAGTGGACAAAGAAGGTTATCGGACGACTCACACACCGTAAAGCCAACGCCCACTTCGTGATCGCCATTCTCGCAATGAAAGTTCAAAAAAGCTTATGATGAACCACACATCAGAAAGCTAACGCCCACTTCGATCACCATTCTTTGGCAATGAAAGGGACAAAGAAGCAACTATTGACGAAACCACACACTGTGAAAGTGCCAACGCCCACTTCTCGTGATCACCATTCTTGGCAAATGAAAGGGACAAGAAAGCAGACTATCGACAAACCACACACCGTAAAGCCAACGCCCACTTCCAGACGCCATTCTTGGCAATGAAAGGGATAAAGAAGCGCCTATTGGTCAAACCACACATCAGAAAAGCCAACGCCCACTTCTCGCATCACATTCCCGGCAATAAAAGGGACAAATAAGGGCAATTATT
Source organism: Anisodus acutangulus (assembly GCA_029783415.1). Classification (NCBI taxonomy): domain Eukaryota; kingdom Viridiplantae; phylum Streptophyta; class Magnoliopsida; order Solanales; family Solanaceae; genus Anisodus; species Anisodus acutangulus. The sequence goes on from CM056495.1 coordinate 26,383,793, forward strand.
GGATGAACCACACATCAGAAAGCCAACGCCCACTTCGCATCACTATTCTGGCAATGAAAGGGACAAATAAGCGCTATTGGATGAACCACACACCGTAGTGCCAACGCTCCACTTCACGCCATTTTGGCAATGAAAGTGGTCAAAGAAGGTGCTATCGATGAACCACACCGTAGTGTGCCAACGCCCACTTCAGCATCGCCATTCTGGCAATAAAAGGGTTCAAAAAAGCTTATTGACTAACCACACATCAGAAAAGCTAACGCCCACTTCTCGTGATCACCATCTTGGAAACGTAGTGGACAAAGAAGCCGCTATCGTCAAACCACACAAAAGCTAACGATACCGCATCATCGATTCTTGGCAATGTAAGGGACAAAGAAATGACTATTGGACAAACCAAACACTGATAAAGCCAACGTCCACTTCAGACGCCATTCTTGGGCAATGAAATGGACAAAGAAGTGCTTATTATTGACAAACCACATCAGAAAGCCAACGCCCACTTCGCATCACATTTTGGCAATGAAAGGGACAAAAAGCAATTGGATCAAACCGCAAACTATAAAAGCCAACGCCCACTCGTGATTCTTATTTCGGGCAATGAAAGGGACAAATAAGTGGCTATTGACGACACACATCGAAAGCCAACGCCCACTTCGTGATCACATTCTTGGCAAATGAAAGGACAAATAAGGCTATTGATGAACCACACATCAGAAAAGCCAACGCCCACTTGCATCACCATTCTTGGTAATGAAAGGAAAAAAGCGCTTATTGGACAAACCACATACTATAAAGCCAACGCCCACTAATGCATTCGCCATTCTTGGCAATGAAAGGGACAAAAAAGTCGCTATTGGATGACTACACACAAAAGCCAACGCCCACTTCGCATCACCATTCTTTGGCAATGAAAAGGGACAAATAAGCCAGTTATCGAGACAAACCACACACTCGGAAAAGCCAACGCCCACTTCAGACGCCTATTCTGGCAATGAAAGGGACAAAGAAGCGTCTATTGGTCAAACCGCAAACTATAAAAAAGCCAACGCCCAGCTTTCATCATCATTCTTGGCAATGAATGTGAAAAGAAGTGGCTATTGGATGAACACACAGTAAAGCCAACGCCCACTTCGTGATCACATTCTGCAATGAAAGGACAAATAAGCGCTATTGATGAACCACACACCGTAAAGCTAACGTCCCACTTATCGCCATTGTAGGCAATGAAAGTGACAAAGAGCGCTATTGGATGAACTACATAATAATCAGAAATAACGCCCACTTCGTGATCGCCATTCTTGGCAATGAAAGGGACAAAGAAGCGCTATCGACAAACCACACATCAGAAAAGCCAACGCCCACTCGTGATTATTCTTGGCAATGAAAGGGACAAAGAAGCAATTATTGATACCGCAATCGTAAAAGCCAACGCCCACTTCGCATCGCCATTCTGGCAATGAAAGGGTGACAAAGCAAGCGCCTATTAGATGACCGCAATTAAAAATCGTGAAGCCAACGCTCGCATCGCTATTCTCGGCAATAATGAAAGGACAAATAAAAGTGGCTATTAGATGACCACACACGTAGTAAAGCTAACGCCCACTTCGCACATTCTTTGGCAATGAAAGAGACAAATAAGCGCTATTGGATGAACTAAACCACATCGTAAAAGCCAACGTCCACTTCTGCACGCCATTCTTGGCAATAGCGGTCAAAAGTCGCTATTGGATGAACCACACCGTAAAAGCCAACGCCCACTCGCGATCACTTCATTCTTTGCAATGAAAGGGACAAATAAGCGACTATCGATAACCAATAATCGTAAACCCAACGCCCACTTCGCATCATTCTTGGCAATGAAAGGGACAAAGAAACGTCTATTGGTCAAACTGGAAACTATAAAAGCCAACGCCCAGCTTCGCAGATCAATTCCCGGCAATGAATGTGAAAAAGAAAGTGGCTATTGACTGACTCACACAATCGTAAAAGCCAACGCCCACTTCGCATCACCATTCTTGGCAATGAAAGGGACAAAGGCGCTATCGTCAAACCACACTTTAAAAGCCAACGTCCACGCTCGCATGCATTGTCATTCTTGGTACAATGAAGGGTGAAAAAGCGCTATCGGATGAACCACACATCGTAAAAGCCAACGCTCCACTTCATCGCACGCCATTCTTGGCAATGAAAGGGACAAATAAGCAGCTTATTGATGAACCACACACGTAGAAGCCAACGCCCACTTCGTGACGCCATTCATGGCAATGAAAGGGACAAAGAAGCGTTTATTAGTCAAACCGCACATCTAAAAGCCAACGCCACTTTTGATCGCCATTCTCGCAATGAATGTGAAAAAGAACATTATTGATGAACCACACACTGTAAATGCCAACGTCCACTTCTGGATCATCATTCTTGGCAATGAAAAGGACAAAGAAGCAGTAGTTGGAGGAACCACACATCGTAAAGCTAACGCCCAACTTCACCGACGCCTATTCTCGCAATGAGGGACAAAGAAAGCGCCTACTTGCCATTAATGAACCAAGAACTATAAAGCCAACGCCAATGTCCACTCGATCACCATTCTGGCAATGAAAGTGGACAAAGAAGCTATTGGATGAACCACACATCAGAAAGCTAACGCCCACTGCATCACCGATCTCGCAATGGGGACAAATAAGCGCTATTGGACGAACCACACAATCGTAAAGCCAACGCCCACTTGCGATTACCATTATTGGCAATGAAAGGACAAAGAAGCGCTATTGGATGACAAACCACACAATCGTGAAAAGCCAACGCCCACTTCGCAGACGCCATTCTCGGGCAATGAAAGAGACAAAAAAGCCTGCTATTGGTCAAACCACAACTATCAAAGCCAACGCCCATTTCGTGCATCACCATTCTTGGCAATGAAAGTGACAAAGAAGTGGCTATTGACGACACACGATCCACACGAGGACAAAGAACGCTCATAATCGTAAAAGACGCCACTTATCGCATTCGAATGAAAACAAGAAGCCGTCTATTGGTCAAACCGCGAACTAAAAGCCAACGCCCACTTCGCATCACATTCCTGCAACAATGACAAAGAAGTGGCTATTGGATGACCACACACTGTAAAGCCAACGTCCACTTCTGCATCACATTCTTGGCAATGAAAGGGACAAATAAGCAATTTTTGGATGAACCACACACTATAACAGCCAACGTCCACTTCTGCATCGCTATTCTTGGCAATGAAAGGGACAAAGAAGCGACTATTGGATGAACCACACACTGTAAAAGCCAACGTCCACTTCTGCATCGCCATTCTTTGCAATGAAATGGACAAAGAAAAACTATTGGATTAACCATACACTGTAAAGCCAACGTCCAGTTCTGCATCGTCATTCTTGGCAATGAATGGGACAAAGAAGCGACTACTGGACAAACGACACACTGTAAAAGCCAACGTCCACTTCAGCATCGCCATTATTGGCAATGAAAGGGACGAAGAAGCGTCTATTGGTCAAACCGCAAACTATAAAAGCCAACGTCCACTTTTGCATCGTCATTCTTGGCAATAAATGGGACAAAGAAGTGGCTATTGGATGACCCACACACTGTAAAAGCCAACGTCCACTTCTGCATCGCCATTCTTGGCAATAAAAGGGACAAAGAAGCTGTTGTTGGACGAACCACACACTGTAAAAGCCAACTTCCACTTCTGTATCTCCATTATTGGCAATGAAAGGGATGAAGAAGCGTATATTGGTCAAACCGCAAACTATAAAAGCAACAGTCCACTTCTACATCGTCATTCTTAAAAATGAATGTGACAAAGAAGCGCTATCGATGAACAACACACCGTAAAGCCAACGCCCACTTCATCGCCATTCTTGGAAATGAAAGGGACAAATAAGCTGCTATTGGATGAATCACACACTATAAAAGATAACATCCACTTCTGCATCGCCATTTGGTAATGAATGGAAAAAAATACAGCTATTGGACAAACCACATACTGTAAAAGCCAACGTCCACTTCTACATTGCCATTCTTGGCAATGAAAGGGTCAAAGAAGCAGCTATTGGATGAACCACACACTGTAAAAGCCAACGTCCACTTCTGCATCGCCATTCTTGGCAATAAAAGGGACAAAGAAGCGGCTATTGGACAAACCATACACTGTTAAAGCCAATGTCATCTTCTACATCGCTATTCTTGGCAATGAAAGCGATAAAGAAGTTGCTATTGGACGAACCACACACTGTAAAAGCCAACTTCAGCTTATGCATCGCCATAATTGGCAATGAAAGGGATGAAGAAGTGTCTAATGGTCAAACCGCAAACTATAAAAGCCAACATCCACTTCTGCATTGTCATTCTTGGCAATGAATGGGACAAAGAAGCGGCAATTGGGTGAACAAACACTGTAAAAGCCAACGTCCACTTCTGCATCGCCATTCTTATCATTGAAAGGGACAAAGAAGTGGCTATTGGAAAAACCACACACTGTAAAAGCCAACGTCCACTTCTGCATCCCCATTCTTGGCAATGAAAGGGACAAAGAAGTGGCTATTGGACAAACCACACACTGTAAAAGCCAATGTCCACTTCTGCATCGCAATTCTTTGCAATGAATGGGACAAACAAGTGGCTATTGGATGACGCACACACTGTAAAAGCCAACGTCCAGTTCTGCATCACCGTTCATGGTAATGAAACGGAAAAAGAAGCGGCTATTGGACAAACCACATACTGTAAAAGCCAACGTCCACTTCTGCATTTTAATTTTTGGCAATGAAAGGAACAAAGAAGCGGCGATTGGATTAACCATACACTGTAAAAGCGAACTTCCACTTATTCATCGCCATTTTTGGCAATGAAAGGGACAAAGAAGCGACTATTGGACAAACCATACACTGTTAAAGCCAACGTCAACTTCTGCATCGCCATTCTTTGCAATGAAAGCGACAAAGAAGCTGCTATTGGATGAACCACACACTGTAAAAGCAAACATCTACTTCTGCATCGTCGTTCTTGGAAATGAAAGAGATAAAGAAGCGGTTATTGGATGAACCACACACTGTAAAAGCCAACGTCCACTTCTGCATCGTCATTCTTTGCAATGAAAGGGACAAAGAAATGGCTATTGGACAAACCATACACTGTTAAAGCCAACGTCAACTTCTGCATCGCCATTCTTGGTAATGAAAGCGACAAAGAAGCTGCTATTGGATGAACCACACACTGTAAAAGCCAACATATACTTCTGCATCGCCGTCTTGGCAATGAAAGGGACAAAGAAGTGGCTATTGGACAAACCATACACTGTTAAAGACAACGTCCACTTCTGCATCGCCATTTTTTGCAATGAATGGAACAAACAAGCGGCTATTGGACGAACCACACAATATAAAAGCCAACATCCACTTCTGCATCGCCGTTCTTGGTAATGATACGGAAAAAGAAGCGGTTATTGGATAAACAACATACTGTAAAAGCCAACGTCCACTTCAGCATTGCCATTCTTGGTATTGAAAGGGTCAAAGAAGCGGCTATTGGATGAACCACACACTGTAAAAGCCAACGTCCACTTCTGCATCGCCATTCTTGGCAATGAAAGGGAAAAAAAGCGGCTATTAGACAAACCACATACTGTAAAAGCCAACGTCCACTTCTACATTGTCATTCTTGGCAATGAAAGGGTCAAACAAGCGGCTATTGGATGAACCACACACTGAAAAAGCCAACGTCCACTTATGCATCGTCATTCTTGGCAATGAAAGGGACAAAGAAGCGTCTATTGGACAAACCATACACTGTTAAAGCCAACGTCAACTTCTGCATCGCCATTCTTGGCAATGAAAGCGACAAAGAAGCTGCTATTGGATGAACCACACACTGTAAAAGCCAACATCTACTTCTGCATCGTCGTTCTTGGAAATGAAAGTGACAAAGAAGCGGTTATTGGATGAACCACACATTGTAAAAGCCAACATCCACTTCTGCATCGTCATTCTTGGCAATGAATGGGACAAAGAAGCGACTATCGGATTAACCACACACTATAAAAGCCAACTTCCACTTCTGCATCGCCATTCTTGGCAATGAAAGGGACAAAGAAGCTGCTATTGGAAAAAACCACACACTGTAAAAGCCAACGTCCACTTCTGCATCGACATTCTTGGCAATGAAAGGGACAAAGAAGCGTCTATTGGACAAACCACACACTGTAAAAGCCAACTTCCACTTCTGCATCGCCATTATTGTCAATGAAAGTGACGAAGAGGCGTCTATTGGTCAAACCGCAAACTATAAAAGGCAACGTCCACTTCTGCATCATCATTCTTGACAATGAATGGGACAAACAAGTGGCTATTGGATGACCCACACACTGTAAAAGCCAACATCCACTTCTGCATCGCCATTCTTGGCAATGAAATGGACAAACAAGCGGCTATTGGATGAACCACACACTATAAAAGCCAACGTGCACTTCTACATCGCCGTTCTTGGTAATAAAATGGAAAAAAATACAGCTATTGGACAAACCACATACTGTAAAAGCCAACGTCCACTTCTACATTGCCATTCTTGGCAATGAAAGGGTCAAAGAAGCAGCTATTGGATGAACCACACACTGTAAAAGCCAACGTCCACTTCTGCATCGTCATTCTTGACAATGAAAGGGACAAAGAAGGGGCTATTGGACAAACCATACAATGTTAAAGCCAACGTCAACTTCTGCATCGCCATTCTTGGCAATGAAAGCGACAAAGAAGCTGCTATTGGATGAACCACACACTGTAAAAGCCAACTTCAGCTTATGCATCATCATAATTGGCAATGAAAGGGATGAAGAAGCGTCTATTGGTCAAACCGCAAACTATAAAAGCCAACGTCCACTTCTGCATTGTCATTCTTGGCAATGAATGGGACAAAGAAGCGGCAATTGGATGAACAAACACTGTAAAAGCCAACGTCCACTTCTGCATCGCCATTCTTATCATTGAAAGGGACAAATAAGCGGCTATTGGACAAACCACACACTGTAAAAGCCAACGTCCACTTCTGCATCGCCATTCATGGCAATAAAAGGGACAAAGAAGCGTCTATTGGACAATCCACACACTGTAAAAGCGATTTTCCACATCTGCATCGCCATTCTTGGCAATGAATGGGACAAACAAGTGGCTATTGGATGACCCACCCACTGTAAAAGCCAACGTTCATGTCTGCATTGCCATTCTTGGCAATGAAAGGGACAAAGAAACGACTATTGGATGAACCACATAACGTAAAAGCCAACTTCCACTTCTGCATCGCCATTCTTGGAAACGAAGGGGACAAAGAAGCGGATATTGGACAAATCACACACTGTAAAATCCAACGTCCACTTCTGCATCGCCATTCTTGGCAATGAAAGGGACAAAGAAGTGGCTATTGGACAAACCACACACTGTAAAAGCCAATGTCCACTTCTGCATCGCAATTCTTTGCAATTAAGGGGACAAACAAGCGGCTATTGGACGAACCACACACTATAAAAGGCAACGTCCAGTTCTGCATCGCCGTTCTTGGTAATGAAACGGAAAAAGAAGCGGCTATTGGACAAACCACATACTGTAAAAGCCAACGTCCACTTCTGCATTTCAATTTTTGGCAATGAAAGGGTCAAAGAAGCGGCGATTGGATGAACCATACACTGTAAAAGCCAACTTCCACTTATTCATCGCCATTTTTGGCAATGAAAGGGACAAAGAAGCGACTATTGGACAAACCATACACTGTTAAAGCCAACGTCAACTTCTGCATCGCCATTCTTTGCAATGAAAGCGACAAAGAAGCTGCTATTGGATGAACCACACATCAGTAAAGCAAACGCCCACTTCGTGATCGTTCTTGGAAATGAAAGAGACAAAGAAGCGGTTATTGGATGAACCACACACTGTAAAAGCCAACGTCCACTTCTGCATCGTCATTCTTTGCAATGAAAGGGACAAAGAAGCGGATATTGAACAAACCATACACTGTTAAAGCAACGTCAACTTCTGCATCACCATTCTTGGCATTGAAAGCGACAAAGAAGCTGTTATTGGATGAACCACACACTGTAACAGCCAACATCTACTTCTGGATCGCCGTTCTTAGCAATGAAAGGGACAAAGAAGTGGCTATTGGACAAATCATACACTGTTAAAGGCAACGTCCACTTCTGCATCGCTATTCTTTGCAATGAATGGGATAAACAATCGGCTATTGGACGAACCACACACTATAAAAGCCAACGTCCACTTCTGCATCGCCATTCTTGGTAATGAAACGGCAAAAGAAGTGGCTATTGGACAAACTACATACTGTAAAAGCCAACGTCCACTTCTGCATTGCCATTTTTGGCAATGAATGGGTCAAAGAAACGGCTATTGGATGAACCATACACTGTTAAAGCCAACTTCCACTTCTGCATCGCCATTCTTGGTTATGAAATGGAAAAAGAAGGGCTATTAGACAAACCACATACTGTAAAAGCCAACGTCCACTTCTACATTGTCATTCTTGGCAATGAAAGGGTCAAACAAGCGGCTATTGGATGAACCACACACTGAAAAAGCCAACGTCCACTTATGCATCGTCATTCTTGGCAATGAAAGGGACAAAGAAGCGTCTATTGGACAAACCACATCAAAAAGCCAACGTCAACTTCTGCATCGCCATTCTTGGCAATAAAAATGACAAAGAAGCTGCTATTGGATGAACCACACACTGTAAAAGCCAACATCTACTTCTGCATCGTCGTTCTTGGAAATGAAAGTGACAAAGAAGCGGTTATTGGATGAACCACACTTTGTAAAAGCCAACTTCCACTTCTGCATCGCCATTCTTGGCAACGAAAGGGACAAAGAAGCGGTTATTGGACAAACCATACAATGTTCAAGCCAACGTCCACTTCTGCATCGCCATTCTTGGTAATGAAATGGACAAAAAAATTGCTGTTGGATGAACCACACACTGTAAAAGCCAACTTCCACTTCTGCATCGCCATTATTGGAAATGAAAGGGATGAAGAAGTGCCTATTTGTTAAATCACAAACTATAAAAGCCAACGTCCACTTCTGCATCGTTATTCTTGGCAATGAATGTGACAAAGATGCGGCTATTGGATTAACCACACACAATAAAAACCAGCATCAACTTCTGTATTGCCAATCTTGGCATTGAAAGGGACAAAGAAACGGCTATTGGATGAATCAAACACTGTAAAAGCCAACGTCCACTTTTGCATCGCCATTTTTGGAAATGAAAGGGACTAAGAAGTGTCTATTGGATGAACCACACACTGAAAAATCCGACGTCCACTTCTACATCGCAATTCTTGGAAATAAAAGGGACAAACGAGCGGCTATCGACTATTGGAACCACACATCAGAAAGCCAACGTGCACTTCTGCATCGCATTATTGGCAATGAAAGGGACAAAAAAGCGATTATTGGACGAACCACACATTATAAAAGCCTATATCCACTTCTGCATCACCGTTCATGGTAATGAAACGGAAAAAGAAGCGGCTATTGGATAAACAACATACTGTAAAAGCCAACGTTCACTTCTGCATTCCCATTCATGGAAATGAAAGGGTCAAAGAATCGGCTATAGGATGAACCACACACTGTAAAAGCCAAATTCCACTTCTGCATCGCATTCTTCGTAATGAAAGGGACAAAGAAGCGGTTGTTGGACGAACCACATACTTTAACAGCCAACGTCCACTTCTGCATCGCCATTCTTGGCAATGAAAGGGACAAAGAAGCGGCTATTGGATGAACCACACACTGTAAAAGCCAACGTCCACTTCTGCATCGCCATTCTTGGCAATGAAAGGGACAAATAAGCAGTTATTGGACGAACCACACACTGTAAAAGCCAACGTCCACTTCTGCATTGCAATTCTAGGCAATGAAAGGGTCAAAGAAGCGGCTATTGGATGAACCACACACTGTAAAAGCTAACGTCCACTTCTGCATTGTCATTCTTGGCAATGAAAGGGACAAAGAAGCTGCTATTGGATGAACCACACACTATAAAAGCCAATATCTACTTCTGCATCGCCATTCTTGGCTTTGAAAAGGACAAAGAAGTGGCTATTGGATGAACCACACACTGTAACAGCCAACGTCCACTTCTGCATCGCTATTCTTGGCAATGAAAGGGACAAAGAAGCGACTATTGGATGAACCACACACTGTAAAAGCCAACGTCCACTTTTGCAACGCCATTCTTGGCAATGAAATGGACAAACAAGCGGCTATTGGATGAACCACACACTATAAAAGCCAACGTCCACTTCTGCATCGTCATTCAGGGCAATGAAAGGGACAAAGAAGTGGCTATTGGACAAACCATACACTGTTAAAGCCAACGTCCACTTCTGCATCGCCATTCTTTGCAATGAATGGGACAAACAAGCAGCTATTGGATGAACCACACACTGTAAAAGCCAACGTCCATATCTGCATCGTCATTCTTGGCAATAAAAGGGACAAAGAAACGGTTATTGGAGAAAACCATACACTGTTAAATTCAACGTCAACTTCCGCATCGCCATTCTTGGCAATGAAAGCGACAAAGAAGTTGCTATTGGATGAACTACACACTGTAAGAGCAAACATCTACTTATGCATCGCCGTTCTAGGCAATAAAGGTGACAAAGAAGTGGTTATTGGACAAACCATACACTATTAAAGCCAACGTCCACTTCTAAATTGCCATTCTTTGCAATGAATGAGACAAACAAGCGTCTATTGGATGAACCACACACTGTAAAAGCCAACGTCCACTTCTGCATCACCATTCTTGGCAATGAAAGGGACAAATAAGCTGCTATTGGATGAACCACACACTGTAAAAGCCAACGTCCACTTCTGCATCACCATTCTTTACAATGAAAGGGACAAAGAAGCGTCTATTGGAGAAACCACACACCGTAAAAGCCAACGTCCACTTTCGTGATCACATTATCGCAATGAAAGGGACAAAGAAGCGCTATTGGACAAACCACACATCAGAAAGCCAACGCCCACTTCGTGATCACATTATCTGGCAATGAAAGGGACAAAGAAGCTATTGGATGAACCACACATCGTGAAAAGCCAACGCCCACTTCGTGATCACATTCTTGGCAATGAAAGGGACAAAGAAGCGCTATTGGATGAACCACACATCGTAAAGCCAACGCCCACTTCGTGATCACCATTCTTGGCAATGAAAGGGACAAAGAAGCTATTGACGAACCACATCGTAAAGCCAACGCCCACTTCGTGATCACCATTCTTGGCAATGAAAGGGACAAAGAAGCGCTATTGATGACAAACCACATCAGAAAGCTAACGCCCACTTCGCATCACCATTCTTGGCAATGAAAGGGACAAATAAGCTATTGATGAACTACACATCAGAAAAGCCAACGCCCACTTCTCATCGCCATTCTGGCAATAAAGGGAAAGAAGCGCTATTGGATGAACCACACACTATAAAGCCAACGCCCACATCGCCATTGAATGAATGGGACAAAGAAGTGGCTATTGGATGACCCACACACTGTAAAAGCCAACGTCCAATTCTGCATCACATTCTTGGCAATGAAAGGGACAAAGAAGTAGTTGTTCGACGAAACATACAATCAGAAAAGCCAACGCCCACTTCGCATCATTTCTTGAATGAAAGGGTCAAAAAGAAGCGCTATTGGATGAACCACACATCAGAAAAGCCAACGCCCACTTCTTCGCCATTCTTGGCAATGAAAGGGACAAAGAAGCGCTTATTGGTCAAACCACACACTCGTAAAGCCAACGCCCACTGCATCACCATTCTTGGCAATGAAAGGGACAAAGAAGCGCTATTGGATGAACCACACTAAAAAGCCAACGCCCACTTCAGATCCATTGGCAATGACAAAGAAACGCTATTGGACAAACCACACACAAAGGCCAACGCCCACTTCGCATCACCATTATTGGCAATGAAAGGGACAAAGAAGTGGCTATTGGATGATCCACACACCGTAAAGCCAACGCCCACTTCTCGCATTCATTCTTGGCAATGAAAGGGACAAAGAAGCGCTATTGGATGAACCACACATCGAAAAGCCAACGCCCACTCGTGATCGCATTTCTGGCAATGAAAGGTTCAAAGAAGTTATTGATGACAAACCACACATCAATCAAAGCCAACGCCCACTTCCGCATCACATTCTTGGCAATGAAAGGGACAAATAAGCAGTTATTGGATGAACCACACATCAGAAAGCTAACGCCCACTTCGCATTGCAATTCTGGCAATGAAAGGGTCAAAGAAGCGCTATTGGATGAACCACACATCGAAAGCCGATGTCCACTTCGTGACGCCATTCTTGGCAATGAAAGGTTCAAAAAGCGCTATTGGACAAACCACACACCGTAAAAGCCAACGCCCACTTCTCGCATCACCATTCTTGGCAATGAAAGGACAAAGAAGCGCTATTGGATGAACCACACACCGTAAAGCTAACGCCCACTTCTCGCATCACATTATTGGCAATGAAAGGGACAAAGAAATTATTGGACAACCACATCAGAAAAGCCAACGCCCACTTCGCATTGCATTATTGGCAATGAAAGGGACAAAGAAGCTTACTATTGAACCACACATCGTAAAGCCAACGCCCACTTCTCATCGCCATTCTTGGCAATGAAAGGTTCAAAGAAGCCGCCTATTGGTCAACTAGACACTGTAAAAGCCAACGTCCACTTCGGCATCGCCATTCTTGGGAATGAAAGGGACAAAGAAGTTGTTGTTGGATGATCCACTCACTGGAAAAGCCTACTTTCACTTCTGCATCCCCATTATTGGCAATGAAAGGGACAAATAAGCTGCTATTGGATGAACCACACACTGTAAAAGCCAACGTTCACTTCTGCATTGCAATTCTTGACAATGAAAGAGGCAAAGAAGCGGCTATTGGATGAGCCACACATCGTAAAGCCAACGCCCACTTCTCGTGATCGCCATTCTTGGCAATGAAAGGGACAAAAAGCGCTATTGGACAAACCACACACCGTAAAGCCAACGCCCACTTCGTGCATCACCATTCTTGGCAATGAAAGGGAACAAAGAAGCTATTGATGAACCACACACTATAAAAGCCAACGTCCACTTCTGCATCACCAATCTTGGCAATGAAAGAGACAAACAAGCGGCTATTGGACGAACCACACACTGTAAAAGCCAACGTCCACTTCTGCATCGCCGTTCTTGGTAATGAAACGGAAAAAGAAGCTGCTATTGGACAAACCACATACTGTAAAAGCCAACGTCCACTTCTGCATCGCCATTCTTGACAATGAAAGGGACAAAGAAGCGTCTATTGGTCAAACCGCAAACTATAAAAGCCAACATCCAGTTCTGAATCGTCATTTCTGGCAATGAATGTGAAAAAGTAGTGGCTATTGGATGACCCACACACTGTAAAAGCCAACGTCCACTTCTGCATCACATTCTTGGCAATGAAAGGGACAAATAAGCAGTTATTGGATGAACCACACACTGTAAAAGCCAACGTCCACTTCTGCATTGCAATTCTTGGCAATGAAAGGGTCAAAGAAGCGGCTATTGGATGAACCACACACTGTAAAAGCCGATGTCCACTTCTGCATCGCCATTCTTGGCAATAAAAAGGTTCAAAAAAGCTGCTATTGGACGAACCACACACTGTAAAAGCCAACGTCCACTTCTGCATCACCATTCTTGGCAATGAAAGGGACAAAGAAGCGACTATTGGACAAACCACACACTGTAAAAGCCAACGTCCACTTCTGCATTGCAATTCTTGGCAATGAAAGGGTCAAAGAAGCGGCTATTGGATGAACCACACACTATAAAAGCCAACGTCCACTTCTGCATCACCATTATTGGCAATGAAAGGGACAAAGAAGCGCTATTGGTCAAACCACACCTATAAAAGCCAACGCCCACTTCGTGATCGCCATTCTTGGCAATGAAAGGGACAAAGAAGCGCTATTGGTCAAACCCACACATAAAGCCAACGCCCACTTCGTGATCACATTCTGGCAATGAAAGGGAAAAAGCAATCTATTGGATGAACCACACAATCGTAAAGCCAACGCCCACTTCGTGATCGCATTCTGGCAATGAAAGGGACAAAAAGCTTATTGGATGAACTACACATCAGAAAAGCCAACGCCCACTTCGATCGCATTCTTGGCAATGAAAGTGTCAAAGAAGCAGCTATTGGATTAACCACACATTGTAAAAGCCAACGTCCACTTCTGCATCACCATTCTTGGCAATGAAAGGGACAAAGAAGTGGTTATTGGACAAACCATACACTGTTAAAGCCAACGTCCACTTCTCCATCGCCATTCTTTGCAATGAATGGGAAAAACAAGCGGCTATTGGACGAACCACACACTATAAAAGCCAACGTCCACTTCTGCATCACCGAGCTTGGCAATGAAAGGGATAAAGAAGTGACTATTGGACAAACCACACACTGTAACAGCCAACGTCCACTTCTGCATCGCTATTCTTGGCAATGAAAGGGACAAAGAAGCGACTATTGGATGAACCACACACTGTAAAAGCCAACGTCCACTTCTGCATCACATTCTTGGTAATGAAAGGGACAAAGAAGCGGTTATTGGACGAACCACACACTATAACAGCCAACGTCCACTTCTGCATCGCTATTCTTGGCAATGAAAGGGACAAAGAAGCGACTATTGGATGAACCACACACTGTAAAAGCCAACGTCCACTTCTGCATCGCCATTCTTTGCAATGAAATGGACAAAGAAAAACTATTGGATGAACCACACATTGTAAAAGCCAACGTCCACTTCTGCATTGCAATTCTTGGCAATGAAAGGGTCAAAGAAGTTATTGATGAACCACACACCGAAAGCAACGCCATACCGCACACACACCGTAAAGCCAACGCCCACTTCGCATCACCGTTCTTGGTACTGAAAGGGTCAAAGAAGCGGCTATTGGATGAACCACACACTGTAAAAGCTAACGTACACTTCTGCATCACCGATCTTGGCAATGTAAGGGATAAAGAAATGACTATTGGACAAACCACACACTGTAAAAGCCAACGTCCACTTCTGCATCGCCATTCTTGGCAATGAAAGAGACAAAGAAGCGTCTATTGGTCATACCGCAAACTATAAAAGCCAACATCCAGTTCTGAATCGTCATTCCTGGGAATGAATGTGAAAAAGAAGTGGCTATTGGATGACCCACACACTATAAAAGACAACGTCCACTTCTGCATCACATTTTTAGCAATAAAAGGGACAAATAAGCAGTTATTGGATGAACCACACACTGTAAAAGCCAACGTCCACTTCTGTATTGCAATTCTAAGCAATGAAAGGGTCAAAGAAGCGGCTATTGGATGAACCACACACCGTGTGTCCACTTCGTGATCGCCATTCTCGCAATAAAAGGTTCAAAAGCTATTGACGAACCACACATCAGTAAAGCCAACGCCCACTTCGCATCACCATTCTTGGCAATGAAAGGACAAAGAAGCGCTATTGGATGAACCACACATCAGAAAGCCAACGTCCACTTCTGCATCACCGTTCTTGGAAATGAAAGGGACAAATAAGTGTCTATTGGACAAACCACACGCTGTAAAAGACAACGTCCACTTCTGCATCTCCATTCTTGGCAATGACAGGGACAAAAAAACATCGATTGGACAAACCGCAAACTATAAAAGCCAACGTCCAGTTCTGCATCGTCATTCTGGCAATGAATGTGATAAAGAAGTGGCTATTGGATGACCCACACACTGTAAAATCCAACGTACACTTCCGCATCACATTCTTGGCAATGAAAGGGACAAAGAAATAATTATTGGACGAACCACACACTGTAAAAGCCAACGTCCACTTCTGCATTGTCACTCTTGGCAATAAAAGGTCAAAGAAGCGGCTATCGGATGAACCACACACTGTAAAAGCCGATGTCCACTTCTGCATCGCCATTCTTGGCAATAAAAAGGTTCAAAAAAGCTGCTATTGGACGAACCACACACTGTAAAAGCCAACGTCCACTTCTACATCACCATTCTTGGCAATGAAAGGAACAAAGAAGCAGTTGTTGGATGAACCACACACTGTAAAAGCTAACGTCCACTTCTGCATCACCGATCTTGGCAATGAAAGGGACAAAGAAACGACTATTGGACAAACCACACACTGTAAAAGCCAACGTCCACTTCTGCATTACCATTATTGGAAATGAAAGGGACAAAGAAGCGACTATTGGACAAACCACACACTGTAAAAGCCAACGTCCACTTCTGCATCGCCATTCTTGGCAATGAAAGAGACAAAGAAGCGTCTATTGGTCAAACCGGAAACTATAAAAGCCAACGTCCAGTTCTGCATCATCATTCCTGTCAATGAATATGAAAAAGAAGTGGCTATTAGATGACCCACACACTGTAAAAGCCAACGTCCACTTCTGCATCACATTATTGGCAATGAAAGGGACAAATAAGCAATTATTGGATGAACCACACACTGTAAAAGCCAACGTCCACTTCTGCATTGCAATTCTTGGCAATGAAAGGGTCAAAGATGCGGTTATTGGATGAACCACACACTGTAAAAGCCGATGTCCACTTCTGCATCGCCATTCTTGGCAATAAAAAGGTTCAAAAAATCTGCTATTGGACAAACCACATACTGTAAAAGCCAACGTCCACTTCTGCATCACCATTCTTGGCAATGAAAGGGACAAAGAAGCAGTTGTTGGACGAACCACACACTGTAAAAGCTAACGTCCACTTCTGCATCACCGATCTTGGCAATGTAAGGGACAAAGAAATGACTATTGGACAAACCACACACTGTAAAAGCCAACGTCCACTTCTGCATCGCCATTCTTGGCAATGAAAGGGACAAAGAAGCGACTATTGGACAAACCACACACTGTAAAAGCCAACGTCCACTTCTGCATCGCCATTCTTGGCAATGAAAGGGACAAAGAAGCGTCTATTGGTCATACCGCAAACTAAAAAAGCCAACGTCCAGTTCTGCATCATCATTCCTGGCAATGAATGTGAAAAAGAAGTGGCTATTAGATGACCACACACTGTAAAAGCCAACTTCCACTTCTGCATCACATTATTGGCAATGAAAGGGACAAATAAGCAATTATTGGATGAACCACACCCTGTAAAAGCCAACGTCCACTTCTGCATCGCAATTCTTGGCAATGAAAGGGCCAAAGAAGCGGCTATTGGATGAACCTCACACTGTAAAAGCCGATGTCCACTTCTGCATCGCCTTTCTTGGCAATAAAAAGGTTCAAAAAATCTGCTATTGGACGAACCACACACTGTAAAAGCCAACGTCCACTTCTGCATCACCATTCTTGGCAATGAAAGGGACAAAGAAGCAGTTGTTGGATGAACCACACACTGTAAAAGCTAACGTCCACTTCTGCATCGCCATTCTTGGCAATGAAAGGGACAAAGAAGCGTCTATTGGTCAAACCACACATCAGAAAGCCAACGCCCACTTCTGCATTATCATTATTGGCAATGAAAGGGACAAAGAAGCGACTATTGGATGAACCACACAATCAACGCCCACTTCGTGATCGCCATTCTTGGCAATGAAAGGGACAAAGAAGCGTCTATTGGTCAAACCTGAAACTATAAAAGCCAACGTCCAGTTCTGCATCACCATTCTTGGCAATGAGAGGGACAAAAGAAGCTATGACACATTGATGACGCCCACTTCACACAGCCAACGCCACTTATTGCAATTGGTAATGAAAGGGACAAATAAGCAGTTGTTGGATGAACCACACATTGTAAAAGCCAACGTCCACTTCTGCATTGCCATTTTTGGCAATGAAAGGGACAAATAAGCTGCTATTGGATGAACCACACACTGTAAAAGCCAACGTCCACTTCTGCATCACATTATTGGTAATGAAAGGGACAAATAAGCAGTTATTGGACGAACCACACACTGTAAAAAGCCAACGTCCACTTCTGCATCGCCGTTCTTGGTAATGAAAGGGTCAAAAAAATAGTTATTAGATGAACTACACACTGTAAAAGCCAACGTCCACTTCTGCATCGCCATTCTTGTGAATGAAAGGGACAAAGAAACGACTATTGGACAAACCACACACTGTAAAAGCCAACGTCCACTTCTGCATCGCTATTCTTGGCAATGAAAGGGACAAAAAACGGTTGTTGGACGAACCACACAATGTAACAGCCAACATCCACTTCTGTACCGCTATTCTTGGCAATGAAAAAGAAGGGACACCACTATAAGCCAACGCCCATTCGGATCATTCCGCAATGACTATTGGTAAAGCCAACGCCCACTTCGCATTATTGGCAATGAAAGGGTCAAAGAAGTGGCTATTGATGAACCACACGTAAAGCCAACGCCCACTTCGTGATCATTCTTGGCAATGAAAGGTCAAAAAGCGCTATTGGATGAACCACACATCGTAAAGCCAACGCCCACTTCTCAGATCGCCATTCTTAGAAATGAAAGGGACAAACGAGCGGCTATTGGATGAACCACACACTATAAAAGCCAACGTCCACCTCTGCATCACCATTCTTTGCAATGAAAGGGACAAAGAAACGACTATTGCACAAACCACACACTGTAAACGCCAACGTCCACTTCTGCATCGCCTGGCAATGAATGGGACAAAGAAGCGTCTATTGGACGAATCCCACACAGTAAAAGCCAACTACCACTTCGGCATCGCCATTCTTGGCAATAAAAGGGACGAAGAAGTGTCTATTGGTCAAAGCGCAAACTATAAAGGCCAACGTCCACTTTTTCATCGTCATTCTTGGCAATAAATGGGACAAAGAAGTGGCTATTAGATGACCCACACACTGTAAAAGCCAACGTCCACTTCTGCATCACATTTTTGGCAATGAAAGGGACAAATAAGCAGTTGTTGGATGAACCACACACTGTAAAAGCCAACGTCCACTTCTGCATTGCCATTTTTGGCAATGAAAGGGACAAATAAGCTGCTATTGGATGAACCACACACTGTAAAAGCCGACGTCCACTTCTGTATCGCCATTCTTGGCAATAAAAAGGGACAAATAAGCTGTTAATGGACGAACCACACACTGTAAAAGCTAACATCCACTTCTGCATCACCATTCTTGGCAATGAAAGGGACAAAGAAGCGACTATTGGACAAACCACACACTGTAAAAGCCAACGTCCACTTCTGCATCACATTCTTGGCAATGAAAGGGACAAAAAAGCTGCTATTGGACGAACCACACACTGTAAAAGCCAACGTCCACTTCTGCATCACCATTCTTGACAATGAAAGGGACAAAGAAGCGACTATTGGACAAACCACACACTGTAAAAGCCAACGTCCACTTCTGCATCGCCATTCTTGGCAATGAAAGGGACAAAGAAGCGTCTATTGGTCAAACCGCAAACTATAAAAGCCAACGTCCAGTTCTGCATCGTCATTCCTGGCAATGAATGTGAAAAAGAAGTGGCTATTGGATGACTCACACACTGTAAAAGCCAACGTCCACTTCTGCATCACATTCTTGGCAATGAAAGGGACAAATAAGCAGTTTTTGGACGAACCACACACTGTAAAAGCCAACGTCCACTTCTGCATTGCCATTCTTGGCAATGAAAGGGTCAAAAAAGCGACTATTAGATGAACCACACACTGTAAAAGCCAACGTCCAATTCTGCATCACATTTTTGGCAATAAAAAGGCATAAAAAGCTACAATTGTACGAACCACACACTGTAAAAGCCAACGTCCACTTCTGCATCACCATTCTTGGCAATGAAAGGGACAAAGAAGCAGTTGTTGGACGAACCACACACTGTAAAAGCTAACGTCCACTTCTGCATCACCGATCTTGGCAATGTAAGGGACAAAGAAACGACTATTGGACAAACCACACACTGTAAAAGCCAACGTCCACTTCTGCATTACCATTATTGGCAATGAAAGGGACAAAGAAGCGACTATTGGACAAACCACACACTGTAAAAGCCAACGTCCACTTCTACATCGTCATTCTTGGCAATGAAAGGGACAAAGAAGCATCAATTGGTCAAACTGCAAACTAAAAAGGCCAACGTCCAGTTCTGCATCTTCATTCTTGGCAATAAATGGGACAAAGAAGTGGCTATTGGATGACCCACACACTGTAAAAGCCAACGTCCACTTCTGCATCACATTATTGGCAATGAAAGGGACAAATAAGCAATTATTGGATGAACCACACACTGTAAAAGCCAACGTCCACTTCTGCATTGCAATTCTTGGCAATGAAAGGGTCAAAGAAGCGGCTATTGGATGAACCACACACTGTAAAAGCCGATGTCCACTTCTGCATCGCCATTCTTGGCAATAAAAAGGTTCAAAAAAGCTGCTATTGGATGAACCACACACTGTAAAAGCCAACGTCCACTTCTGCATCACCATTCTTGGCAATGAAAGGGACAAAGAAGCAGTTGTTGGACGAACCACACACTGTAAAAGCTAACGTCCACTTCTGCATCACCGATCTTGGCAATGTAAGGGACAAAGAAGCAGCTATTAGATGAACCACACACTGTAAAAGCTAACGTCCACTTCTGCATCACCGATCTTGGCAATGTAAGGGACAAAGAAATGACTATTGGACAAACCACACACTGTAAAAGCCAACGTCCACTTCTGCATCGCCATTCTTGGCAATGAAAGGGACAAAGAAGCGTCTATTGGTCATACCGCAAACTAAAAAAGCCAACGTCCAGTTCTGCATCATCATTCCTGGCAATGAATGTGAAAAAAAGTGGCTATTAGATGACCCACACACTGTAAAAGCCAACGTCCACTTCTGCATCACATTATTGGCAATGAAAGGGACAAATAAGCAATTATTGGATGAACCACACACTGTAAAAGCCAACGTCCACTTCTGCATTGCAATTCTTGGCAATGAAAGGGTCAAAGAAGCGGCTATTGGATGAACCACACACTGTAAAAGCCGATGTCCACTTCTGCATCGCCATTCTTGGCAATAAAAAGGTTCAAAAAAGCTGCTATTGGACGAACCACACACTGTAAAAGCCAACGTCCACTTCTGCATCACCATTCTTGGCAATGAAAGGGACAAAGAAGCAGTTGTTGGACGAACCACACACTGTAAAAGCTAACGTCCACTTCTGCATCACCGATCTTGGCAATGTAAGGGACAAAGAAATGACTATTGGACAAACCACACACTGTAAAAGCCAACGTCCACTTCTGCATCGCCATTCTTGGCAATGAAAGGGACAAATAAGCTGCTATTGGACGAACCACACACTGTAAAAGCCAACGTCCACTTCTGCATCGCCATTCTTGGCAATGAAAGGGACAAAGAAGCGTCTATTGGTCATACCGCAAACTAAAAAAGCCAACGTCCAGTTCTGCATCATCATTCCTGGCAATGAATGTGAAAAAGAAGTGGCTATTAGATGACCCACACACTGTAAAAGCCAACGTCCACTTCTGCATCACATTATTGGCAATGAAAGGGACAAATAAGCAATTATTGGATGAACCACACACTGTAAAAGCCAACGTCCACTTCTGCATTGCAATTCTTGGCAATGAAAGGGTCAAAGAAGCGGCTATTGGATGAACCACACACTGTAAAAGCCGATGTCCACTTCTACATCGCCATTCTTGGCTATAAAAAGGTTCAAAAAAACTGATATTGGACGAACCACACACTGTAAAAGCCAACGTCCACTTCTGCATCACCATTCTTGGCAATGAAAGGGACAAAGAAGCAGTTCTTGGATGAACCACACACTGTAAAAGCTATCGTCCACTTCTGTATCACCGATCTTCGCAATATAAGGGACAAAGAAATGACTATTGGACAAACCACACACTCTAAAAGCCAACGTCCACTTCTGCATTACCATTATTGGCAATGAAAGGGACAAAGAAGCGACTATTGGACAAACCACACACTGTAAAAGCCAACGTCCACTTCTGCATCGCCATTCTTGGCAATGAAAGGGACAAAGAAGCGTCTATTGGTCAAACCGAAAACTATAAAAGCCAACGTCCACTTCTGCATCACATTCTTGGCAAACAAAGGGACAAATAAGCAGTTATTGGATTAACCACACACTGTAAAAGCCAACGTCCACTTCTGCATCGCCATTCTTGGCAATGAAAGGGACAAATAAGCAATTATTGGATGAACCACACACTGTAAAAGCCAACGTCCACTTCTGCATTGCAATTCTTGGCAATGAAAGGGTCAAAGAAGCGGCTATTGGATGAACCACACACTGTAAAAGCCGATGTCCACTTCTGCATCGCCATTCTTGGCAATAAAAAGGTTCAAAAAAGCTGCTATTGGACGAACCACACACTGTAAAAGCCAACGTCCACTTCTGCATCACCATTCTTGGCAATGAAAGAAACAAAGAAGCAGTTGTTGGATGAACCACACACTGTAAAAGCCAACGTCAAATTCTGCATCGCCATTCTTGGCAATGAAAGGGACAAAGAAGCGACTATTGCACAAACCACACACTGTAAAAGCCAACGTCCACTTCGTGATCGCCATTCTTGGCATTGAAAGTGACAAAGAAACGGCTATTGGTCAAACCACACTATCAAAGCCAACGCCCACTTCATCATCATTCCCGCAATGAAAGTGACAAAGAAGTGGCTATTGGATGAAACCACTATCAAAAGCCAACGCCCACTTCGCATCACATTATTGGCAATGAAAGGGACAAATAAGCAATTATTGGATGAACCACATCAGAAGGCCAACGTCCACTTCTGCATTGCCATTCTTGGTAATGAAAGGGTCAAAGAAGCGGCTATTGGATGAACCACACACTGTAAAAGCCAACGTCCACTTCTGCATCGCCATTCTTGGCAATGAAAGGGACAAAAAAGCTGCTATTGGATGAACCACACACTGTAAAAGCCAACGTCCACTTCTGCATCGCCATTCTTGGCAATGAATGGGACAAACAAGCGGCTATTGGACAAACCACATCGTAAAAGCCAACGTCCACTTCTGCATCACCATTCTTGGCAATGAAAGGGACAAAGAAAACTATCTGAAAGCCAACGCCCACTCATTGACAAAAAACATCAGCCAACGTCCACTTCTGCATCGCCATTCTTGGCAATGAAAGGGACAAAGAAGCATCTATTGGTCATACCGCAAACTAAAAAAGCCAACGTCCAGTTCTGCATCATCATTCCTGTCAATGAATGTGAAAAAGAAGTGGCTATTAGATGACCCACACACTGTAAAAGCCAACGTCCACTTCTGCATCACATTATTGGTAATGAAAGGGATAAATAAGCAATTATTGGATGAACCACACACTGTAAAAGCCAACGTCCACTTCTGCATTGCAATTCTTGGCAATGAAAGGGTCAAAGATGCGGTTATTGGATGAACCACACACTGTAAAAGCCGATGTCCACTTCTGCATCGCCATTCAAGGCAATAAAAAGGTTCAAAAAACTGCTATTGGACGAACCACACACTGTAAAAGCCAACGTCCACTTCTGCATCACCATTCTTGGCAATGAAAGGGACAAAGTAGCAGTTGTTGGACGAACCACACACTGTATAAGCTAACGTCCACTTCTGCATCACCGATCTTGGCAATGAAAGGGACAAAGAAACGACTATTGTCAAACCACACACTGTAAAAGCCAACGTCCACTTCTGCATTACCATTATTGGCAATGAAAGGGACAAAGAAGCGACTATTGGACAAACCACACACTGTAAAAGCCAACGTCCACTTCTGCATCGCCATTCTTGGCAATGAAAGGGACAAAGAAGCATCTATTGGTCAAACCGCAAACTATAAAAGCCAACGACCAGCTTCGTGATCTTCATTCCTGGCAATGAATGTGAAAAATAAGTGGCTATTGGATGACCCACACACTGTAAAAGCCAACGTCCACTTCTGCATCACATTATTGGCAATGAAAGGGACAAATAAGCAATTATTGGATGAACCACACACTGTAAAAGCCAACGTCCACTTCTGCATTGCAATTCTTGGCAATGAAAGGGTCAAAGAAGCGGCTATTGGATGAACCACACACTGTAAAAGCCGATGTCCACTTCTGCATCGCCATTCTTGGCAATAAAAAGGACCAAAAACTGGCTATTGGACGATCCACACACTGTAAAATCCAACGTCCACTTCTGCATCACATTCTTAACAATGAAAGGGACAAAGAAGCAGCTTGTTGGATGAACCACACATCAGAAAGCTAACGTCCACTTCTGCATCATTGTTCTTGGCAATGAACGGGTCAAAGAAGCGACTATTGGATGAACCACACACTGTAAAAGCCAACGTCCACTTCTGCATCACCATTCTTGGCAATGAAAGGGACAAAGAAGCGACTATTGGACAAACCACACACTGTAAAAGCCAACGTCCACTTCTGCATCGCCATTCTTGGCAATGAAAGGGACAAAGAAGCGTCTATTGGTCAAACCGCAAACTATAAAAGCCAACGTCCAGTTCTGCATCGTCATTCCTGGCAATGAATGTGATAAAGAAGTGGCTATTGGATGACCCACACACTGTAAAAGCCAACGTCCACTTCTGCATCACATTCTTGGCAATGAAAGGGACAAAGAAACAGTTATTGGATGAACCACACACTGTAAAAGCCAACGTCCACTTCTGCATTGCCATTCTTGGCAATGAAAGGGTCAAAGAAGCGGCTATTGGATGAACCACACACTGTAAAAGCCGACGTCCACTTCTGCATCGCCATTCTTGGCAATAAAAAGGGAAAAAATGGCTATTGGATGAACCACACACTGTAAAAGCCAACGTCTACTTCTGCATCGCCATTCTTGGCAATGAAAGGGACAAAGAAGCAGTTGTTGGATGAACCACACACTGTAAAAGCTAACGTCCACTTCTGCATCACCGATCTTGGCAATGTAAGGGACAAAGAAATGACTATTGGACAAACCACACACTGTAAAAGCCAACGTCCACTTCTGCATTACCATTATTGGAAATGAAAGGGACAAAGAAGCGACTATTGCACAAACCACACACTGTAAAAGCCAACGTCCACTTCTGCATCGCCATTCTTGGCAATGAAAGGGACAAAGAAGCGTCTATTGGTCAAACCGCAAACTATAAAAGCCAACGTCCAGTTCTGCATCATCATTCCTGGCAATGAATATGAAAAAGAAGTGGCTATTAGATGACCCACACACTGTAAAAGCCAACGTCCACTTCTGCATCACATTATTGGCAATGAAAGGGACAAATAAGCAATTATTGGATGAACCACACACTGTAAAAGCCAACGTCCACTTCTGCATTGCAATTCTTGGCAATGAAAGGGTCAAAGAAGCGGCTATTGGATGAACCACACACTGTAAAAGCCGATGTCCACTTCTGCATCACCATTCTTGGCAATGAAAGGAACAAAGAAGCAGTTGTTGGATGAACCACACACTGTAAAAGCTAACGTCCACTTCTGCATCACCATTCTTGGCAATGAAAGGAACAAAGAAGCGTCTATTGGATGAACCACACACTGTAAAAGCTAACGTCCACTTCTGCATCACCGATCTTGGCAATGAAAGGGACAAAGAAACGACTATTGGACAAACAACACACTGTAAAAGCCAACGTCCACTTCTGCATTACCATTATTGGCAATGAAAGGGACAAAAAAGCGACTATTGGTCAAACCACACACTGTAAAAGCCAACATCCACTTCTGCATCGCCATTCTTAGCAATGAAAGGGACAAAGAAGCGTCTATTGGTCAAAAGCCAACGCCCACTCAAAAATGAACTATAAAAGCTCCCAGAAATTCCGCAATGAATATGAAAAAAAAGTGGCTATTAGATGACCCACACACTGTAAAAGCCAACGTCCACTTCTGCATCACATTATTGGCAATGAAAGGGACGAATAAGCAATTATTGGATGAACCACACACTGTAATAGCCAACGTCCACTTCTGCATTGCAATTCTTGGCATTGAAAGGGTCAAAGAAGCGGCTATTGGATGAACCACACACTGTAAAAGCCGATGTCCACTTCTGCATCGCCATTCTTGGCAATAAAAAGGTTCAAAAAAATTGTTATTGGACAAACCACACACTGTAAAAGCCAACGTCCACTTCTGCATCACCATTCTTGGCAATGAAAGGAACAAAGAAGCAGTTGTTGGATGAACCACACACTGTAAAAGCTAACGTCCACTTCTGCATCACCGATCTTGGCAATGAAAGGGACAAAGAAACGACTATTGGACAAACAACACACTGTAAAAGCCAACGTCCATTTCTGCATTACCATTATTGGCAATGAAAGGGACAAAAAATATACTATTGGACAAACCACATCGTAAAGCCAACGCCCACTTCGTGACGCCAATCTTGGCAATGAAAGGGACAAAGAAGCGTCTATTGGTCAAACCGCAAACTATAAATGCCAACGTCCAGTTCTGCATCGTCATCCTGGCAAGGAATGTGATAAAGAAGTGGCTATTGGATGACCCACACACTGTAAAATCCAACGTCCACTTCTGCATCACATTTTTGGCAATGAAAGGGACAAAGAAACAGTTATTGCACGAACCACAAACTGTAAAAGCCAACGTCCACATCAGCTTTGACATTCTTGGCAATAAAAGGGTCAAAGAAGCGGCTATTGGATGAACCACACACTGTAAAAGCCGACGTCCACTTCTGCATCGCCATTCTTAGCAATGAAAAGGACAAAGAAGTGGTTATTGGATGAACCACACACTGTTAAAGCCAACGTCCATTTCTGCATCGCATTCTTGGTAATGAAAGAGACAAAGAAGCGGTTGCTGGACGAACCACACACTGTAACAGCCAACGTCCACTTCTGCATCGCTATTCTTAGCAATGAAAGGGACAAATACGCGACTATTGATGACAAACCACACATCAGAAATGCAAACGTCCACTTCTGCATCACCGTTCTTGGCAATGAAAGAGACAAAGAAACAGTTATTGCACGAACCACAAACTGTAAAAGCCAACGTCCACATCTGCATTGCCATTCTTGGCAATAAAAGGGTCAAACGAGCGGCTATTAGACGAACCACACACTATAAAAGACAACGTCCACTTCTGCATCACCGTTCTTGGCAATGAAAGAGACAAATAAGTGAATATTGGACAAACCACACACCGTAAAAGACAATGTCCACTTCTGCATCGCCAATCTTGGCAATGAAAGGGACAAAGAAGCGTCTATTGGTCAAACCGCAAACTATAAATGCCAACGTCCAGTTCTGCATCACATTCTTGGCAATGAAAGGGACAAAGAAGTGACTATTGGATGACCCACACACTGTAAAAGCCAACGTCCACTTCTGCATCACATTCTTGGCAATGAAAGGGACAAATAAGCAGTTATTGGATGAACCACACACTGTAAAAGCCAACGTCCACTTCTGCATCACCATTCTTGGCAATGAAAGGGACAAATAAGCTGCTATTGGATGAACCACACACTGTAAAAGCCAACGTCCACTTCTGCATCGCCATTCTTGGCAATGAAAGGGACAAATAAGCTGCTATTGGATGAACCACACACTGTAAAAGCCAACGTCCACTTCTGCATCACCATTCTTTGCAATGAAAGGGACAAAGAAGCGACTATTGGACAAACCACACACTGTAAAAGCCAACGTCCACTTCTGCATCGCCATTCTTGGCAATGAAAGGGACAAAGAAGCGACTATTGGAGAAACCACACACTGTAAAAGCCAACGTCCACTTCTGCATTCTTGCAAATGAAATTGGACATCTAGAACGAATGTGAAAAAGAAGTGGCTATTAGATGACCCACACACTGTAAAAGCCAACGTCCACTTCTGCATCACATTATTGGCAATGAAAGGGACAAATAAGCAATTATTGGATGAACCACACACTGTAAAAGCCAACGTCCACTTCTGCATTGCAATTCTTGGCAATGAAAGGGTCAAAGAAGCGGCTATTGGATGAACCACACACTGTAAAAGCCGATGTCCACTCTATATCGCCATTCTTGGCAATAAAAGGTTCAAAAAGTCGCTATTGGACTAACCACACACCAGAAAGCCAACGCCCACTTCGTGATCACCATTCTTGGGAATGAAAGGGACAAAGACGCTGTTGTTGGATGAACCACACATCAGAAAAGCTAACGCCCACTTCAGATCACCGATCTTGGCAATGAAAGGGACAAAGAAAACGACTATTGGACAAACCACATCAGAAAGCCAACGCCCACTTCGCATTACCATTATTGGCAATGAAAGGGACAAAGAAGCCTATTGGTCAAACCACACTCAGAAAGCCAACGCCCACTTCTCAGATCGCCATTCTTGGCAATGAAAGGGACAAAGAAGTGTCTATTGGTCAGACCGCAAACTATAAAGCCAACGCCCACTTCGATCACATTCAATGAAATGACAAAAAAGCTATTAGATGAACCACACATAATCGTAAAGCCAACGCCCACTTCTCGATCACATTATTGGCAATGAAAGGGACAAATAAGCAATTATTGGATGAACCACACATCGTAAAAAGCCAACGCCCACTT
Organism: Anisodus acutangulus; assembly: GCA_029783415.1. Lineage (NCBI taxonomy): Eukaryota > Viridiplantae > Streptophyta > Magnoliopsida > Solanales > Solanaceae > Anisodus > Anisodus acutangulus. The sequence goes on from CM056495.1 coordinate 26,412,487, forward strand.
CGCATTGCAATTCTGGCAATGAAAGGGTCAAAGAAGCGCTATTGGATGAACCACACATCGTAAAGCCAACGCCCACTTCTCATCACGCCATTCTTGGCAATGAAAAAAGGTTCAAAAAGCCGCTATTGGATCAAACCACACACCGTAAAGCCAACGCCCACTTCGTGATCACCATTCTTGGCAATGAAAGGGACAAAGAAGCGCTATTGGATGAACCACACATCAGAAAAGCTAACGCCCACTTGATCGCCATTCTTGGCAATGAAAGGGACAAAGAAAGCGACTATTGACAAACCAACACATCAGAAAGCCAACGCCCACTTCGTGATCATTATTGGCAATGAAAGGGACAAAGAAGCTATTGGTCAAACCACACATCGTAAAGCCAACGCCCACTTCTCGTGATCGCCATTCTTGGCAATGAAAGGGACAAAGAAGTTATTGGTCAAACCACAACTATAAAGCTAACGCCCACTTCGTGATCTTCATTCCTGGCAATGAAAGGGTAAAAAAATGGCTATTGGATGACCCACACACTGTAAAAGCCAACGTCTACTTCTGCATCACATTTTTGGCAATGAAAGGGACAAATAAGCAGTTGTTGGATGAACCACACATAATCGTAAAAGCCAACGCCCACTTCTCATCAATTCTTGGCAATGAAAGGGTCAAAGAAGCGCTATTGGATGAACCACACATCAGAAAGCCGATGTCCATCATTCTTGGCAATAAAAGGACGCTATTCGACAAACCACACATCGTAAAAGCCAACGCCCACTTCGATCACCATTCTTGGCAATGAAAGGACAAAGAAGCGCTATTGATGAACCACACACCGTAAAGCCAACGCCCACTTCTCGCATCACCGATCTTGGCAATGAAAGTGACAAAGAAGCGACTTGGACAAACCACACAGTAAAGCCAACGCCCACTTCGATCACCATTCTTGGCAATGAAAGGGGCAAAGAAGCGACTAGTGGACAAACCACACATCAGAAAGCCAACGTCCACTTCTGCATCGCCATTCATGGCAATGAAAGGGACAAAGAAGCGTCTATTGGTCAAACCGAAAACTATTGAAGCCAACGTCCAGTTCTGCATCGTCATTCTTGGCAATGAATGGGACAAAGAAGTGGCTATTGGATGACCCACACACTGTAAAAGCCAACGTCCACTTCTGCATCACATTCTTGGCAATGAAAGGGACAAATAAGCAGTTATTGGACGAACCACACACTGTAAAAGCCAACGTCCACTTCTACATTGCCATTCTTGGCAATGAAAGGGTCAAAGAAGCGGCTATTGGATGAACCACACACTGTAAAAGCCGACGTCCACTTCTGCATCGCCATTCTTGGCAATGAAAAGGACAAAGAAGTGGCTATTGGATGAACCACACACTGTTAAAGCCAACGTCCACTTCTGCATCACATTCTTGGTAATGAAAGGGACAAAGAAGCGGTTGTTGGACGAACCACACACTGTAACAGCCAACGTCCACTTCTGCATCGCTATTCTTGGCAATGAAAGGGACAAAGAAGCGACTATTGGACGAACCACACAATCAAAGCCAACGCCCACTTCGTGATCGCCATTTTTGGCAATAAAAAGGTACAACGAAGCGACTATTGGACAAACCACACACTGTAAAAGCCGACGTCCACATATTCATCGCCATTCTTAACAATGAAAGGGACAAAGAAGCGTCTATTGGTCAAACCGCAAACTATAAAAACCAACATCCAGTTCTGAATCGTCATTCCTGGGAATGAATGTGATGCAGAAGTGGCTATTGGATGACCCACACACTATAAAAGCCAACGTCCACTTCTGCATCACATTCTTGGCAATGAAAGGGACAAATAAGCAGTTATTGGACGAACCACACACTGTAAAAGCCAACGTCCACTTCTGCATTGCAATTCTAGGCAATGAAAGGGTCAAAGAAGCGGCTATTGGACGAACCACACACTGTAAAAGTCCATGTACAATTCTGCATCATCATTCTTGGCAATGAAAGGTTCAAAGTCGCTATTGGACAAACCACACATCGTAAAGCCAACGCCCACTTCGCATCACCATTCTTGGCAATGAAAGGAACAAAGAAGCGCTTGTTGATGAACCACACATCGTAAAAAGCTAACGTCCACTTCTGCATCACCGATCTTGGCAATGAAAGGGACAAAGAAACGACTATTGTCAAACCACACACTGTAAAAGCCAACGTCCACTTCTGCATCACATTCTTGGCAATGAAAGGGACACATAAGCAGTTATTGGATGAACCACAACATCAGAAAGCCAACGCCCACTTCAGATCGCCATTCTTGGCAATGAAAGGGACAAAGAAGCCGCCTATTGGTCAAACCGAAACTATAAAAGCCAACGCCCACTTTCAGATCATCATTCCCGGCAATGAATATGAAAAGAAGTGGCTATTAGATGACCCACATCGTAAAGCCAACGTCCACTTCTGCATCACATTATTGGCAATGAAAGGGACAATTAAGAAATTATTGGATGAACCGCACACAGTAAAAGCCAACGTCCACTTCTGCATCGCCATTCTTGGCAATGAAAGGGACAAAGAAGCGTCTATTGGATGAACCACACATCAGAAAGCCGATGTCCACTTCTGCATCGCCATTCTTGGCAATAAAAAGGTTCAAAAATGCTGCTATTGGACAAACCACACACTGTAAAAGCCAACGTCCACTTCTGCATCACCATTCTTGGCAATGAAAGGAACAAAGAAGCAGTTGTTGGATGAACCACACACTGTAAAAGCTAACGTCCACTTCTGCATCACCGATCTTGGCAATGAAAGGGACAAAGAAACGACTATTGGACAAACAACACACTGTAAAAGCCAACGTCCATTTCTGCATTACCATTATTGGTAATGAAAGGGACAAAGAATCGACTATTGGACAAACCAAACACTGTAAAAGTCAACGTCCACTTCTGCATCGCCATTCTTGGCAATGAAAGAGACAAAGAAGCGTCTATTGGTCAAACCGGAAACTATAAAAGCCAACGTCCAGTTCTGCATCATCATTCCTGTCAATGAATATGAAAAAGAAGTGGCTATTAGATGACCCACACACTGTAAAAGCCAACGTCCACTTCTGCATCACATTATTGGCAATGAAAGGGACGAATAAGCAATTATTGGATGAACCACACACTGTAAAAGCCAACGTCCACTTCTGCATTGCAATTCTTGGCAATGAAAGGGTCAAAGAAGCGGCTATTGGATGAACCACACACTGTAAAAGCCGATGTCCACTTCTGCATCGCCATTCTTGGCAATAAAAAGGTTCAAAAAAGCTGCTATTGGACGAACCACACACTGTAAAAGCCAACGTCCACTTCTGCATCACCATTCTTGGCAATGAAAGGAACAAAAGCTTGTTGATGAACCACACATCGTAAAGCTAACGTCCACTTCTGCATCGCCATTCTTGGCAATAAAAAGGGACAAAAAAGCTTCTATTGGACGAACCACACACTGTAAAAGCCAACGTCCACTTCTGCATTACCATTATTGGCAATGAAAGGGACAAAGAAGCGACTATTGGACAAACCACACACTGTAAAAGCCAACGTCCATAACTGCATCGTCATTCTTGGCAATGAAAGGGACAAAGAAACGTCTATTGGTAAAGCCGCAAACTATAAAAGCCAACGCCCGCTTCGATCATCATTCTTGGCAATAAATGGGACAAAGAAGTGGCTATTGGATGACCCACACACTGTAAAAGCCAACGTCCACTTCTGCATCACATTTTTGGCAATGAAAGGGACAAATAAGCAGTTGTTGGACGAACCACACACTGTAAAAGCTAACGTCCACTTATGCATTGTCATTCTTGGCAATGAAAGGGTAAAAAAATGGCTATTGGATGAACCACACACTGTAAAAGCCAACGTCCACTTCTGCATCGCCATTCTTGGCAATAAAAAGGTTCAAAAAACTGCTATTGGACGAACCACACACTGTAAAAGCCAACGTCCACTTCTGCATCACCATTCTTGGCAATGAAAGGGACAAAGTAGCAGTTGTTGGACGAATCACACACTGTAAAAGCTAACGTCCACTTCTGCATCACCGATCTTGGCAATGTAAGGGACAAAGAAATGACTATTGGACAAACCACACACTGTAAGAGCCAACGTCCACTTCTGCATCGCCATTCTTGGCAATGAAAGGGACAAAGAAGCGTCTATTGGTCATACCGCAAACTAAAAAAGCCAACGTCCAGTTCTGCATCATCATTCCTGTCAATGAATGTGAAAAAGAAGTGGCTATTAGATGACCCACACACTGTAAAAGCCAACGTCCACTTCTGCATCACATTATTGGCAATGAAAGGGACAAATAAGCAATTATTGGATGAACCACACACTGTAAAAGCCAACGTCCACTTCTGCATTGCAATTCTTGGCAATGAAAGGGTCAAAGAAGCGGCTATTGGATGAACCACACACTGTAAAAGCCGATGTCCACTTCTGTATCGCCATTCTTGGCAATAAAAAGGTTCAAAAAAGCTGTTATTGGACGAACCACACACTGTAAAAGCCAACGTCCACTTCTGCATCACCATTCTTGGCAATGAAAGGAACAAAGAAGCAGTTGTTGGATGAACCACACACTGTAAAAGCTTACGTCCACTTCTGCATCACCAATCTTGGCAATGAAAGGGACAAAGAAAAGACTATTGGACAAACCACACACTGTAAAAGCCAACGTCCACTTCTGCATTACCATTATTGGAAATGAAAGGGACAAAGAAGCGAATATTGCACAAACCAAACACTGTAAAAGCCAACGTCCACTTCTGCATCGCCATTCTTGGCAATGAAAGAGAGAAAGAAGCGTCTATTGGTCAAACCGGAAACTATAAAAGCCAACGCCCGCTTCGTGATCATCATTCCTGGCAATGAATGTGAAAAAAAGTGGCTATTAGATGACCCACACACTGTAAAAGCCAACGTCCACTTCTGCATCACATTATTGGCAATGAAAGGGACAAATAAGCAATTATTGGATGAACCACACACTGTAAAAGCCAACGTCCACTTCTGCATCGCAATTCTTGGCAATGAAAGGGCCAAAGAAGCGGCTATTGGATGAACCTCACACTGTAAAAGCCGATGTCCACTTCTGCATCGCCATTCTTGGCAATAAAAAGGTTCAAAAAATCTGCTATTGGACGAACCACACACTGTAAAAGCCAACGTCCACTTCTGCATCACCATTCTTGGCAATGAAAGGGACAAAGAAGCAGTTGTTGGATGAACCACACACTGTAAAAGCTAACGTCCACTTCTGTATCACCGATCTTGGCAATGTAAGGGACAAAGAAATGACTATTGGACAAACCACACATTGTAAAAGTCAACGTCCACTTCTGCATCGCCATTCTTGGCAATGAAAGGGACAAAGAAGCATCTATTGGTCATACCGCAAACTAAAAAAGCCAACGTCCAGTTCTGCATCGCCGTTCTTGGCAATGAAAGGGACAAATAAGCTGCTATTAGACGAACCACACACTGTAAAAACCAACGTCCATTTCTGCATCACATTATTGGCAATGAAAGGGACAAATAAGCAATTATTGGATGAACCACACACTGTAAAAGCCAACGTCCACTTCTGCATTGCAATTCTTGGCAATGAAAGGGTCAAAGAAGCGGCTATTGGATGAACCACACACTGTAAAAGCCGATGTCCACTTCTGCATCGCCATTCTTGGCAATAAAAAGGTTCAAAAAAGCTGCTATTGGACGAACCACACACTGTAAAAGCCAACGTCCACTTCTGCATCACCATTCTTGGCAATGAAAGGAACAAAGAAGCAGTTGTTGGATGAACCACACACTGTAAAAGCTAACGTCCACTTCTGCATCACCGATCTTGGCAATGAAAGGGACAAAGAAACGACTATTGGACAAACCACACACTGTAAAAGCCAACGTCCACTTCTGCATTACCATTATTGGAAATGAAAGGGACAAAGAAGCGACTATTGCACAAACCACACACTGTAAAAGTCAACGTCCACTTCTGCATCGCCATTCTTGGCAATGAAAGAGACAAAGAAGCGTCTATTGGTCAAACCGGAAACTATAAAAGCCAACGTCCAGTTCTGCATCATCATTCCTGTCAATGAATATGAAAAAGAAGTGGCTATTAGATGACCCACACACTGTAAAAGCCAACGTCCACTTCTGCATCACATTATTGGCAATGAAAGGGACAAATAAGCAATTATTGGATTAACCACACACTGTAAAAGCCAACGTCCACTTCTGTATTGCAATTCTTGGCAATGAAAGGGTCAAAGAAGCGGCTATTGGATGAACCACACACCGTAAAACCAATGTCCACTTCTGCATCGCCATTATTGGCAATAAAAAGGTTCAAAAAAGCTGCTATTGGACGAACCACACACTGTAAAAGCCAACGTCCACTTCTGCATCACCATTCTTGGCAATGAAAGGAACAAAGAAGCAGTTGTTGGATGAACCACACACTGTAAAAGCTAACGTCCACTTCTGCATCACCGATCTTGGCAATAAAAGGGACAAAGAAACGACTATTGGACAAACCACACACTATAAAAGCTAACGTCCAATTCTGCATCACCGATCTTGGTAATGAAAGGGACAAATAACTGACTATTAGACAAACCACATGTTGTAAAAGCCAACGTCCACTTCTGCATCGCCATTCTTGGCAATGAAAGGGACAATGAAACATCTATTGGTCAAACCGCAAACTATAAAAGTCAATGTCCAGTTCTACATCGTCATTCCTAGCAATGAATATGAAAAAGAAGTGGCTATTAGATGACCCACACACTGTAAAAGCCAACGTCCACTTCTGCATCACATTATTGGCAATGAAAGGGACAAATAAGCAATTATTGGATGAACCACACACTGTAAAAGCCAACGTCCACTTCTGCATTGCAATTCTTGGCAATGAAAGGGTCAAAGAAACGGCTATTGGATGAACCACACACTGTAAAAGTCGATGTCCAATTCTGCATCACCATTCTTGGCAATGAAAGGAACAAAGAAGCAGTTGTTGGATGAACCACACACTGTAAAAGCTAACGTCCACTTCTGCATCACCGATCTTGGCAATGAAAGGGACAAAGAAGCAGTTGTTGGATGAACCACACACTGTAAAAGCTAACGTCCACTTCTGCATCACCGATCTTGGCAATGAAAGGGACAAAGAAACGACTATTGGACAAACAACACACTGTAAAAGCCAACGTCCACTTCTGCATTACCATTATTGGCAATGAAAGGGACAAAGAAGCGACTATTGGACAAACCACATACTGTAAAAGCCAACATCCACTTCTGCATCGCCATTCTTGGCAATGAAAGGGACAAAGAAGCGTCTATTGGTCAAACCGGAAACTATAAAAGCCAACGTCCAGTTCTGCATCTTCATTCCAGTCAATGAATATGAAAAAAAAGTGGCTATTAGATGACCCACACACTGTAAAAGCCAACGTCCACTTCTGCATCACATTATTGGCAATGAAAGGGACGAATAAGCAATTATTGGATGAACCACACACATCGTAAAGCCAACGTCCACTTCTGCATTACATTATTGGCAATGAAAGGGACGAATAAGCAATTATTGGATGAACCACACACTGTAAAAGCCGATGTCCACTTCTGCATCGCCATTCTTGGCAATAAAAAGGTTCAAAAAAGCTGCTATTGGACGAACCACACACATTCAAAAGCCAACGTCCACTTCTGCATCACCATTCTTGTCAAAGAAAGGAACAAAGAAGCAGTTGTTGGATGAACCACACACTGTAAAAGCTAAAGTCCACTTCTGCATCACCGATCTTGGCAATGAAAGGGACAAAGAAACAACTATTGGACAAACCACACATCAGAAGCCAACGCCCACTCTCGTGATTACCATTATTGGCAATGAAAGGGACAAAGAAGCGACTATTGCACAAACCACACATCGTAAAGCCAACATCCACTTCGTGACGCCATTCTTGGCAATGAAAGGGACAAAGAAGCGTCTATTGGTCATTCCGCAAACTAAAAAAGCCAACGTCCAGTTCTGCATCATCATTCCTGGCAATGAATGTGAAAAAAAGTGGCTATTAGATGACCCACACACTGTAAAAGCCAACGTCCACTTCTGCATCACATTATTGGCAATGAAAGGGACAAATAAGCAATTATTGGATGAACCACACACTTTAAAAGCCAACGTCCACTTCTGCATTGCAATTCTTGGCACTGAAAGGGTCAAAGAAGCGGCTATTGGATGAACCACACACTGTAAAAACCGATGTCCACTTCTGCATCGCCATTCTTGGCAATAAAAAGGTTCAAAAAAGCTTCTATTGGACGAACCACACACTGTAAAAGCCAACGTCCACTTCTGCATCACCATTCTTGGCAATGACAGGGACAAAGAAGCAGTTGTTGGACGAACCACACACTGTAAAGGCTAACGTCCACTTCTGCATCACCGATCTTGGCAATGTAAGGGACAAAGAAATGACTATTGGACAAACCACACATCAGAAAAGCTAACGCCCACTTCGTGATTACCATTATTGGCAATGAAAGCGACAAAGAAGCAACTATTGGACAAACCACATATCGTAAAGCCAACGCCCACTTCGTGACGCCATTCTTGGCAATCAAAGAGACAAAGAAGTGTTTATTGGTCAAACCGGAAACTATAAAAGCCAACGCCCAGCTTCGTGATCATCATTCCCGCAATGAATATGAAAAGAAGTGGCTATTAGATGACCCACACATCGAAAAGCCAACGCCCACTTCGTGATCACATTATTGGCAATGAAAGGGACAAATAAGCAATTATTGATGAACCACACACCGTAAAGCCAACGCCCACTTCTCGTGATTGCAATTTGGCAATGAAAGGGTCAAAGAAGCGCTATTGGATGAACCACACATCGTAAAAGCCGATGTCCACTTGCATCGACGCCATTCTTGGCAATAAAAAGGTTCAAAAAGTCGCTATTGACGAACCACACATCAGAAAAGCCAACGTCCACTTCTGCATCACCATTCTTGGCAATGAAAGGAACAAAGAAGCAGTTGTTGGATGAACCACACACTGTAAAAGCTAACGTCCACTTCTGCATCACCGATCTTGGCAATGAAAGGGACAAAGAAACGACTATTGGACAAACAACACACTGTAAAAGCCAATGTCCACTTCTGCATTACCATTATTGGCAATGAAAGGGACAAAAAAGCGACTATTGGACAAACCACACACTGTAAAAGCCAACATCCACTTCTGCATCGCCATTCTTAGCAATGAAAGGGACAAAGAAACGTCTATTGGTCAAACCGGAAACTATAAAAGCCAACGTCCAGTTCTGCATCATCATTCCTGTCAATGAATATGAAAAAGAAGTGGCTATTAGATGACCCACACACTGTAAAAGCCAACGTCCACTTCTGCATCACATTATTGGCAATGAAAGGGACAAATAAGCAATTATTGGATGAACCACACACTGTAAAAGCCAACGTCCACTTCTGCATTGCAATTCTTGGCAATGAAAGGGTCAAAGAAGCGGCTATTGGATGAACCACACACTGTAAAAGCCGATGTCCACTTCTGCATCGCCATTCTTGGCAATAAAAAGGTTCAAAAAAGCTGCTATTGGACGAACCACACACTGTAAAAGCCAACGTCCACTTCTGCATCACCATTCTTGGCAATGAAAGGAATAAAAAGCAGCTGTGGATGAACCACACACTGTAAAAGCTAACGTCCACTTCTGCATCACCGATCTTGGCAATGAAAGGGACAAAGAAACGACTATTGGACAAACCACACACTGTAAAAGCCAACGTCCACTTCTGCATTACCATTATTGGAAATGAAAGGGACAAAGAAGCGACTATTGCACAAACCACACACTGTAAAAGCCAACGTCCACTTCTGCATCGCCATTCTTGGCAATGAAAGAGACAAAGAAGCGTCTATTGGTCAAACCGGAAACTATAAAAGCCAACGTCCAGTTCTGCATCATCATTCCTGTCAATGAATATGAAAAAGAAGTGGCTATTAGATGACCCACACACTGTAAAAGCCAACGTCCACTTCTGCATCACATTATTGGCAATGAAAGGGACGAATAAGCAATTATTGGACGAACCAAACATTGTAAAAATAACGTCCACTTCTACATTGCAATTCTTGGCAATGAAAGGGTTAAAGAAGCGGCTATTGGATGAACCACATACTGTAAAAGCCGATGTCCACTTCTGCATCGCCATTCTCGGCAATAAAAAGGTTCAAAAAAGCTGCTATTGGACTAACCACACACTGTAAAAGCCAACGTCCACTTCTGCATCACCATTCTTGGCAATGAAAGAAACAAAGAAGCAGTTGTTGGATGAACCACACACTGTAAAAGCTAACATCCACTTCTGCATCACCGATCTTGGCAATGAAAGGGACAAAGAAACGACTATTGGACAAACAACACACTGTGAAAGCCAACGTCCACTTCTGCATTACCATTATTGGTAATGAAAGGGACAAAGAAGCAACTATTGCACAAACCACACACTAGAAAAGCCAACGGCCACTTCGTGACGCCATTCTTGGCAATGAAAGGGACAAAGAAGCATCTATTGGTCATACCGAAACTATAAAAGCCAACGCCCGCTCGTGATCTTCATTCCCTGGCAATGAATATGAAAAAGAAGTGGCTATTAGATGACCCACACACTGTAAAAGCCAACGTCCACTTCTGAGCACATTATTGCCAATGAAAGGGACGAATAACGAAGTATTGGATGAACCACACATCGTAAAGCCAACGCCCACTTCGCATTGCAATTCTGGCAATGAAAGGGTCAAAGAAGCGCTATTGGATGAACCACACAATCGTAAAGCCGATGTCCACTTCGACGCCATTCTTGGCAATAAAAAGGTTCAAAAAAGCTGCTATTGGACAAACCACACACTATAAAAGCCAACGTCCACTTCTGCATCACCATTCTTGGCAATGAAAGGAACAAAGAAGCAGTTGTTGGATGAACCACACACTGTAAAAGCTAACGTCCACTTCTGCATCACCGATCTTGGCAATGAAAGGGACAAAGAAACGACTATTGGACAAACCACACACTGTAAAAGCCAACGTCCACTTCTGCATTACCATTATTGGAAATGAAAGGGACAAAGAAGCGACTATTGCACAAACCACACACTGTAAAAGTCAACGTCCACTTCTGCATCGCCATTCTTGGCAATGAAAGAGACAAAGAAGCGTCTATTGGTCAAACCGGAAACTATAAAAGCTAACGTCCAGTTCTGCATCATTATTCCTGTCAATGAATATGAAAAAGAAGTGGCTATTAGATGACCCACACACTGTAAAAGCCAACGTCCACTTCTGCATCACATTATTGGCAATGAAAGGGACGAATAAGCAATTATTGGATGAACCACACACTGTAAAAGCCAACGTCCACTTCTGCATTGCAATTCTTGGCAATGAAAGGGTCAAAGAAGCGGCTATTGGATGAACCACACACTGTAAAAGCCGATGTCCACTTCTGCATCGCCATTCTTGGCAATAAAAAGGTTCAAAAAAGCTTCTATTGGACGAACCACACACTGTAAAAGCCAACGTCCACTTCTGCATCACCATTCTTGGCAATGACAGGGACAAAGAAGCAGTTGTTGGACGAACCACACACTGTAAAGGCTAACGTCCACTTCTGCATCACCGATCTTGGCAATGTAAGGGACAAAGAAATGACTATTGGACAAACCACAGACTGTAAAAGCCAACGTCCACTTCTGCATCGCCATTCTTGGCAATGAAAGGGACAAAGAAGCGTATATTGGTCATACCGCAAACTAAAAAAGCCAACGTCCAGTTCAGCATCATCATTCCTGGCAATGAATGTGAAAAAGAAGTGGCTATTAGATGACCACACACTGTAAAAGCCAACGTCCACTTCTGCATCACATTATTGGCAATGAAAGGGACAAATAAGCAATTATTGGATGAACCACACACTGTAAAAGCCAACGTCCACTTCTGCATTGCAATTCTTGGCAATGAAAGGGTCAAAGAAGCGGCTATTGGATGAACCACACACTGTAAAAGCCGATGTCCACTTCTGCATCGCCATTCTTGGCAATAAAAAGGTTCAAAAAAGCTGCTATTGGACAAACCACACACTGTAAAAGCCAACGTCCACTTCTGCATCACCATTCTTGGCAATGAAAGGAACAAAGAAGCAGTTGTTGGATGAACCACACACTGTAAAAGCTAACGTCCACTTCTGCATCACCGATCTTGGCAATGAAAGGGACAAAGAAACGACTATTGGACAAACCACACACTGTAAAAGCCAACGTCCACTTCTGCATTACCATTATTGGAAATGAAAGGGACAAAGAAGCGACTATTGCACAAACCACACACTGTAAAAGTCAACGTCCACTTCTGCATCGCCATTCTTGGCAATGAAAGAGACAAAGAAGCGTCTATTGGTCAAACCGGAAACTATAAAAGCCAACGTCCAGTTCTGCATCATCATTCCTGTCAATGAATATGAAAAAGAAGTGGCTATTAGATGACCCACACACTGTAAAAGCCAACGTCCACTTCTGCATCACATTATTGGCAATGAAAGGGACGAATAAGCAATTATTGGATGAACCACACACTGTAAAAGCCAACGTCCACTTCTGCATTGCAATTCTTGGCAATGAAAGGGTCAAAGAAGCGGCTATTGGATGAACCACACACTGTAAAAGCCGATGTCCACTTCTGCATCGCCATTCTTGGCAATAAAAAGGTTCAAAAAAGCTGCTATTGGACAAACCACACACTGTAAAAGCCAACGTCCACTTCTGCATCACCATTCTTGGCAATGAAAGGAACAAAGAAGCAGTTGTTGGATGAACCACACACTGTAAAAGCTAACGTCCACTTCTGCATCACCGATCTTGGCAATGAAAGGGACAAAGAAACGACTATTGGACAAACAACACACTGTAAAAGCCAACGTCCACTTCTGCATTACCATTATTGGCAATGAAAGGGACAAAGAAGCGACTATTGGACAAACCACACACTGTAAAAGCCAACGTCCACTTCTGCATCGCCATTCTTGGCAATGAAAGGGACAAAGAAACGTCTATTGGTAAAACCGCAAACTATAAAAGCCAACGTCCAGTTCTGCATCTTCATTCCTGGCAATGAATGTGAAAAATAAGTGGCTATTGGATAACCCACACACTGTAAAAGCCAACGTCCACTTCTGCATCACATTCTTGGCAATGAAAGGGACAAATAAGCAGTTATTGGATGAACCACACACTGTAAAAGCCAACGTCCACTTCTGTATTGCAATTCTAAGCAATGAAAGGGTCAAAGAAGCGGCTATTGGATGAACCACACACTGTAAAAGCCGATGTCTACTTCTGTATCGCCATTTTTAGCAATAAAAAGGAAAAAAAGTGGCTATTGGATGACCCACACACTGTAAAAGCCAATGTCCAATTCTGCATCGCCATTCTTGGCAATGAAAGGGACAAAGAAGCAGTTGTTGGATGAACCACACACTGTAAAAGCTAACGTCCACTTCTGCATCACCGATCTTGGCAATGAAAGGGACAAAGAAACGACTATTGGACAAACAACACACTGTAAAAGCCAACGTCCACTTCTGCATTACCATTATTGGCAATGAAAGGGACAAAGAAGCGACTATTGGACAAACCACATACTGTAAAAGCCAACATCCACTTCTGCATCGCCATTCTTGGCAATGAAAGGGACAAAGAAGCGTCTATTGGTCAAACCGGAAACTATAAAAGCCAACGTCCAGTTCTGCATCTTCATTCCTGGCAATGAATGTGAAAAATAAGTGGCTATTAGATGACCCACACACTGTAAAAGCCAACGTCCACTTCTGCATCACATTATTGGCAATGAAAGGGACAAATAAGCAATTATTGGATGAACCACACACTGTAAAAGCCAACGTCCACTTCTGCATTGCAATTCTTGGCAATGAAAGGGTCAAAGAAGCGGCTATTGGATGAACCACACACTGTAAAAGCCGATGTCCACTTCTGCATCGCCATTCTTGGCAATAAAAAGGTTCAAAAAAGCTGCTATTGGACGAACCACACACTGTAAAAGCCAACGTCCACTTCTGCATCACCATTCTTGGCAATGAAAGGAACAAAGAAGCAGTTGTTGGATGAACCACACACTCTGAAAGCTAACGTCCACTTCTGCATCACCGATCTTGGCAATGAAAGGGACAAAGAAACGACTATTGGACAAACAACACACTGTAAAAGCCAACGTCCACTTCTGCATTACCATTATTGGCAATGAAAGGGACAAAGAAGCGACTATTGGACAAACCATCGTAAAAGTAAAGCCAACATCCACTTCGCCATTCTTAGCAATGAAAGGGACAAAGAAGCGCCTATTGGTCAAACCGAAACTATAAAAGCCAACGCCCGCTTCGTGATCTTCATTCCGCACAATGAATATGAAAAAGAAGTGGCTATTAGATGACCCACACATCGTAAAGCCAACGCCCACTTCGTGATCACATTATTGGCAATGAAAGGGACGAATAAGCAATTATTGGATGAACCACACACCGTAAAGCCAACGCCCACTTCGTGATTGCAATTCTTGGCAATGAAAGGGTCAAAGAAGCGCTATTGGATGAACCACACATCGTAGCCGATGTCCACTTCTCAGATCGCCATTCTTGGCAATAAAAAGGTTCAAAAGTCGCTATTCGACAAACCACACATCGTAAAGCCAACGCCCACTTCGCATCACCATTCTTGGCAATGAAAGAATACAAAGAAGCAGCTTGTTGATGAACCACACATCAGAAAGCTAACGTCCACTTCTGCATCACCGATCTTGGCAATGAAAGGGATAATGAAACGACTATTATCAAACCACACACTGTAAAAGCCAACGTCCACTTCTGCATTACCATTATTGGCAATGAAAGGGACAAAGAAGCGACTATTGGACAAACCACACACTGTAAAAGCCAACGTCCACTTCTGCATCGCCATTCTTGGCAATGAAAGGGACAAAGAAGCGTCTATTGGTCATACCGCAAACTAAAAAAGCCAACGTCCAGTTCTGCATCATCATTCCTGGCAATGAATGTGAAAAAGAAGTGGCTATTAGATGACCCACACACTGTAAAAGCCAACGTCCACTTCTGCATCACATTATTGGCAATGAAAGGGACAAATAAGCAATTATTGGATGAACCACACACTGTAAAAGCCAACGTCCACTTCTACATTGCAATTCTTGGCAATGAAAGGGTCAAAGAAGCGGCTATTGGATGAACCACACACTGTAAAAGCCGATGTCCACTTCTGCATCGCCATTCTTGGCAATAAAAAGGTTCAAAAAGCTGCTATTGGACGAACCACACACTGTAAAAGCCAACGTCCACTTCTGCATCACCATTCTTGGCAATGAAAGGAACAAAGAAGCAGTTGTTGGATGAACCACACACTGTAAAAGCTAACGTCCACTTCTGCATCACCGATCTTGGCAATGAAAGGGACAAAGAAACGACTATTGGACAAACCACACACTGTAAAAGCCAACGTCCACTTCTGCATTACCATTATTGGCAATGAAAGGGACAAAGAAGCGACTATTGGACAAACCACACACTGTAAAAGCCAACGTCCACTTCTGCATCGCCATTCTTGGCAATGAAAGGGACAAAGAAGCGTCTATTGGTCATACCGCAAACTAAAAAAGCCAACGTCCAGTTCTGCATCATCATTCCTGGCAATGAATGTGAAAAAAAGTGGCTATTAGATGACCCACACACTGTAAAAGCCAACGTCCACTTCTGCATCACATTATTGGCAATGAAAGGGACAAATAAGCAATTATTGGATGAACCACACACTGTAAAAGCCAACGTCCACTTCTGCATTGCAATTCTTGGCAATGAAAGGGTCAAAGAAGCGGCTATTGGATGAACCACACACTGTAAAAGCCGATGTCCACTTCTGCATCGCCATTCTTGGCAATAAAAAGGTTCAAAAAAGCTGCTATTGGACGAACCACACACTGTAAAAGCCAACGTCCACTTCTGCATCACCATTCTTGGCAATGAAAGGAACAAAGAAGCAGTTGTTGGATGAACCACACACTCTGAAAGCTAACGTCCACTTCTGCATCACCGATCTTGGCAATGAAAGGGACAAAGAAACGACTATTGGACAAACAACACACTGTAAAAGCCAATGTCCACTTCTGCATTACCATTATTGGCAATGAAAGGGACAAAAAAGCGACTATTGGACAAACCACACAATCAGAAAGCCAACGCCCACTTCTCAGATCGCCATTCTTGGCAATGAAAGGGACAAAGAAGCCGCCTATTGGTCAAACCGAAACTATAAAAGCCAACGCCCAGCTTCGATCATCATTCCACAATGAATGTGAAAAAGAAGTGGCTATTGGATGACCCACACACAAAAAAAGACAATGTCCACTTCTGATCACATTTTTGGCAATAAAAGGGACAAATAAGCAATTATTGGATGAACCACACACTGTAAAAGCCAACGTCCACTTCTGCATTGCAATTCTTGGCAATGAAAGGGTCAAAGAAGCGGCTATTGGATGAACCACACACTGTAAAAGCCGATGTCCACTTCTGCATCGCCATTCTTGGCAATAAAAAGGTTCAAAAAAGCTGCTATTGGACAAACCACACACTGTAAAAGCCAACGTCCACTTCTGCATCACCATTCTTGGCAATGAAAGGAACAAAGAAGCAGTTGTTGGATGAACCACACACTGTAAAAGCTAACGTCCACTTCTGCATCACCGATCTTGGCAATGAAAGGGACAAAGAAACGACTATTGGACAAACAACACACTGTAAAAGCCAACGTCCACTTCTGCATTACCATTATTGGCAATGAAAGGGACAAAGAAGCGACTATTGGACAAACCACACACTGTAAAAGCCAACGTCCACTTCTGCATCGCCATTCTTGGCAATGAAAGGGACAAAGAAGCGTCTATTGGTCAAACCGGAAACTATAAAAGCCAACGTCCAGTTCTGCATCTTCATTCCTGGCAATGAATGTGAAAAATAAGTGGCTATTGGATGACCCACACACTGTAAAAGCCAACGTCCACTTCTGCATCACATTCTTGGCAATGAAAGGGACAAATAAGCAGTTATTGGATGAACCACACACTGTAAAAGCCAACGTCCACTTCTGCATTGCCATTCTTGGCAATGAAAGGGTCAAAGAAGCGGCTATATGATGAACCACACACTGTAAAAGCCGATGTCCACTTCTGCATCGCCATTCTTGGCAATAAAAAGGGACAAAAAAGCTTCTATTGGACGAACCACACACTGTAAAAGCCAACGTCCACTTCTGCATCACCATTCTTGGCAATGAAAGGAACAAAGAAGCAGTTGTTGGATGAACCACACACTGTAAAAGCTAACGTCCACTTCTGCATCACCGATCTTGGCAATGAAAGGGACAAAGAAACGACTATTGGACAAACCACACACTGTAAAAGCCAACGTCCACTTCTGCATTACCATTATTGGAAATGAAAGGGACAAAGAAGCGAATATTGGACAAACCACACACTGTAAAAGCCAACATCCACTACTGCATTGCCATTCTTAGCAATGAAAGGGACAAAGAAGCATCTATTGGTCAAACCGCAAACTATAAAAGCCAACGTCCAGTTCTGCATCATCATTCCTGCCAATGAATGTGAAAAAAAGTGGCTATTAGATGACCCACACACTGTAAAAGCCAACGTCCACTTCTGCATCACATTATTGGCAATGAAAGGGACAAATAAGCAATTATTGGATGAACCACACACTGTAAAAGCCAACGTCCACTTCTGCATTGCAATTCTTGGCAATGAAAGGGTCAAAGAAGCGTCTATTGGATGAACCACACACTGTAAAAGCCGATGTCCACTTCTGCATCGCCATTCTTGGCAATAAAAAGGTTCAAAAAAGATGTTATTGGACGAACCACACACTGTAAAAGCCAACGTCCACTTCTGGATCACCATTCTTGGCAATGAAAGGAACAAAGAAGCAGTTGTTGGACTAACCACACACTGTAAAAGCTAACGTCCACTTCTGCATCACCAATCTTGGCAATGCAAGGGACAAAGAAATGACAATTGTCAAACCACACATCAGAAAGCTAACGCCCACTTCGCATTACCATTCTTGACAATAAAAGGGACAAAGAAGCGACTATTGGACAAACCACACACTCTAAAAGCCAATATCCACTTCTGTGTCGCCATTCATGGAAATGAAAGGGACAAAGAAGCGTCTATTCGTCAATCCGCAAACTATAAAAGCCGACATCCAGTTCTGAATCGTCATTACTGGGAATGAATGTGGAAAAAAAATGGCTATTGGATGACCCACACAATATAAAAGCCAACGTCCACTTCTGCATCACATTTTTGGCAATGAAAGGGACAAATAAGCAATTATCGGATGAACCACACACTGTAACAGCCAACGTCCACTTCTGCATTATAATTCTGGGCAATGAAAGGGTCAAAGAAGCGACTATTGGATGAACCACACACTGTAAAATCCGATGTCCACTTCTGCATTGCCATTCTTGGCAATAAAAAGGGAAAAAAACGGCTATTGGATGAACCACACACTGTAAAAGCCAACGTCCACTTCTGCATCACCATTCTTGGCAATGAAAGGGACAAAGAAGCATTTGTTGGATGAACCACACACTGTAAAAGCTAACGTCCACTTCTGCATCACCGATCTTGGCAATGTAAGGGACAAAGAAATGACTATTGGACAAACCACACATTGTAAAAGCCAACGTTCACTTCTGCATTACCATTATTGGCAATGAAAGGGACAAAGAAGCGACTATTGGACAAACCACACACTGTAAAAGCCAATGTCCACTTCTGCATCGCCATTCTTGGCAATGAAAGAGACCAAAAAGCGTCTATTGGTCAAACCGCAAACTATAAAAGCCAACGTCCAGTTCTGCATCTTTAATCCTAGCAATGAATGTGAAAAATAAGTGGCTATTGGATGACCCACACACGTCCACTTCTGCATCACATTATTGGCAATGAAAGGGATAAATAAGCAGTTATTGGATGAACCACACACTGTAAAAAGCCAACGTCCACTTCTGTATCGCCATTCTTGGCAATGAAAGGGACAAATAAGCTGCTATTGGATGAACCACACACTGTAAAAGCCGATGTCCACTTCTGCATCGCCATTCTTGGCAATAAAAAGGTTCAAAAAAGCTGCTATTGGACGAACCACACACTGTAAAAGCCAACGTCCACTTCTGCATCACCATTCTTGGCAATGAAAGGAACAAAGAAGCAGTTGTTGGATGAACCACACACTGTAAAAGCTAACGTCCACTTCTGCATCACCGATCTTGGCAATGAAAGGGACAAAGAAACGACTATTGGACAAACAACACACTGTAAAAGCCAACGTCCACTTCTGCATTACCATTATTGGCAATGAAAGGGACAAAAAAGCGACTATTGGTCAAACCACACACTGTAAAAGCCAACATCCACTTCTGCATCGCCATTCTTAGCAATGAAAGGGACAAAGAAGCGTCTATTGGTCAAACCGGAAACTATAAAAGCCAACGTCCAGTTCTGCATCTTCATTCCAGTCAATGAATATGAAAAAGAAGTGGCTATTAGATGACCCACACACTGTAAAAGCCAACGTCCACTTCTGCATCACATTATTGGCAATGAAAGGGACGAATAAGCAATTATTGGATGAACCACACACTGTAAAAGCCAACGTCCACTTCTGCATTGCAATTCTTGGCAATGAAAGGGTCAAAGAAGCGGCTATTGGATGAACCACACACTGTAAAAGCCGATGTCCACTTCTGCATCGCCATTCTTGGCAATAAAAATGTTCAAAAAGCTGCTATTGGACAAACCACACACTGTAAAAGCCAACGTCGACTTCTACATTACCATTATTGGCAATAAAAGGGACAAATAAGCAATTATTGGATGAACCACACACTGTAAAAGCCAACGTCCACTTCTGCATCACCGATCTTGGCAATGAAAGGGACAAAGAAACGACTATTGGACAAACCACACACTGTAAAAGCCAACGTCCACTTCTGCATTACCATTATTGGAAATGAAAGAGACAAAGAAGCGACTATTGGACAAACCACACTCTGTAAAAGCCAACATCCACTTCTGCATCGCCATTCTTGGCAATGAAAGGTACAAAGAAGCGTCTATTGGTCAAACCGCAAACTATAAAAGCCAACATCCAGTTCTGAATCGTCATTCCTGGGAATGAATGTGAAAAAGAAGTGGCTATTGGATGACCCACACACTATAAAAGCCAACGTCCACTTCTGCATCACATTATTGGCAATGAAAGGGACAAATAAGCAATTATTGGATGAACCACACACTGTAAAAGCCAACGTCCACTTCTACATTGCAATTCTTGGCAATGAAAGGGTCAAAGAAGCGGCTATTGGATGAACCACACACTGTAAAAGCCGATGTCCACTTCTGCATCGCCATTCTTGGCAATAAGAGGTTCAAAAAAGCTGCTATTGGACGAACCACACACTGTAAAAGCCAACGTCCACTTCTGCATCACCATTCTTGGCAATGAAAGGAACAAAGAAGCAGTTGTTGGATGAACCACACACTGTAAAAGCTAACGTCCACTTCTGCATCACCGATCTTGGCAATGAAAGGGACAAAGAAACGACTATTGGACAAACCACACACTGTAAAAGCCAACGTCCACTTCTGCATTACCATTATTGGCAATGAAAGGGACAAAGAAGCGACTATTGGACAAACCACACACTGTAAAAGCCAACGTCCACTTCTGCATCGCCATTCTTGACAATGAAAGGGACAAAGAAGCGTATATTGGTCATACCGCAAACTAAAAAAGCCAACGTCCAGTTCAGCATCATCATTCCTGGAAATGAATGTGAAAAAGAAGTGGCTATTAGATGACCCACACACTGTAAAAGCCAACGTCCACTTCTGCATCACATTATTGGTAATGAAAGGGATAAATAAGCAATTATTGGATGAACCACACACTGTAAAAGCCAACGTCCACTTCTGCATTGCAATTCTTGGCAATGAAAGGGTCAAAGATGCGGTTATTGGATGAACCACACACTGTAAAAGCCGATGTCCACTTCTGCATCGCCATTCAAGGCAATAAAAAGGTCAAAAAACTGCTATTGGACGAACCACACACTGTAAAAGCCAACGTCCACTTCTGCATCACCATTCTTGGCAATGAAAGGGAAAAAAGTAGCAGTTGTTGGACGAATCACACACTGCAAAAGCTAACGTCCACTTCTGCATCACCGATCTTGGCAATGTAAGGCACAAAGAAATGACTATTGGACAAACCACATACTGTAAAAGCCAACGTCCACTTCTGCATCGCCATTCTTGGCAATGAAAGGGACAAAGAAGCGTATATTGCACAAACCACACACTGTAAAGCCAAACGCCCACTTCAGACGCTTATTCTTGGCAATGAAAGGGACAAAGAATTGTCTATTGGTGATACCGCAAACAAAAAAAGTCAACGTCCAGTTCCGCATCATCATTCGTGGCAATAAATGTGACAAAGAAATGTCTATTAGATGACCCACACACTGTAAAAGCCAACGTCCACTTCTGCATCACATTATTGGCAATGAAAGGGACAAATAAGCAATTATTGGATGAACCACACACTGTAAAAGCCAACGTCCACTTCTGCATTGCAATTCTTGGCAATGAAAGGGTCAAAGAAGCGGCTATTGGATGAACCACACACTGTAAAAGCCGATGTCCACTTCTACATCGCCATTCTTTGCAATAAAAAGGTTCAAAAAAGCTGCTATTGGACAAACCACACACTGTAAAAGCCAACGTCCACTTCTGCATCACCATTCTTGGCAATGAAAGAAACAAAGAAGCAGTTGTTGGATGAACCACACACTGTAAAAGCTAACGTCCACTTCTGCATCACCGATCTTGGCAATGAAAGGGACAAAGAAACGACTATTGGACAAACAACACACTGTGAAAGCCAACGTCCACTTCTGCATTACCATTATTGGCAATGAAAGGGACAAAGAAGCAACTATTGCACAAACCACACACTGTAAAAGTCAACGTCCACTTCTGCATCGCCATTCTTGGCAATGAAAGAGACAAAGAAGCGTCTATTGGTCAAACCGGAAACTATAAAAGCCAACGTCCAGTTCTGCATCATCATTCCTGTCAATGAATATGAAAAAGAAGTGGCTATTAGATGACCCACGCACAGTAAAAGCCAACGTCCACTTCTGCATCACATTATTGGCAATGAAAGGGACGAATAAGCAATTATTGGATGAACCACACACTGTAAAAGCCAACGTCCACTTCTGCATTGCAATTCTTGGCAATGAAAGGGTCAAAGAAGCGGCTATTGGATGAACCACACACTGTAAAAGCCGATGTCCACTTCTGTTACGCCATTCTTGGCAATAAAAAGGTTCAAAAAAGCTGCTATTGGACGAACCACACACTGTAAAAGCCAACGTCCACTTCTGCATCACCATTCTTGGCAATGAAAGGAACAAAGAAGCAGTTGTTGGATGAACCACACACTGTAAAAGCTAACGTCCACTTCTGCATCACCGATCTTGGCAATGAAAGGGACAAAGAAACGACTATTGTCAAACCACACATCAGAAAGCCAACGCCCACTTCCGTGATTACCATTATTGGAAATGAAAGGGACAAAGAAGCGACTATTGACAAACCACACATCGTAAAGCCAACATCCACTTCGTGACGCCATTCTTGGCAATGAAAGGGACAAAGAAGCGTCTATTGGTCAAACCGGAAACTATAAAAGCCAACGTCCAGTTCTGCATCATCATTCCTGTCAATGAATATGAAAAAGAAGTGGCTATTAGATGACCCACACACTGTAAAAGCCAACGTCCACTTCTGCATCACATTATTGGCAATGAAAGGGACAAATAAGCAATTATTGGATGAACCACACACTGTAAAAGCCAACGTCCACTTCTGCATTGCAATTCTTGGCAATGAAAGGGTCAAAGAAGCGGCTATTGGATGAACCACACACTGTAAAAGCCGATGTCCACTTCTGCATCGCCATTCTTGGCAATAAAAAGGTTCAAAAAGCTGCTATTGGACGAACCACACACTGTAAAAGCCAACGTCCACTTCTGCATCACCATTCTTGGCAATGAAAGGAACAAAGAAGCAGTTGTTGGATGAACCACACACTGTAAAAGCTAACGTCCACTTCTGCATCACCGATCTTGGCAATGAAAGGGACAAAGAAACGACTATTGGACAAACAACACACTGTAAAAGCCAACGTCCACTTCTGCATTACCATTATTGGCAATGAAAGGGACAAAGAAGCGACTATTGGACAAACCACATACTGTAAAAGCCAACATCCACTTCTGCATCGCCATTCTTGGCAATGAAAGGGACAAAGAAGCGTCTATTGGTCAAACCGGAAACTATAAAAGCCAACGTCCAGTTCTGCATCTTCATTCCAGTCAATGAATATGAAAAAAAAGTGGCTATTAGATGACCCACACACTGTAAAAGCCAACGTCCACTTCTGCATCACATTATTGGCAATGAAAGGGACGAATAAGCAATTATTGGATGAACCACACACTGTAATAGCCAACGTCCACTTCTGCATTGCAATTCTTGGCATTGAAAGGGTCAAAGAAGCGGCTATTGGATGAACCACACACTGTAAAAGCCGATGTCCACTTCTGCATCGCCATTCTTGGCAATAAAAAGGTTCAAAAAAGCTGCTATTGGACAAACCACACACTGTAAAAGCCAACGTCCACTTCTGCATCACCATTCTTGGCAATGAAAATAACAAAGAAGCAGTTGTTGGATGAACCACACACTGTAAAAGCTAACGTCCACTTCTGCATCACCGATCTTGGCAATGAAAGGGACAAAGAAACGACTATTGGACAAACAACACACTGTAAAAGCCAACGTCCACTTCTGCATTACCATTATTGGCAATGAAAGGGACAAAGAAGCAACTATTGCACAAACCACACACTGTAAAAGTCAACGTCCACTTCTGCATCGCCATTCTTGGCAATGAAAGAGACAAAGAAGCGTCTATTGGTCAAACCGGAAACTATAAAAGCCAACGTCCAGTTCTGCATCATCATTCCTGTCAATGAATATGAAAAAGAAGTGGCTATTAGATGACCCACACACTGTAAAAGCCAACGTCCACTTCTGCATCACATTATTGGCAATGAAAGGGACGAATAAGCAATTATTGGATGAACCACACACTGTAAAAGCCAACGTCCACTTCTGCATTGCAATTCTTGGCAATGAAAGGGTCAAAGAAGCGGCTATTGGATGAACCACACACTGTAAAAGCCGATGTCCACTTCTGCATCGCCATTCTTGGCAATAAAAAGGTTCAAAAAAGCTGCTATTGGACGAACCACACACTGTAAAAGCCAACGTCCACTTCTGCATCACCATTCTTGGCAATGAAAGGAACAAAGAAGCAGTTGTTGGATGAACCACACACTGTAAAAGCTAACGTCCACTTCTGCATCACCGATCTTGGCAATGAAAGGGACAAAGAAACGACTATTGGACAAACAACACACTGTAAAAGCCAACGTCCACTTCTGCATTACCATTATTGGCAATGAAAGGGACAAAGAAGCAACTATTGCACAAACCACACATCGTAAAGCCAACGCCCACTTCATATTCTTAGCAATGAAAGGGACAAAGAAGCGTCTATTGGTCAAACCGGAAACTATAAAAGCCAACGTCCAGTTCTGCATCTTCATTCCAGTCAATGAATATGAAAAAGAAGTGGCTATTAGATGACCCACACACTGTAAAAGCCAACGTCCACTTCTGCATCACATTATTGGCAATGAAAGGGACAAATAAGCAATTATTGGATGAACCACACACTGTAAAAGCCAACGTCCACTTCTGCATTGCAATTCTTGGCAATGAAAGGGTCAAAGAAGCGGCTATTGGATGAACCACACACTGTAAAAGCCGATGTCCACTTCTGTGTCGCCATTCTTGGCAATAAAAAGGTTCAAAAAAGCTGCTATTGGACAAACCACACACTGTAAAAGCCAACGTCCACTTCTGCATCACCATTCTTGGCAATGAAAGGAACAAAGAAGCAGTTGTTGGATGAACCACACACTGTAAAAGCTAACGTCCACTTCTGCATCACCGATCTTGGCAATGAAAGGGACAAAGAAACGACTATTGGACAAACAACACACTGTAAAAGCCAACGTCCACTTCTGCATTACCATTATTGGCAATGAAAGGGACAAAGAAGCGACTATTGGACAAACCACACACTGTAAAAGCCAACATCCACTTCTGCATCGCCATTCTTAGCAATGAAAGGGACAAAGAAGCGTCTATTGGTCAAACCGGAAACTATAAAAGCCAACGTCCAGTTCTGCATCTTCATTCCTGGCAATGAATGTGAAAAATAAGTGGCTATTGGATGACCCACACACTGTAAAAGCCAACGTCCACTTCTGCATCACATTATTGGCAATGAAAGGGACAAATAAGCAATTATTGGATGAACCACACACTGTAAAAGCCAACGTCCACTTCTGCATTGCAATTCTTGGCAATGAAAGGGTCAAAGAAGCGGCTATTGGATGAACCACACACTGTAAAAGCCGATGTCCACTTCTGCATCGCCATTCTTGGCAATAAAAAGGTTCAAAAAAGCTGCTATTGGACGAACCACACACTGTAAAAGCCAACGTCCACTTCTGCATCACCATTCTTGGCAATGAAAGGAACAAAGAAGCAGTTGTTGGATGAACCACACACTGTAAAAGCTAACGTCCACTTCTGCATCACCGATCTTGGCAATGAAAGGGACAAAGAAATGACTATTGGACAAACCACACACTGTAAAAGCCAATGTCCACTTCTGCATTACCATTATTGGAAATGAAAGGGACAAAGAAGCGACTATTGCACAAACCACACACTGTAAAAGTCAACGTCCACTTCTGCATCGCGATTCTTAGCAATGAAAGAGACAAAGAAGCGTCTATTGGTCAAACCGAAAACTATAAAAGCCAACGTCCAGTTCTGCATCATCATTCCTGTCAATGAATATGAAAAAGAAGTGGCTATTAGATGATCCACACACTGTAAAAGCCAACGTCCACTTCTGCATCACATTATTGGCAATGAAAGGGACGAATAAGCAATTATTGGATGAACCACACACTGTAAAAGCCAACGTCCACTTCTGCATTGCAATTCTTGGCAATGAAAGGGTCAAAGAAGCGGCTATTGGATGAACCACACACTGTAAAAGCCGATGTCCACTTCTGCATCGCCATTCTTGGCAATAAAAAGGTTCAAAAAAGCTGCTATTGGACAAACCACACACTGTAAAAGCCAACGTCCACTTCTGCATCACCATTCTTGGCAATGAAAGGAACAAAGAAGCAGTTGTTGGATGAACCACACACTGTAAAAGCTAACGTCCACTTCTGCATCACCGATCTTGGCAATGAAAGGGACAAAGAAACGACTATTGGACAAACCACACACTGTAAAAGCCAACGTCCACTTCTGCATTACCATTATTGGCAATGAAAGGGACAAAGAAGCGACTATTGGACAAACCACACACTGTAAAAGCCAACGTCCACTTCTGCATCGCCATTCTTGGCAATGAAAGAGACAAAGAAGCGTCTATTGGTCAAACCGGAAACTATAAAAGCCAACGTCCAGTTCTGCATCATCATTCCTGTCAATGAATATGAAAAAGAAGTGGCTATTAGATGACCCACACACTGTAAAAGCCAACGTCCACTTCTGATCACATTATTGGCAATGAAAGGGTCAAAGCAATTATCGATGAACCACACATCGTAAAGCCAACGCCCACTTCGCATTGCAATTCTTGGCAATGAAAGGGTCAAAGAAGCGCTATTGGATGAACCACACATCGTAAAGCCGATGTCCACTTCTCACGCCATTCTTGGCAATAAAAGGTTCAAAAAGTCGCTATTGATGAACCACACACATCGTAAAGCCAACGTCCACTTCTTCATCACATTATTCGCAATGAAAGGGACAAATAAACAATTATTGGATGAACCACACACTGTAAAAGCCAACGTCCACTTCTGCATCACCGATCTTGGCAATGAAAGGGACAAAGAAACGACTATTGGACAAACAGCACACTGTAAAAGCCAATGTCCATTTCTGCATTACCATTATTGGCAATGAAGGGGACAAAAAAGCGACTATTGGTCAAACCACACACTGTAAAAGCCAACATCCACTTCTGCATCGCCATTCTTAGCAATGAAAGGGACAAAGAAGCGTCTATTGGTCAAACCGGAAACTATAAAAGCCAACGTCCAGTTCTGCATCTTCATTCCAGTCAATGAATATGAAAAAAAAGTGGCTATTAGATGACCCACACACTGTAAAAGCCAACGTCCACTTCTGCATCACATTATTGGCAATGAAAGGGACGAATAAGCAATTATTGGATGAACCACACACTGTAATAGCCAACGTCCACTTCTGCATTGCAATTCTTGGCATTGAAAGGGTCAAAGAAGCGGCTATTGGATGAACCACACACTGTAAAAGCCGATGTCCACTTCTGCATCGCCATTCTTGGCAATAAAAAGGTTTAAAAAAGCTGCTAGTGGACGAACCACACACTGTAAAAGCCAACGTCCACTTCTGCATCACCATTCTTGGCAATGAAAGGGACAAAGAAGCAGTTGTTGGACGAACCACACACTGTATAAGCTAACGTCCACTTCTGCATCACCGATCTTGGCAATGAAAGGGACAAAGAAACGACTATTGTCAAACCACACATTGTAAAAGCCAACGTCCACTTCTGCATTACCATTATTGGCAATGAAACGGACAAATAAGCGACTATTGGACAAACCACACACTAAAAAAGCCAACGTCCACTTCTGCATTACCATTATTGGCAATGAAACGGACAAATAAGCGACTATTGGACAAACCACACACTAAAAAAGCCAACGTCCAGTTCTCAATCATCATTCCTGGCAATGAATGTGAAAACGAAGTGGCTATTAGATGACCCACACACTTTAAAAGCCAACGTCCACTTCTACATCACATTATTGGCAATGAAAGGGACAAATAAGCAATTATTGGATGAACCACACACTGTAAAAGCCAACGTTCACTTCTGCATTGCAATTCTTGGCAATGAAAGGGTCAAAGAAGCGGCTATTGGATGAACCACACATTGTAAAAGCCGATGTCCACTTCGTGACGCTATTCTTGGCAATAAAAGGTTCAAAAAGTCGCTATTGGACAAACCACAAACTGTAAAAGCCAACGTCCACTACTGCATTGCCATTCTTGGCAATGAAAGGGTCAAAAAAGCAGCTGTTGGATGAACCACACACTGTAAAAGCTAACGTCCACTTCTGCATCACCGATCTTGGCAATGAAAGGGACAAAGAAATGACTATTGGACAAACAACACACTGTAAAAGCCAACGTCCACTTCTGCATCGCCATTATTGGCAATGAAAGGGACAAAGAAGAGACTATTGGACAAATAACACACTGTAAAAGCCAACGTCCACTTCTGCATCGCCATTCTTGGCAATGAAAGGGACAAAGAAGCGTCTATTGGTCAAACCGCAAACTATAAAAGCCAACGTCCAGTTCTGCATCGTCATTCCTGGCAATGAATGTGAAAAAGAAGTGGCTATTAGATGACCCACACACTGTAAAAGCCAACGTCCACTTCTGCATCACATTATTGGCAATGAAAGGGACAAATAAGCAATTATTGGATGAACCACACACTGTAAAAGCCAACGTCCACTTCTGCATTGCAATTCTTGGCAATGAAAGGGTCAAAGAAGCGGCTATTGGATGAACCACACACTGTAAAAGCCGATGTCCACTTCTGCATCGCCATTCTTGGCAATAAAAAGGACAAAGAAGTGGCTATTGGATGACCCACACACTGTAAAAGCCAACGTCCACTTCTGCATCACATTCTTAGCAATGAAAGGGACAAAGAAGCAGTTGTTGGACGAACCACACACTGTAAAAGCTAACGTCCACTTCTGCATCACCGATCTTGGCAATGAAAGGGACAAAGAAGCGACTATTGGACAAACCACACGCTGTAAAAGCCAACGTCCACTTCTGCATCGCCATTCTTGGCAATGAAAGGGACAATGAAGCATCTATTGGTCAAACCGCAAACTATAAAAGCCAACGTCCAGTTCTGCATCGTCATTCCTGGCAATGAATGTGAAAAAGAAGCGACTATTGGACAAACCACACACTGTAAAAGCCAACGTCCACTTCTGCATCATCATTCCTGGCAATGAATGTGAAAAAGAAGTGGCTATTAGATGACCCACACACTGTAAAAGCCAACGTCCACTTCTGCATCACATTATTGGCAATGAAAGGGACAAATAAGCAATTATTGGATGAACCACACATTGTAAAAGCAAACGTCCACTTCTGCATTGCAATTCTTGGCAATGAAAGGGTCAAAGAAGCGGCTATTGGATGAACCACACACTGTAAAAGCCGACGTCCACTTCTGCATCGCCATTCTTGGCAATAAAATGGTTCAAAAAAGCTGCTATTGGATGAACCACAGACTGTAAAAGCCAACGTCCACTTCTGCATCACCATTCTTGGCAATGAAAGGGATAAAGAAGCAGTTGTTGGCTGAACCACACACTGTATAAGCTAATGTCCACTTCTGCATCACCGATCTTGGCAATGAAAGGGACAAAGAAACGACTATTGTCAAACCACACACTGTAAAAGCCAACGTCCACATCTGCATTACCATTATTGGCAAAGAAATGGATAAAGAAGCGACTATTGGACAAACCACACACTGTAAAAGCCAACGTCCACTTCTACATCGCCATTCTTGGCAATGAAAGGGACAAATAGGCGTCTATTGGTCAAACCGGAAACTATAAAAGCCAACGTCCAGTTCTGCATCATCATTCCTGTCAATGAATATGAAAAAGAAGTGGCTATTAGATGACCCACGCACAGTAAAAGCCAACGTCCACTTCTGCATCACATTATTGGCAATGAAAGGGACGAATAAGCAATTATTGGATGAACCACACACTGTAAAAGCCAACGTCCACTTCTACATTGCAATTCTTGGCAATGAAAGGGTCAAAGAAGCGGCTATTGGATGAACCACACACTGTAAAAGCCGATGTCCACTTCTGCATCGCCATTCTTGGCAATAAAAAGGTTCAAAAAAGCTGCTATTGGACGAACCACACACTGTAAAAGCCAACGTCCACTTCTGCATCACCATTCTTGGCAATGAAAGAAACAAAGAAGCAGTTGTTGGATGAACCACACACTGTAAAAGCTAACATCCACTTCTGCATCACCGATCTTGGCAATGAAAGGGACAAAGAAACGACTATTGGACAAACAACACACTGTGAAAGCCAACGTCCACTTCTGCATTACCATTATTGGCAATGAAAGGGACAAAGAAGCAACTATTGCACAAACCACACACTGTAAAAGTCAACGTCCACTTCTGCATCGCCATTCTTGGCAATGAAAGAGACAAAGAAGCGTCTATTGGTCAAACCGAAAACTATAAAATCCAACGCCCGCTTCGCGATCTTCATTCCTGGTAATGAATATGAAAATAAGTGGGCTATTGATGACCCACACACCGTAAAAAGCCAACGCCCACTGCATCACATTATTGGCAATGAAAGGGACAAATAAGCAATTATCGATGAACCACACATCGTAAAGCCAACGCCCACTTCGCATTGCAATTCTGGCAATGAAAGCGGTCAAAGAAGTCGCTATTGACGAACCACACACCGTAAAGCTAACGCTCCACTTCGTGATCTCACGCCATTCTTGGCAATGAAAGGTTCAAAGAAGCGCTATTGGACAAACCACATCAGAAAGCCAACATCCACTGTCAGATCACCATTTTTCTTGGCAATGAAAGGGAACAAAGAAGCGCTATTGATGAACCACACATCGAAAAGCCAACGCCCACTTCGATCACCATCTGGCAATGAAAGCAAGCTTTAAGCCAACGTATCTATCACTTGGAAATGAAAGGGACAAAGCAAGCGATATTGGATGAACCACACACTGTAAAAGCCAGCGCCTACTTCTGCATTCCTATTCTTGGCAATGAAAGGGACAAATAAGCTGCTATTGGATGAACCACACACTATAAAAGACAACATCCACTTCTGCATCACCGTTCTTGACAATGAAAGGGACAAAGAAGCGACTATTGGACAAACCACACACTGTAAAAGCCAACGTCCACTTCTGCATCGCCATTCTTGGCAATGAAAGGGACAAACAAGATGCTATTGGATGAACCACACACTGTAAAATCCAACGTCCACTTCTACATCACCATTCTTGGCAATGAAAGGGACAAAGAAGCGACTATTGGACAAACCACACACTGTAAAAGTCAACGTCCACTTCTGCATCGCCATTCTTGCGAATGGAAGGGACAAAGAAGTGGCTATTGGATGACCCACACACTGTAAAAGCGAACGTCCACTTCTGCATCACATTCTTGGCAATGAAAGGGACAAATAAGCAATTATTGGACGAACCACACTGTAAAAGCCAACATC